>JACWES010000015.1:530230-704901 GCA_025688845.1 Cucumis hystrix
AAGGAGCAGTGCTGATGCAGAACAAGAGACCTATTGCCTTCTATAGCCACACATTGGCAATGAGGGACCGATCCAAACCGGTTTATGAGAGGGAGCTGATGGCAGTAGTATTGGCGGTGCAACGTTGGCGACCATACTTGATCGGAAGGCAATTCATAGTCAAGACAGACCAGCGTTCCCTTAAATTTTTACTGGAACAAAGGGTGATACAGCCACAATACCAGAAGTGGATTGCAAAATTGCTTGGCTATTCCTTCGAGGTAGTATATAAGCCCGGCTTGGAAAATAAGGCTGCAGATGCATTGTCTCGAGTACCACCTACGGTATCCCTTAATCAGTTAACGGCTCCAACATTGATTGATTTGAAAACTATTAGGGAGGAAGTAGAGAAGGATGAGAAGTTGAAGGAAATAATCATGAAGCTAGAGAATGAAGAAGAAGTTAAAAATTATTCCTTACAGCAGGGAATACTAAGATATAAAGGAAGGCTGGTGATTGCAAGAACTTCTTCATTAATCCCTAATATTCTGCATACTTATCATGATTCTGTTATTGGTGGACATTCGGGGTTCTTGAGGACCTATAAAAGATTGACGGGAGAACTATTTTGGGATGGCATGAAATCAGAAGTGAAGAAATATTGTGAAGAATGTGCCATTTGCCAAAGAAATAAGACATCAGCCCTTACACCTGCGGGATTACTGGTGCCGTTGGAGATTCCAAGTAGAATTTGGGAAGATATTTCAATGGATTTCATTGAAGGCTTGCCAAAATCATGTGGGAATGAAGTTATCTTAGTAGTGGTGGATCGGTTTAGTAAATATGGTCATTTCCTTTGTCTAAAACACCCGTTCGATGCTAAAGTGGTGGCTGAGTTGTTTACTAAGGAAGTGGTAAGACTACATGGTTTTCCCAAATCCATCGTTTCGGATCGTGACAAAATATTTTTGAGTAACTTTTGGAGAGAGCTATTTCGGTTATCGGGTACCAAGTTGAATAGGAGTACCGCATATCATCCACAAACGGATGGGCAAACAGAGATTGTCAACAAAGCTGTTGAAATTTATTTACGTTGTTTTTGTGGAGAGAGACCAAAAGAGTGGGTGAAATGGATTCCTTGGGCGGAATATTGGTATAATACTACTTACCAGCGATCCTTAGGCGTGACTCCTTTTCAAGCTGTCTATGGAAGAACGCCACCAGCACTGGTTTACTATGGAGATAGAGAGACTACAAACTCCACGCTGGATGAGCAACTTAAAGAAAGGGATGTAGCTTTGGGAGCTTTGAAGGAGCATTTACGAATAGCTCAAGAAAAGATGAAGAGTTATGCAGATATGAAGAGAAGGCATGTAGAGTTTGAAGAAGGTGATATGGTTTTCCTAAAAATTCGACCATACCGACAGGTTTCGATGCAGAAAAGAAGGAACGAGAAGTTGTCCCCTAAGTACTTAGGGCCTTACTGTATTCTGAAAAAGATTGGGTCTGTAGCTTATAAACTTGAACTCCCCGTTTCTGCACTAATACATCCAGTGTTCCACATTTCACAGTTGAAGAAAGCTTTTGGGGAATGCAAGGATAAGGTGGAGTGGGTACCGTTCTTGACGGAAAACCATGAATGGATTTTTGTGCCTGAAGAGGTTTATGGATATCAGAAGAATGGGAAAGGTGTTTGGGAGGTCTTAATAGGCTGGAAGGGGTTGCCAAGTCATGAAGCCACTTGGGAGAACTATGACGATTTTCAGAAATCTTTTCCTGATTTCCACCTTGAGGACAAGGTAAAACTGGACCGGGAATGCAATGTTAGACCACCAATAATCCATCAGTATAGTAGGAGGAAAAAAGAAAACAGAAAAGTAAAGGGGAGAGTGAGTTAGTTATTTTTAGGAGGAGAAAGAAAATAGAAAGTGGGGGGAAAGAGTGAGTAGTTATTTTGTAACTGAATAGGTGGGGACCACAGTGTGGTGGAGGGAGTTTTATAAAGAAGAAGTGGGAGAGAGAGAGGGCATTAGGTATTTTGTGGAGGAAGGCATTTCTGGAAATTCTTGAAAGAGAGAATTACAGGATGAGAGTTTAATTTCTGTTGTTTAACTCCATAGTACACAGCTCCTTTTGCTCATATATGTCTTCTTCGATAATTTCTTCTTCTACATTATCTGCCCTGACCACAAACATTCGTAGCTCCCTGATCTCCTTTGCCTTACATTTATGTCCCGAATAGTATTTCTCATCACATTTAAAACACAATCCCTTCTCTCTCTTGGCTTGAAATTCGGCATCT
Source organism: Cucumis hystrix (assembly GCA_025688845.1). Lineage (NCBI taxonomy): Eukaryota > Viridiplantae > Streptophyta > Magnoliopsida > Cucurbitales > Cucurbitaceae > Cucumis > Cucumis hystrix. The sequence goes on from JACWES010000015.1 coordinate 532,512, forward strand.
GATAGTCGCTTAGATGGCCCTTCCTTTTTGTTTTCATTGGCTGTCGATCCTCTCAAAGTAATAGTTCTTATCGGGAATATAGTGTTACCTCTGTTTTCTTGATGATTCTTTGCAGTATTCGGCTTAGTCTGAGCATAAGTGTAATTTGGGACTTTCGCCCCAGCATATCCCGGCATATTTGCCTCCCTCCTTAAGATCTCCCTCATCTCCACCATCTGAGCACATTGCATCATTTGTGATAATCCCACCGGTCGACAGAATTCTACTTCTATCTTGATCCACGGTAACAGCCCTCCCATAAAGGTTTCCTCCACAATTTTCTCCTGAATATCCAATAGAGGAGCAACCAACTTATCGAAAAGATTCCGATATTCCTCTACACTGGAAGTTTGTTGTATTCGCAGAAACCGGCCATAAAGTGATCCTTCCCGTATCGTACGAAATCGGATCAGCAATCGCTCCTTCAGATTTAACCAGCCCTCAAAACTGATCGTCGCCACCAAGAGCTTCTCAGAATCGGTTAACTTGTGTATCTGAAAATACCTGTCCGCGCGAAACAACCACGAATCGAGATCATCTCCGTCGAATACCGGCATCTCAACTTTTTTAAATTTGTGTCGTTCAGAATTTCCATCATCGTTTTCATTTTTCTTTTCCTGAGTTTCGTTTCGGATTTCTTTGCTCGTTGAACCTTCTCCTTCCTTGGATTTTGCCGGCGAATTTTCTTGTTCCACCGATTCGGCTGCCTTACCACTCGTTGTTGTTCGTTCTTTTGCCATCGAATCCATGAAGAACAACATCATCTGGTGAGTTTTCTCCGATTGGGCTTGCAGACCCTCCATATTTTTCGACATCGTCGATAGCTTCTCTTCCATCGCGGGCAACTTACTCAGTTCCTTTTTAATACCGCTCAGTTCTTGATCATGTGCTGCCATCTTCTCCTCCATTCTTGTCTGTACCATACTACTTCTTCTCCCAAGATCAACGTGCTCTGATACCAATTTGTTGGAACTCTACCCACCAACAAGATAGTTTAAGAAATATAACCACTGTATTAATATAGAAAAAGTTACAAGATAGAAATCGAATCGCCAAGAGCAATTCAATGAGACAAACCGGAATTAAACAACAGAAATTAAACTCTCATCCTGTAATTCTCTCTTTCAAGAATTTCCAGAAATGCCTTCCTCCACAAAATACCTAATGCCCTCTCTCTCTCCCACTTCTTCTTTATAAAACTCCCTCCACCACACTGTGGTCCCCACCTATTCAGTTACAAAATAACTACTCACTCTTTCCCCCCACTTTCTATTTTCTTTCTCCTCCTAAAAATAACTAACTCACTCTCCCCTTTACTTTTCTGTTTTCTTTTTCCTCCTACTATACTGATGGATTATTGGTGGTCTAACAGTTTCATTTTTTTTTTTTAATATTTCACTGTCTCTATAATTGATTGTACAAACACATCTCATCATTCAATCACTTTTCAAGTTTCAGATTCTGAAATTTGTACATATTGGGGTTTTCCTTTTTCTTTATTTTGGATTATTTCAAATCTCCAAAGATCCTTCTTGTAACATTTGCATATTTTAGTTTGTTAAAATCTTCGAAAGTAGAGGAGAAGGCTTCAAAAGCATTCTGTCTCTCATGGGCCTTGCCCTAACATTATCATTTGTGTAAGATGTGCCAATGAGTAGACCATGTTCTTTTACTTTTTTTCCATAGCTTTTGAACCACTTACCCTTTCTCTCCTTCTCTTTCATTCTTCTTTTATGTTAATTGGAAGAAGCTTTGAGGCCTCTCTTACTATGAAAATAATGTGGTTTTGAAGGGGATAGAAAGAGAGTGATGGTGGGATCCATCAAAGGTTTGGGATTTCACACAATGTTCGCATCACTCTTTTAAATGTAATTAGAGGTTGAGGAGTTGATCGCCGATCATAGATAAGGAGGGGCTGGTTAGTGGCTTGAAAAAAAATTCAGACAACATTAATTTTTTTTAAAAAATAAAACCAACCTTCCGACTGTTGGTTAACACTCCTCGACAGTCGAGATAGGGTAAGACTTGTATTATGGTTCTGTTGATACCTTTATTTGTGCTTCATCATTTTATAATTGTACTTTTATTTATCCCCTTTGTATATTTCCATGTGTTTCATGTTTGTCTTTTATGCTTCTTCTATTTATATATTTCTTCATGTTCTTCTCCATTCAGGTTTGCTCTTGCGGAGGTTACACATTCATTGTTGTGCTGGTACTTTAGTTAATGATGTCGATTAATTTTTTTTTTTTGCAAATTTTCTTGTTAGTTCTCAAGTTTGATTTCATACTGCCTTTAGCATAGCTTTACAACTGCATAATTCAATTGCACATTGCCCTTTTTTATTTTGTTATTACTGATGGACTTGTTTGTGATACCTTTAAAGAAGAAAATTTATGGCTATTTGTGTTGAAGTTTATTTGTTGATTATTGGTTGGTTTTTTCCCTCCACTTTTCTTAATATTTTTAAGTGGGTAATAAGGTAAGCAATTTTTTAGTCCTCTAAATTTGTTTTGTTGATGAATTGTTTCCTTTTTGTTCTCGGTTTTGTTTTCAGGTTTTCATCATTATTCATTTGGTGGCTAAATATTACTCATGGGTATTTGTTCAATCTTATTTTATTGTGATCAATTGAGATACATAATATTATAAATTTGTTATAGTGTTGGATTTATTTGCTTTTTTAATAAGGTTGGAGGAACCTCAAGGTATGTTTTGTTAAAGCATATTTTATATTGATAAATTTGAAGTTGTCAAGTCCATAACAATGATAATGTTAATATGAGTAAATTTATAGCAATGATAATTTATAGCAAATTTAGTTGACTTAACTTATTTACATGCTAGTTGCTCGGACTCTTGGGAAAACCTTACGTGCATTTAACCCACTATAAGAGAACTTAAGGTTGTTATGACTTACATATCAGTTTTTGAGATTTTCCTGTATAACTTTTTCATAGACCTTATTGTAGTTTTTTGTTCTTCATATTTGTTTGTAGGACGTTTCTAGAGAATGCAAGACCATGTTTGAGTGAGAAATTGGTCTCGATGAAATTGAGAGTTCAATGAACAGCTCATACAATGCAAGTAAATCTACCTATTCAAACCCACCTTCTATTTCTAAAGCAGAAGAGTCTGTTTTTAACTCACCTTCTGGTTCCTAGAGCAGAAAAGCTTTCAGTGGCTGAACCAAGTGAGTGATTAAGTTTTTTATCACCCGTATTATTTGTTATCACTAGGGAAAGAAAGCTACGTAGAAAAAGTAGAATACTAAATGGAAAAAAAAAAAAAAGATTAGTAAGCAGTGTTATTTTTTTCAAACAGAAAACAAAAATTAACATTATTGTCAAACCAAGCCATTCTTGAGAACATGAAATAGAATTGGATAGCTGCCATGCATCGTGTCTACGAATGTTAAGAATGAAACTATCGGTAGGGTTATAGAGTAATCATTCTGTAAGCCTCAATTATGATACAGGGTTCATGAAAGAGAATTTTCTTATGTATTGTAATAGTAGATGATTCTTCATCTGGAAGCAAAGCTTATAGCTCTGAAGAGTACCTAAAGGTTTTAGAAGAGCAGCTGAAAGCTTACGATCAGCTCCAAACCAATTTTCCAGCACAAAGCCAGAGTGGATCCCAAGTACAACCGGAAGGTTGTTAAAATCAAATCTCTTAGGTCTTATTTGATAACTATTTAGTTTTGGTCTTAACCACAACAATTTTCATTTTTTCTAGGTAAACATTTGAATTCGTAGTCAAATTCTAAAACCAAATGGTTATCAACAAGATCTTCATTTTCTCCCCTTCCTCCTATCACTCTAACATATACTTGTAATAGGAACTATTGAAGAACTTGCCATGGTTGCTCCTGAACTCCAAAATCTTGAAACATGTAAGGTCGAGGAGTCAACTGCCTTAGCGCCCTCCTGGAATTAAGACGTAAAGTTATTGGATTCGATTATGGATGGATGAGTATTTGTTCTTTCATCGATGGATTGGATGTGATACAACATGTTTGTTTAGGTGCACAATTAGAAAATGCTTGTTTAAATCTCATGGGGCTGTAGAAGGTACTCTTAAGAACTGGAAATGGTTTAAACACTTATGTCTTGCCAAACATAAGTTAGGAGCCTCTTGTCTAGCCATAATGAACTAGATCCATTTAGAATAGGGTGGACAGTAACAAAGCTTGTTGTCACTTTGAAGGGAGAAGTCAAACTTAAAATCGAATTTGATTGCGGGCTTTGAAAAGAGGAGGAATCCTCACCGATCCATGGTAGGGGAAAAAGAGGTGAGCAATCACACTCAGAAACTAAGTGTAGAACCATAGAAAGATTACCCCATCGGTTGTTACCGCATTTCATAACAAAGAAAGAAAAGAGAGGCTCGTAAATGCAGACCATAAAAAAGTGAGACAATCAAGTTATAAAAAAAACATATGCAATATGCATTAAAAAAAACTCATTAAAAATAGAGAGTCAAGTCGGTTAGGTCAAGTAGAACATGTTGAGTTCTTTAACTATCAGAGCTTTTGGGGGAAAACATCGCTTTTGGCCTAACCAAAACTAGACCACCTACTTTTAGTGTTCTAAACATAACGTCGAGTTTGATTGAGGGCTTTGAAAAGAGGAGGAATCCTCCTCGATCCACAATAGGGCGAAAACGAAGCTTGTTATCACTCTGAAGGGAGCAGTCAAACTTAGCCGAAGAAAAACTGTCTCATAAGTTTTTCGGACCTTATAAAGTACTAGCAAAGATTGGGCCAGTGGCATATAAGCTTGATTTGCCAGATAGTACAGTTATACATCCTGTTTTTCATGTTTCTAAGCTGAAGAAAGTTATCGGGTCACACAAGGAAAATAGGGATGATATTCCCATTTTAACAGAGAATTACGAATGGAAGGCTGTATCAGAGGAAGTTTATGGATTCTTAAAGAATAAGGCTGGAGGTTGGGATGTGCTGATAAGCTGGAAGGGACTGCCTCGACATGAAGCCACATGGGAGTTTTATGAGGATATGCAGCATCACTTTCCAGATTTCCACCTTGAGGACAAGGTGAAATTGGAGGAGTGTAATGATAGACCCCCTATATTACATCAATACTGCAGAAGAGGGAAAAAGAAATAAAAAGAAATATCACGTGCACATGAATAACACGTGAGGGTTAGTAAAGGGAAGGGTTAGTTACCTTATTGTTAGTATAAATAAAAAGTAACCGTGGGCGGGAAAGTCAGTTAGGTTTTGTTTGAGAAAGTGAATTTCTGTTCTTCCTTGAGAGAGAGAGGATAACAGCTGAGGGATTTCATATTGTAATTAGGATTTCATTCCTATTCTATCATCAATAATATAGTAGCAATTTCATTGAAAGACTGGTTTCCATCAGAATCTTCCCCGATCCACTGTAGGAGAAAAACGAGGCTTGTTGTCACTCCGAAGGGAGTAATCAAACTTTGAAACTAAGTGTAGAACCATAGTAAGGTTCACTCTCGTGTTTACCTCCGCGATCTCATTCCTCATGACATCGAGGGTAGCTCGAAAATCCTCTGTCATGCCGTTTGTCATCTCCAATAAATTCTTTAGCGAGTTATCAAGCTCCATAACTCGTTCTTTCATTTGGGTGACAGTGCCCGATGACCTGTCCCCACACTCGTAGGTGACATTTCCCGTTCTTATAATTCGGGATTCCAGAGTGTCCACTCTAGTTAGTAACTCCTGTATGGGTAATCCGTCAAGACGACCAGTCACCGCTTCAATGCCATCGGCTTTCTTGGCAATATCCTCATAACCCGCTTTTCCAAGAATCAGATGGAATCAGGAACTTCCACCAGGTAGAGCATTTGCTCTTCGATTTCCACAAGCCGCTCATTATGGCTCTTGTTAGACGGTCTCACCACTGACATCGTTTTCTCTCAAACTGTCAACTAGCCAATTAGGCTCTGATACCACTTGTCACAATCGCAGCTCTTCAGACACGATACGAGCGATTGTGCGGCACTTGTTCGATCCTCTCAACAAGTTAGTCGATCAAAATCCGCAAGTTGCGGACAAACTTAACACACGATTCAGTCTTTCCTCGCGTTTTTGGGAAAATATTCTAGAAAACGTGAGAGAGGAATAAATTCATTGAAATCGTTGTTAAAACAAGCTTTGAAGACTGTCAATTGCAATAAGAAAGCATAGATTGCAAAGAGTACGACAAGGCTTGGGCGGGATTCAATAGGTATGCCTCCTCTATAGTACATTTTGAACATTTTCAGCTCTGGTAGGCTTGCATATGAAAATGCTGAAACGTCACACTCAAACATATCGACTTGAAATTGAAAGCAACTAACTAAACTATGTACAAGATATAACGACAAGATAAATTGGGAGTATTCAGAGCATACGACCATAGGTAAACACACCTTGGACAAATATGTCCCTTACACGCAGCGCATCAGTCTTGGTGGTTGGTCTAAGAACGCGAACGAAACCCTGGATCTTTGACTTGAGACCTTTGACGAACTTTCAGCTCTCTCAGCCTCGGTTCTCACTAAGTCAGGTGCAAACCAGGATATCGCATCGAACTCCTGATCAAACTCTTCCACGGTCATGTTGCCTTGCTCCAACTTTAGGAACTCCTGGCACTTGGCCTCTTTCATTGTGGCGGAGAAGAATTTGGCATAAAAGTTCTCATTGAATTGCTCCCAGGTGATCCTACTTATATTTTCACCCAACATCCTCTCGGTGGACTCCTATCAGCCTCTGCTTCTGTCAATCAGTAAGTACACAGCGCATTGAACCTTCTGGTCATTGGGGCACTTCATATAAAGAAAGATGGTCTCCACCGAACTGAACCACATCTGTGCCTTGGTGGGGTCTACTAAAGATCCATCGAAAGTTCGAGGGTTATACTTCCTGAAGTCCCTCAGGTGCTTGGCTTCAGCTGAAAGCATGTCTGGTAAGTGTTGGGCTACAACTGGGGTCTGAACTCCAGTAGTTGGGATCTGAACACTTGCAGCCGGTGCCTGAATAGGAGCTGTTGGGTCTGCGGGGTGTAACAGACATACTTGTCCAAGGTGTGTTTACCGATGGCCGTATGCTTCGAATACCCCCAATTTATCTTGTCTTTATGTCTTGTACATAGTTTAGTTAGTTGCTTTCAATTTCAAGTCGATATGCTTGGGTGTGACGTTTCAGCATTTTCATATGCAAGCCTACCAGAGCTGAAAATGTTAAAAATGTACCATAGGGGAGGCATACCTGTTGAATCCCCGCCCAAGCCTTGTCGTACTCTTTGCAATCTATGCTTTCTTATTGCTTTCTTATTGCAATTGACAGTTTTCAAAGCTTGTTTTAACAACGATTTCAGTGAATTTAATCATCTCTCACGTTTTCTAAAATATTTTCCCAAAAACGTGAGGGGAGCCTGAATCGTGTGTTAAGTTTGTCCGCGACTTGCGGATTTTGATCGGTTGACTTGTTGATAGGATCGAACAAGTGCCGCACAATCGTTTGTATCGTGTCTGAAGGGCTGCGATTGTGACAAGTGGGATCAGAGCCTAATTGGCTAGTTGATAGTTTGAGAGAGAAAGATGTCAGTGGCGAAATAGTCTAGCAAGACCCATAATGAACGACTTGTGGGAATCGAAGAGCAGATGCTCTACCGGATGGAAGTTCCTGATTCCATTCGGTTCTTGGAAAAGCGGCTTGAGGATGTTGCGAAGGAAGCCGATGGCTTTGAAGCGGTGTCTGGTCGTCTTGACGGATTACCCATACAAGATTTACTGACTAGAGTCGACACTTTGGAATCCCGAATTATGAGAACGGAAAACGTCACCTACGAGCGTGGGGACAGTTTATCGGGCTCTATTGCCCAAATTGAAGAACAAGTTATGAAACTTGATAACTCGCAAAAGAATATGTTGGAAATGATAAACGGCATGACGGAGGATTTTTGAGCAACCCTTAATGTCGTGAGGAATGAGATCGCAGAAGTAAACACGAGGGTGAACCTTACTATGCGAGCATTGGCAAACCAGGCTCCAGCTGGAGGAGCCATTTCTGTTGGCAGAATCAAAATTCCTGAACCCAAGCCCTTCTGTGGGGCGAGGGATGCAAAGGCGTTGGAAAACTACATCTTTGATGTTGAGCAGTATTTCAAGGCATGAATACAGTTACTGAAGAGGCCAAGGTGACGTTGGCAACCATGCATCTGTCTAAAGATGCGAAGTTGTGGTGGAGGTTCCGGTACGTTGACATCCAAGAGGGACGCCTTAAAGGGAGAGCTTCATTCGCAATTTTTCCCTGAGAATGTTGAAATTCTGGCTCGACGAAAGCTGCGTGAATTGAAGCACACAGGAAACATCTGGGACTATGTGAAACAATTTGTGGGAGTGATGTTGGATATACGCGATATGTTAGAGAAAGATAGTTTTCTGTTTTGTCGAGGGTTTGAAGCCGTGGGCTAGGACCAAGTTGTATGAGCAAAGGATCCATGACCTCACGTCGGCATACGCAGTGGCTGAATGGTTGTTCGACTTATCTAGTGATTCTCAAGATGCAAGACGACATCAAGCCTCCTATTCTGGGGGAAATAGAAACAACCGCCCAAGTTTCCCTAAGTCTGCATGGGGGGACAAGCGACAAGGTGGAGACCGCAAGCCCTTTCAAGCAAATACAGGAAACAATTCGGGGACCAAAGAATCAGAACACAACCGGTCGTTTCATTAGTTGTTTCATATGTGCCTCATCTTGCCAGAGTGCCTCAACTGGACTGCCTTTAACGCTTTTCAAGCCACCCTAACCTTAGACTCAGATGATAGATTGAGTCAGACTGAAGGAGAAGTTGGACAGAGAGTAGAGGGCTAGAATCCTAGAATGGGGGCCCTGAAGTTTCTGTCATCACTCCAGAAGAAAATGGGGGAGACCAATGGATAGGAGAAGAATGGTCTAATGTATGTAGACTATTGGGTTAACCAGAAGTCGCCCAAGAGCATTATGGTGGATTCTGGTGCCACCCATAATTTCATAGCAGAAGCAGAAGCCAGATGACTGAATCTTCGTTGGGAGAAAGACGCGGTAAAAATGAAGGTCGTAAACTCAGTTGCCTTTCTTATTGTCGGGCTGGTAACGACAATAAGGTTGGGAGAATGGAGCGGTCTCATAGATTTGGTGGTCGCCAAGATGGATGACTTCGATGTTGTACTGGGTATGGAGTTTCTACTTGAACATCATGTCATACCACTGCCGCTAGCCAAATGTCTAGTGATTACTGGAGCAACGCCCACTGTTGTACAAACGGAGATTCGTCAGCCTGACGAGATAAAGATGATTTTGGCTATGCAGTTAAAGAAGAGTCTTGCTTGTGACGAGCCAACATTTATGGCTATTCCGCTGGAGTCTTTGGAAAGTCCAGGGGAAACAGTCCCCAAAGACATCCTGTGTGTCTTAGAGAAGTACAAGGATGTGATGCCAGACAACCTGCCTAAGTCGTTGCCTCCGCGAAGAATGATTGATCATGAGATTGAATTACTACCAGGGACAAAACCGCTTGCGAAGAATGCTTATCGTATGGCGCATCGGAGTTGGCTGAACTTCGGAAACAATTAGATAAACTACTGAATGCAGGATTTGTGAGACCTGCGAAAGCTCCATGTCGAGCCCCAGTCCTTTTCCAGAAGGAGGATGGAAGTCTACGGTTGTGCATCGACTACCGCGCCCTGAACAAGATCACGGTCCGCAACAGATACCCACTTCCTATAATCACTGACTTATTTGATCGCCTTCATGGAGCAAAGTATTTTTCAAAACTAGACCCGCGGTCGGGTTATTATCAGTGAGAATTGTCGAAGGGGACGAGCCCAAAACGACCTACGTCACGAGATATGGGGCTTTTGAATTCCTTATTGTGCCATTTGGTCTTACCAATGCGCGTGCAACGTTCTGTATGCTAATGAACCAGGTCTTCCATGAATACCTTGACAAGTTTGTCGTGGTCTATCTTGACGATATAGTGGTTAAAGCTTTACGATGGAAGAACACAAGGACCACCTCCAAAGAGTTTTTCAGAAATTGAAGGAGAACCAGCTATATGTTAAGAGGGAAGAGTGTTCCTTTGCTCAAAAGTGGATAAATTTTCTGGGTCATGTGATTGAGTGTGGCTGAATCAGTATGGAGGAGGGGAAGATTGTTGCGATTCGTGATTGAGAAGTACCAAGGTCAGTCCTAACTTGCGGTCCTTTCTCGGATTAGCCAATTATTACAGGCAGTTCGTGGAAAGATTCTTCAAAAGAGCAAGCCCGCTAACTAACTTACTGAAGAAAGACAACAAATGGACTTGGACACCCGAATGCCAGGCTGCCTTCGATGAGTTGAAGCAAGCTATGATCAAGGGGCCAGTTCTTGGGATCGTCGATGTGACCCAACCATTCGAAGTCGAGACCGATGCATCTGATTACGCGTTGGGTGGTGTTCTCCTGCAGAATGGACACCCCATCGCCTATGAGAGTCGGAAGCTTAATGCTGCGGAGAGGAGGTACACAGTATCTGAGAAAAAAATACTTGCTGTGGTACATTGTTTACGGGCCTGGAGACAATACTTATTGGGGTCAACTTTTGTTGTGAAGACAGACAACAGTGTTACTTGCCACTTCTTTACCAGCCAAAGTTGACTTCAAAACAAGCAAGATGGCAGACGAGAACTCACGCGGCGGGCCCGGCTTCAACGGCGTACGGTGGATGCTTCGACTTCGGAATGAACGGAGAGGGTTGCAGTCGAGACGATGGAGATGAAACGCTTGCGAGGGTGGCTGGAGATGCACGGTGAAGAGGGGAGGCGGCTAGGGCTTTAATCGTGAAAGGGAGAGGAAGAGTGGAGAAGAAGGTGAAAGTGAGTTCACACTTCTCGAAAATACCCTATTTAATAATAATAATATTATTATTAATAATAATTATTACTATTATTATACCTATTAATTAATTCTTTCTCTTTTTACTTTTTCCACCATAACAAACAACCTCTCCTCTCTCCTGATTTAATAACTCATTCCATCATCTTTAATCTAGCTCTTTTTCCAAAAAAGGATATATTTTCCTTTATAATTGTATTTATCCAAAAATAAAATTACTCTCATTCCTCCATAACTTAATACATCAACATATAAATAATTACCTATAAACTCTTCCTCTGTGGTAGCAACATTTGCTTCCACTTCCTTTCCTTTACCCAAAGTAAGAGTTTGGAACCTTTGAAGCTCATTCAGAAGGGTTGTCAGGTTAAACTCTATCTTGTTTAAAGAAGCATTCGTCTGAAATGGAATGAAGCTCTTCAGAAGATACTATAAGATAAAGCTAACTTGATTAACCTCTTCGATGGGACCACCATTTACTTCGGCGATGTTGAAGTGCATCATCATGTCCAGAACATGTTCTCTGATAGAGATCACTTCCTTCATACGCTTAGTGTAAATGTATTTGACTACCTCGTGTCTTAAGGACCATTTTGGTTGCCCAAACATTTCCTTTAATGAATCCATAATATCTTTAGCTGTAGCTAAGGATTCATGTTTCTTTGCCAAAACATCAGACATGCTGGCAAGAATATATACACAGGCCTTTTCATTTGCTTTTATCCATCGATCATATGCTTTATGATCAGTTTAGTTAGCATTAGAGGCAGGGTTTTGAGGACATTCTTCTTCTTAAATGTTTTGTGGTTTTGCTTTACTATTTTGAAAGATGATTTCAAATGAGAAAGTGTTTAAAAAGAAAGGCTGTCAAAGTGTCTCAAATGAGAAAGTGTTAAAGCTTGATTTAATGATTACGATTTTCATGCTATGAAATGGTTTTCAAACCATTAGTTGATTCCTTGAGATGATGCTAACTTTTATGCACACATAAAGAGTCAAGGCCACCATGGGGTCTACAGACCACATGATGATAAGAAGCTGCTTATGCATTGAAAGGTGAGTATAAAGCTTAATGGCCTGAGCAACAAGGACGAATCTGTATGTTTTTGGATCAGCTGTTGATACAGTAGTCAAAACGTGAGGTAATGAGACCAAGTGTAGAGAACGATTCAGGATCCTTGGCGAAAGGAATGAATGTTAACTAATGTGTGTTTATGTGAAATTGTTATATTATGAGTATGTTAATCATAAAGAAAAGTTTATGCGAGATGAAATTATTTGATGTTGTTTATGCGAAATGATGTTTATGAAAAGGTATTGTGAAAAGGATTTCATAAAACCTCAGTCTTTTAGACATTCTTTCAAAAAATCATCTTCCAAGATGAGTCATTTGGGCCAAGTAGAGAAGAAGGTTGAAGGATTTGCGACGAGATGACCAGACGTTTTGAAAATAGTTAAGCATTGGTTGTTTGGTCAAAGTGTTGTAATTATGTATCAAACGCATGTTATTAATAAACGTTTTGGTAGGTATTTATTATACTTGGTGTTTAGGTTGACCACCATTGTGTTTTGAGTTTCGTTGATAGTATAAAAGGAGTTGAGAATAATATTTTGCGATAAGAAAATTTCAAAGTTGTAACAAACTCACATCCTGTTCCTAATACTTCGGCATTTTCGTTGCAGTACGGTTTGGGTTGTGACATGTGCAAATGGCTGCCTAGCTTAAGTCATCTCGCTGAGCATAGCCATCTCGCCTAAGCTCAAATGGCCGCTCAGGACAACTCCTTATATAGAGGTTTTTTCGCCTACACTTACAACTCTTCATGCTTGGCGCCTTGACATGTTTTTGGAGGTTCTTAACTTACTACTTGGCCGCATAATTGAATCCTTAGAGATTCTTTTGCCTTTCCTTTGGCCGCCTACTATGTCCATCTTGCCTAGCGTTCCTTGTGTGCTTAGAGGTTATCTTGGCAAAACCATACCTCTTGGCCACACACACACAACCTTGGCCGCCCAACACCTTTCTTTAGAGGTTCTCATGCTTTTCTTAGTCGCCTACAAATCTTACACGCCTACTCTCACATTTAGCCATATGTTGTGCTTTGTTTTCCACCTTGACTTTTAATGACACATAAAACCAACTTTCCAAGGAATTCCCTTTCATTTTCCTATTAACTCATATTCTCTTTCTTTTATCAAGTCCTTGCAAATCTTAAGGGTCCTTAAATCTAGGGTTTATAGTTGTCGTGACGTGTTGACATTATCTTCTTTTTTATGAGAAAGACCCACACACTCGCTCAGTGGTTAGCTGGTGTGGGTAGAGTAGGTACTTTCCAATTGGCATGATATCACATTTTATCCTGAACCACGCTATAATTTCCAATGCTTCCTTGGCCTACCTTTTCAAAGTTGTAGTGAATAACGCTTACCTTGATGCCTCAACGTCCATGGGCAAATTGTACAATTTGTTAATGGCCTCGACGTTGAAGTAGATGTGTTTCTCGTCCATTATCACATAGTATTCGACTGGGTTCACTACAAGAAATGAGGATCTCTCAACACAAAATCGTCTAGAGATATACGAAAAAATATCAGGAAAAGATTTTGCGAGGCACAAATGACTGTCGGGACCAAGGTTGGGCGAAATGCGTTGGGAGAGGCCTTTCTGATGTCGTGAAATGTAGTATCGGGAGTTTGCTGTATGTAGGCATCAAAAGTTTATTTTTTTTAAAAGAAAATGCATTCCAATCAAAACCAAATAAAAAGATGACCAGAGGAGTTTCCTGGAATCAAGGTTTACTAACACAGTTCTCCAAAATGGAAAATAGAAAACAAAAATGAAAACTACCATAAAAAACAAAGGGTCAATTCATCCATGACCATATACTCTATAATGTATAATAGGTTTCTATAAAGAGAACCATTTATAACAATACGATCATTAGAATGTCTAAACAACCCAAAATTTGAGAATATTTAAGCATGATCCAATAAACTGAAGGAGAAAAATGGGGTTCAGAAAAAAAAATTTAGGTTCCAAGAGACTGAAGCTTAATACCGACTCTCAAATGAACTGCAATGCCAATCAAAACATAATATCAAATCTCAAGGTAACAAAACCAAACCATCAATCAGTTAGTTATAGAACTACATATTTCTTCGTACACCATTTCAAAATTATGCGTAACCATACAACGTATTATTCCAAATACCTAACAAGGTAACCGAAATGGGGACAATCTGCAATTAACTAAACTATTCAATGGGACCTTAAAATTACCAGTGCAACCATCTTGGTTTGGCCTCTGCTATGGCAGAAGTTTTATCCTATAATATATAAAATTCACTCCCCCATTAGCAACAAGAAACTATGTGTAAAGATACCACAGAAGTATCTTATATATTGAAATATATATTCAACTACAGAAGAAATACTAAATGTGATTCAGTAGCAAGGAATTCACATTGACGTCTGAACAATGAAATAAACTATTAACACTTCAAATATTTACCAACAGAATTCACAAACAACTCACAAGACTAAATCAAGAATAAGACAATAAACAAATACACAAAAGAACAAGAACCATCTGCTCCTTCTTCACTGTGAATAGGAAATACAGCCTGCCCTAAGATCTACCAAATTCTCCGATAACCATTTCTGTCTCTTTCCTCTCCTTTTATTTGGAAGTTCTAACTAACTACTGGGCCTCACCCGAGTGGTCGTGCTCTCCATTTCCTCCTTTGTTCTCACGTGTGGCAATTATATTTTTATTTCTCTTACTATATGTGAACCATAATAGGGGCCTAGCATTACACTTTACCTCCAAATCCACCTTGTCCTCAAGGTGGAAGTCAAGGAACTGTTGTTTTAGATCACTGCAGTTTTCTCAAGTTGCTTCATGTGGAGGTAATCCTTTCCAACTTATCAACACCTGCCATTCCTTCGTGGTGGAATTTTTTCGATATCTGAATACTTCATCAGGTTGGTGATCTATTCATAGCTTTCATTCACAAAAGGGACCAACTAATGTACTTGTGTCAAATCTCCCAAAGCCTTCTTTAATTGAGATACGTGAAAGACTCGGTGGATTGCACCCGTTGGTGGAAGTTCAAGCTTAGCTATTACTCCTATTTTCTACAAAATCTTATAGGGCCTGAAGTATTTTGGACATAATTTCTCATTCCCTTTTTTTCTAAAGGAAATTTGTCTGTACGGACGAATTTTTAGGAACACCAAGTCCCCTTCTTTGAAATCCACTTCTCTCCTCTTCAAGTCAACATATTTTTTCATCTTCTCTTGGGCTATTCTTAGATGCTCTTTCACACCCCTAGCATAACATCTCTATCTTTTAACTGCTGGTTCAATGTAGAATTGGGAGTTTTCATATCACCAAACTGAATTAGAGGTGGTGGTAGTCTTCCGTAAACTGCTTGGATGGGGTGATTCTAGTGGCACTGTGGAATGTGATATTGTACCAATATTCTGCCCAGTGATGCCAGTTGATTCACTCCTTGGGTTTTTCTCCACAAAAACATCTTAAGTACGCCTCAACTCTTGTTCACAACATCAGTTTGACCATCAGTTTGTGGATGGTATGCTAAACTTCTGTATAATTTAGTCCTCAATAATTGGAACATTTCATTCCAAAAATGTCTGATTAAGACTATATCTCGATATGAGACAATTGTTCTTGGAAACCCATGTAATCTCACTACTTCCTTAACAAAGACTTTAGCCACGAACTTCGCTATATAGGGATGTTTGAGAGCAATGAAATGAGCATCTAAGAATAGCACAAGAGAAGACTTTCGAGCCGACTGATTTTGGTAGCCTATCTATAAAATCCATCCAAATGTTGTCCTAAATGGCATTCGGTATCTCTAATAGCATTAGTAAACCAAAAGAAGATAGCGCTAGAGTTTTATTTCTTTGACAGATTACACATTCTTCATAATGCTTTTTGATGTCTTTTTTCATTTAGCTCCTAGGCTTCTATTTTTATTCTGATCTCTTGCAACATCTGATCCTTCTCCACCTCTTCTTGGATCATAACCAAATCAAATAAAGTTGGTGCTGTTAAATGGTTTAAGTGTACTTTTGGAGGGACTCGAGATAAATCATCAGCAATCTTATTCTCTAAACTCGGCTTATACACCACTTCAAATGCATATCCCAACAATTTGGCAATCCATTTTTGATATTGGGGCTGAATGACTCTCTGTTCCACCAAAAATTTCAACGACCTCTGATCTGTTTTTACAACAAACTTTCAGCCCAATAAATACGCCCACCACCTTTGTACTGCAAAACACCACTGCTATGAGTTCCCTTTCATAAACGGGTCTTGCCCTGTCTCTCATGCACAGAGCTCTGCTAAAAAACGCTATAGGTCTCTTAGCTTGAGTCAACATGGCCCCTACTCGATAACCCAAAGCATTTGTTACAATTTTGAATGGCAGATTAAAGTTCGGCATAACTAATATTGGTAGTGTCATCATGGACATGTTTTACTTCTCAAAGGCTATACTTGCTTCCTTGAACGATTTATACCCTCTTGTCTTTAACAGTTGGGTTAGTGGCCCAGCAATGATTCCATAATTCTGGACGAAGCGCCAATAATAACTAGTCAGCCCTAGAAATCTTCTAACTTCTCAAACATTGCTTGGAACCAACCATTTCTTAATTGCCCTTATCTTCTCCAGGTCCACTTCTACCCCTTTTCTGATATGATATCCTCTAAATACCACACATGAGCCTTTGTAAAACTACACTTCCCCAAGTTGCCATACAATCTGTTTTCTCTTAATATTTCCAGCACCATGTCAAAGTGTTGCATATATTCCTCCAACCTTCGGCTATATATCAGTATGTCGTCGAAGAAAACTAAAACAAAATGTCTCATATACGGTCTAAAAATATGGTTCATTAATGCTTGGAATGTAGATGGAGCATGACTAGGAACTCATAATGTCTTTCGTGAGTATTGAAAGCAGTCTTCTCCACATCTTTTGCATTCATTCTGATATAATGATAGCCAGCTTTCAAATCTATCTTAGAAAACATGTTGGCCCTGTTGAGTTTGTCGAACAACTCATCAATTACTAGGATTGGGAACTTTTTGGGATTGTTACGTTGTTCAATGTCGTATAGTTAACACAAAACCTCCAGCCTCCATCTCTTTTCTTGACTAAGAGCACCGAGTTTGAAAAAGGACTCGTGTTGGGTCGTATTATTCTCGAGGATAGAATCTCATCCACTAGTCTTTCCATCTTTTCTTTTTGTTGGTATGCATACCGATAAGGTCGAACATTCATAGAATCGGTCCCTTTTTTTAGATGGATGTGATGCTCAATATCTCTCTTCGATGGTAAAGTTTTCGGCCATTCAAAAGACATCAATATATTTTTCCAGCAGGGGTGGAATAGAATTTTCAACCGTCGATCTCACCTCTTCAACATAAATTTCTTCCACAGTCAATCCACTCTCCATGGCACGACATTCCACTAACAATCCTTGATCCTCCATCTCACAGGTCTTCATCATGTTCTTCAGACTAACTAGAGTCTTGGTTAAACTCGGATCTCGTCATCACCAAATTCTTCCAATCCACCTCAATAACTCCAAGAGAGTGCATCCATTGCATCCCTAAGATAACATCCACCCCACCCAATTCTAAGGGCAGGAATCTATATGTAAAATTCTAGCCCCCTACTATGACTTTCACTTTACCATACACTCATTTACCTTTAATGACAGTCCCGGAACACAAAATCACCCCATAATTTGAGTTTTCTTTAAGGGGTAGGCTTAAGGAGTTAACCAACTTTTCACCAATTTTGGGTAGCTCCACAGTCAATGAGCACCACTACATCTTTCCCTTTGATGTTTCCTTTTACCTTCATCATTCCTAGATTCGCCAGCCCCATCACTGAGTTCATCGATAATTCAATATTTAATTTTCAACATTTACTACCTCTATAGCTTTGACTTCAGTTTTTGGATCAAAATAGTCTTCCTCAAGAATTTCCCACTCTTCTCCATTCTCCCTGACTATAAGCATTTGCACCTCCTTTTGTTCTTTTACTTTGCATCGATGACCGGCGTGGTAATTTTCTTACATCGAAAACATAGCCCCTTTTTCCTCCTTGATTGAAACTCAACATCTGACAGCCTTTTTATTGGTCCACATGTCGATTCTCTCCAGCTGTAACTGTTGGGATTTTATGTCTTAAAACTCGTAGTTTGTAATCATATTCTATTCAATAAAATAGTTATTGAGAAATTAAAAATTATAATCTTAAATCCAATAAAATAAGGCCTTAGGCTACTTTTAACTTGAACTTTATATAGATACATAAACATGGATCAAGTTTATGTATATAACCTAAATAGTCTATAATATATGAATAAAGGTTAGGCGCCTTATTCTGAGAAACTGTGGATGCGGCTTGCTTTGTAGTTAGTACAAATGATGTGATCCTGAATCGTTCATATAGAGACATGAAAGTGGGAGCATCCTATGTAAGCTTACATAGGACTGAACCTTGAAATAGTCACTTTTACATTATAACATTGTTTACTGTTTAAAACTGACTATCTTGTTTATTGATGACCTAGGTAACTTAATTTTAACCTTCAGCTAACTATGAACTCCTGTTCATATGAGATTATCCTTAGATCTGCATAAGTGAGGGCAGCTCATCAATGTTGGTCTAATAAGCCTCCCATTTCAGGGGTAAAATCGAGTGAATAGCGGGGATATAGGGTACAAGATGGAATTCACTCTTGACCTCATTAGAGTCAGTAGTTAAGTTCTTCCCTTATGCATTGTATCCAGATCTTGAACAAGGGGCCCCACTCTCACATTGGCCCGGGTGGGATATGATTTATAGGTTGGACCTTAAACCAATTGTTTAATAGTGGATCAATGGGACTTAATGAACACGATGTAGTCTCGGGGGTAAAATGGTAACTTGACTGCAGTTAAGGTTACGAATAATCTGTGAAGGATTAACTTACTGATCATGGTTATATCAAATGGACAAAAATATATCTATAGTTAGGGGAGTGTACTGCGGGACTTTAGTGGAATGACCCGTTAGTTAACAAATGTTGATTAACTCGATCTAAAAGAGTTTAGCCAGTTAATCTTGAATAGTTGGAGCCTATGATCTATAGGTCCATTAAGTTCCTCTGCTTGCTCATATGGAATAAACTTAGAACAGTTGATGGAATAAGTCAAATTGTTCGAATTGGGAGAAGAGAGAGAAATCGACAAGTATATGTGATATAGCCGTTGGATTTTAGATTAGAAATAGAGTTTTATGTTTAAATGGGATTTAAATATTATAAATATGAATATGGATTCATACTAGGAAGCTCAGAAATGATGAAAATAATCAAAGTTGTAAAAAAATCAAAATGTTGACTTTTGAGTTTGAAAAGTCAAACTTTGACCAACAATGTATTCAAATATGATTTAAATTTTGAGAAAATGATTGTGGATTCATGCTCCGGAGGTCAAAATTAGACAAGATTGACAAAATAGTAAAAAGTCAAAATGTGAACTTTAGGTTCGAAAAAGTTAGTGGGAAAATCCAAGAATTGTTGGATAATTCCACTAACTCTAGTGGGGTAGGTGTTGTCTTTTGATGAAGAAAAGTCTACTAGAGAAAGTGGACTTTGCGTTGTTGGACTTTAGTATTGCATGGACATGCAATTTTGAATGGAAAATCCTTATAAATGGTGCCTTTGAACTCATTTGATGGGTTGGCTATTGAATTTGGGCTCTCACACCAAATGGAATTTCTTTTTTTTATTTACTTTACAAAAAAAAGAAATTTACCACGCCCATTTTTTCCCTCTATTTCTCGCGCCCGGTTCTTTCATCCAATGGGTCCCACAACTCGGTTCTAAGTCTAGAGGATAGTAGGTCAAACTTAGTGGTTGCTCGAAAAAAATGGAGCTTCGAATGTAAGTATTCTAAAAACCTTATTTCTCGATTTAGTCTCGTTAATTAAGCCTAATTAGGGTAGAATTTCGATTCTTTTTCCGCTGTACATGTCTTAGTTCTATCAACAACTCCCTTCAAGGTGATAGCTCTCATCAACAGACTTTCCATTGTTGGTTTCTTCTTTAGTCGTCACTGAATTGTTGTGTTTCACAATAGGTACGGTGATTTGCAGTTTTACATCAAACACACTGCTCAACCCACACTCTTTTCTCATTAGTTCCTTATTATCAATCTTCAACGGAAATTTCATCACCTGGGCCAACCCAACCGATTCCAGGGTTTCCACTTCCATTTTTATTCATGGGCTAAGCCCATTCATCAAAGTCTCCTCTAGCACTACCGTTTGAAGAAATGCTACCAGAGCTAAATATCGGTCAAATCGGTTGAGATATTCTTCTACATTTGTTTTCTGTTTCATTGAGAAAAATCTTCCAACCAAAATCCCATCTCGAATTGATCGAAACTGTACAAGCATTCGTTCTTTCAGGTCAGCCCAATTCTTGAAAACTTCCAACTCTTCTTGTGCTCGGTACCAATCCAATGCCAGATCATCAAAACTAATAATGCCTATGGTTAATTTCTCTGAATCAATAAGATCATGTATCTTAAAGAAGCGATAGTGAGACCCATTTCTAATTTGAGTAATGAAGTAAAATTTGGCTAGGTATTAAGAATTTGGCATTTGAATAAATCCAAGAAAAGGATTAAGCGATAAAAAATTTTATGGTTAAGTATACGTTTGTGCGATTCAGTGGGTACTTCGCGAAAGAAGTTGTGCGACCCATTTCTAATTCGAGTAAGGAAGTAAAATTCGGCTAAGAATTAAGAAGTTGGCCTTTGAATAAATCCATGGAAAGGATTAAGTGATAAGATCTTTTACGGTTAAGTATACTTTTTTGTGATTAAGTGGGTAGTTCGCGAATGAAGTTGTACGATAAGAAGCGAAAAAGTATTTGCATAAGTTAAGAAGTGAAAGTTTTGAGTGTTAGACAAGGAGTTTTGGGTGGTCTTCGCGAGAAGAACCAAGTGTTTCGTGGAGAAGAAGTTTACGAGGAAGCCTTGGAGTTTAAGCTTGCGATAAGAGTTCTATGCGGGTAAAAGTTGGTTAGTTCACGTGGAACGTTTCTTATAGTAAAAATATAATCAAGCGATAAGGTTATTCACGAGAAATGTTAAGTGGTTGAAGTTATTCACAGTTTGGGTTAGGAGGGAAGCAAGGTCTGTAAAAAAAATGTCAAATCTGATTTGATAGGGGTTAACGTGTAAGATTAAGGATTTGAGCATGACTAAGTTAATATAAGGGCTCTATAAAATAAGAGGATTTGGGTAACTAAGGAGGTGATGATGAGAGTTTTGTTAAAATGTTAAAGTGTTGTTGGTTTAGCCATGCGAAAAGATGGTTGTGAGAAGAAGAAGGACTTCTTTAGTAAAGTTTGGTCAGTGCTTTTCAGTCAAAAGAATTTATGTTAAGAAACTTTATTATGATTTCTCTTTACTGATTTGAAAGAAGAATTCATGAGAATGTTTCAAAGAGATTTCTATGCAAAGTTCTGTTTTTAAGCATGATTTATAATGTTCAATCTTGATTTGATGACTAGGATTTCAATATTATATTTCTTTGAGGTGATGCTAACTTTTATGTTCACATAAAGAGTGAAGGCCACCATGGAGTGTACGAGCTACATAGTGATAAGAAGTTGGCTTATGCATTGAAAGGAGCGTATAAAGCTTAGCAGTATGAGCAACAAAGACGAATTTGTATGTTCTCAGATGCTGTTGATACAGAGTCTAAACGCGAGGTAATGAGATCAAGTGTAGAGAACAATTCGGGATCCTTGGCAAAATATAATGATTTTTTTAAGTATAAAGAAAGGTTTATACGAAATGAAATAATTTGTCGGTAGGTTTAAAGGATTTGATATTATTTTTGCGAAATGATTATGAAAAGGTATTGCGAAAGGTTTTCATAAAATCTCAAAGGATTTGAAAAAAAAGTGGACCATTCAACTTAATTTCCATCCACTATCCTTTTGTCCAACATGAAACTTTATCTTAGTAAAACTTCTTGATCCACTATTTTACAAAAATGTTCAAAACAATACCATGCTACACCAAATGTGATATTTTGGTAACACTTAAAAATGGTCACAAATACCATTTTCCTGACTTTTTTTTTATCGACCATTAAAGAAAAAGTATAGATGATGTGTCACAAAAACTTTCAAACCATTGTGTTAGTTTTCGCTTTGGATGAGGGTTGGGGTAGAGCATCAATACTCAAAGGTTGTTAAGAATTAAGAACTAAGATCTGAAAACGAAACCGCCTGCCTGGTTGACAAGAACACCATCCCACTAGAGTGCACAATGATGATTTATTGCATTAAGAAGAAGATGGCAGTTAACCTTGGCGCCTTAATCAGAACCTCAATCCTCCCTTTGATGAAAGCACCTAAAGGTGTCATGCCTTTCCCCTCTACCATTGAAGCTCTTTGTCTAAAAGTGGTTTCTAAGCTTTTAGCTTTTCTGCAATCACCCCTTATGCATGTTCTCAGGCGAATCTCAACCAAACCATAACACTCCATCAAAATAAAGAAGAAGAGAGACACCTCAAAACCTTTAATAAAGTTAAGGGAGAAGAAGGGAATTGTAGAGAAGAAGAAGAGGCTTCTCCGCCGCCACCACTGCTCAAGACGAGAAAGGTCCATGATGACTCGTCTAACTCGCATAAAAAGGAAAAAAGACAAAAGCTAGAAGTAGCCATTGACCCTAAACCTCTTGCAATCCGACCCCCAACTCTCTCATCGCCTCCTCCAAAATCTAAATCCTTTAATTCTAGTCATCATCCAAAAATTCAAACTCCTCCTCATCAATCTTACCAAAGTCCTCCACCTTCGACACTCCCTGAATTCAACTCTCTCAAGCCACTACCACCCATGTTGCCTATTATCCTCTCGCCACTATCCAAATCCCCCATCATTATAACAGCATCCTTCACCTCGTGACCTGACCTAACAAGCCCCTACCCGATCAAAAGAGCATTTTTAGCGAAGAAGAATTCCTCAGGGTTGAGGAGGAAGACCTGCATCGCATTCCTCCCCCTCCGCACACTACTATACATACTTCCAAGGAGGAAGACTTACATCTCACGTGTAAACCCCGATACCCAATAATCCTTAAGTCATCTAAAGAACTCAATAGGACATTAGAGGTTGAGGTTAGGAGAAAGATGGTTTAAGATTGGATAGTTAAGTTCAAGTGTTATGGAAGATGTGTCATTGTTTTTAAGATGACAAAACAAAAGTGTCATCATAATAAAGAAAGGCCTAAAGGGTTTGAAAATTGGCTAAGTGTTGGCTAAGGCATGTTGCATACTCTAGGCGGCCAAATGTGTCAAGAGAACCTCTAAAGAGACAAGTTGGGTGGCCAAAGGTTGAGATGTGGTATGGCCGAAAGGTGTCAAGACAACCTCTATAAGACAAGGCTAGATGACCAAGGGTATGCGCTAGGCAAGGAAGCTAGGCATTTAGGAAATGTCAAGAACCTCTAAAGAAGTTAGCATGTGGCCATAAGGAATGTCATGCAACGAAGAGGTGGGCTATGTGGCCATAGGCCAATTCAACCAAATGTTAGTCGAGATGGCATGGTTTGTTGAAGGCATTGAGGTATGTTTGGGAGATTAGGCGAGAAAAAAAGAAGTCTTAGGCGTTCTTGGCAGTAAGAATTTACTAAAGAACCCTCATAGAAAAAGGGATATGTGTCCAAGGATGACTTAAGCAATATGAGATAAGATGTGCGGTGGAGTACAAGTGGACAACATACAAGATACCTAAGTTTTGCCAAATAAGTGTCTTGCATGAGGTGGAAAGTGGCAAGTATGGGCGTAAGAGGTGAGAATAAAGTGTCAACCAAAGAGCATGCAAGGATCACTATTTGGACGAATGATGTTAACAATCAACTTGTGTTAATTGGGTAACTCTACTTGGAAAATCTCCTAAATTGAGTCTAGTATTAGGAGAAAGGCTGCCAGGAAGAAAGGCATTGAAGTGAAGAAAGACTCAAAGGTCATTTTCAGACAAAAATTGACCAGTGTATAGTATTTTGGAGCTACAGAACTCAATATTTGGAATTTGTTGGTGACACTTTGTGGTAAGCTAGTTAAGACATTCTAAGTAAGTTTGTAGAAGGAAGCTTATTGATTTAAGCTCCAAAGTCGAGTTAAGTTTCTGGTAGAAAAATCATGTTTTTGGGTAAGGCCAAGGGTAGGTTGATTGCCAGGATGACAAGGTGAGATGAGCGTGTGTTTTGAGCAAAAGAGGTTATTTAGGCCTTGGGACATGCGAGAAGCATGTCCACCGCATGATCAGGCAGCCTGAGGCACGCGTCATTACACACTCTACTATGAAGGCTGAGTATATTGCTACTTGTGAAGTAGCAAAAGAAGCAGTTTGGCTCAAGAAGTTCCTGCATAATTTGGAAGTTGTTCCAAACATGAACATGCCTCATTACTTTATATTGTGATAATAATGGGGCATATTGCTGATCCATTTACAAAGACTCTCACGGCTAAGTGTTTGAGGGTCTTCTAGAAAGTCTAGATCTGCGAGTTATGTACATTAGATAATCTAGGAAAAGTGGCAGATGTGTAATGGGTATGAGGATGCCCTAGTTTATTGTATTTGTATATATACATTTTATGTAATATACTTGTACATTTTACCATTTTCAATGTCAGAGGATTACTTTATTATACACATCCCAAAGAGACTAGACTTTTAGTCCAAAGTGGAGTTTGTTGGGATTTATGTCCTAAAACTCGTAGATTGTAAATATAATCCATTGACCATTGTTAATAAAGTGTTATTATTGTAATAATTGTTATTGATTATATTATTAGTTTTGTCTTAATAACTCAAATCCAATAAACTAACATCTTAAACTGTTTAATGAGTCTTGAACAGTATGTAGAGACATACAGGGATCAATGTTCGAGATCAGCTTAAAGGGTTTATAGTATAGGGATAAGGTTGGGTACCTTTATCCTGGTAACATTATGGATACGGCTCACTTTGTATTTGATACAAATGCAATGATCCAACACGTTTGTGTAGTTGACATGCGAGTGCAGGTATCCTATGCAATGAGATTGCATTAGATCGAACCGTGAAATAGTAACCACTTGGTGTAACTCCGTTAAATAGTTAGGTTTCTATTTCACTAGGATGGTCTAGATAACTTAGTATTAATCCTAAGTGTATTATGAACTCTTGTTCGCGAGAGATTGTCCTTTGATTTGTACCGGTGAGAGTGGCTAGATCGCCGACTCAATAAGTTTATCATTTTGGGGACAAGTCTGAGTGGGGAGTTGGGATTATAATTTCACAAAATGGAATTCACTCATTTCCTACTTTAGGATAAGTAGATGAGTGTTAGCTTAAATGGTGTCTCCAAAACTTGAACAAATGGCCCTTACTCTCTCTATGACATGAGAGAGGTTTCTATTTATTGGTAGAACCATAAACAAGTTGTTCATTAGAGGAGCACTGGTATTTAAGGATTAGAGGTAACTAGGGGTAAAACGGTAAATTGACCCAATCGGTGTTACAAACACTCGTGGAGGACTAACTTACTGTTATTGGTCTATATATGTGGACACAAAAATATATCTATAGTGAGGAGTTCAAGTGTGAGTCTTTAGTGGAGTGTACACACAGTTAAAGAATATTGATTAATGTGGTTAATGAGTTTAGCCAATTAATCTTAGATCGTTGTAGCTTCTGATCTGTAGTTCCATTAAGTTCCCTTCCTAGCTCGTAAAGGATAATGAGATTTATTTATATTGGTTGTAATTTAAAATGTTTAAATTTACTTTAGGAATTAGTATAATGTATAGTGATACATTATAATATAAAGTTTATCAAACTTTACTATATAAAATTAACTTTGGGGATGAATCAAAATTAATTTGTGAGAGATAAAATATTTGAATGAATTCAAATATTAATTTAATGTGAATTGGATTCATATTAAAATTATTGAGAGACTTATATTTGAATATGATTCAAATTTAATTTAAGTTAAATATAAGATAATTAATTTAGTGTTATTAATTAATTGAAGAATTAATTAATAGTTTAGTTTAATATTATTTAATTAAATTTGATTTGATTAAATTAATATAAAACTATAAGATTTTGGAGAGATTCATTAAATAAGATTTAAATGAAATATTAATTAAATATGATTTAATTAATTATTAACTAATAGATTAATGGTTAATTAATTAGTAGATTTGAAATATCTATTAATTTAATTATTATTAAATTAATAGAATCTCATTATTCTCTTCTACTCCCTTTCCTATTCCAAGAACAAAAAAGAGTTATAAATATCTAAAAGAAAACAATTTTCTTAAAAAAATGAATTAATAAAAAAAAAAAATAAGGCCAACGTTTTTGCTCTTTGCAAAAAAAAAAAAGTGTTTCTCTCAAATATCTCTAAACTTTTTCTCATCCCAATTGGTTCCCACAAACCAATTTCATCCTAGAGGTACTCTTTGTAATTTAAGCTTTCTTTGCAATGGACAGTCTTGAATGCTTTTTTTAACGACATTTTCAATGATTTCCTTTCTCTCTCACGGTTAATAAAACCAATTTCTTTCAAAACCTGAAGCGAGGCTACATCGTATCAAATTTCATACAACTGACTTGTTCATCGAGTTTCAACAACTGCTGCACAATAGTTTGTCCCGTTTTTTAAAAGTTGTGATTGTGACACGCTGCACATGAGGTTAGCACGAGGCATGGCAAGGCAAGCCCTACGCGCGCCTGCCAACTCCTACCACAATGTTCTGCACGCAAGTTAATGTCTTTGGGTGATTTTGGGCTGTTTTTGTGGTTTTTGGAAATTTTAAGCAAAGTTTTGATATTTTTATGATCAACGGGAATTAAATGGAATTATTTTCCATTATTTTTCATTATTTTAGATCAGGAGGAGATTGAACAAGTTTATAAGCCAATGGTCCAAGCTACTCTCTATAAGTGACAAAATTGAGTTTAAAGTTGGTTTCTAAACATGAACTTACTATTAAATGTTTTAAGCATGCTTTGATGTTTGAATATTTGAGGATACTTAGAAAGTATTTTCAAAGCATGAATTTAGAAACATTTTGGTAAACATGTTTTTATTGATGAATTTACTAATCTGAATTATAAAGCAAGCATAATTGTGCTAAGTTTCCAAAATTTTAAGCTTGAAAATAATTTTGGCATGTTTTAGTCTATACCTAAAATATTCTAAGATATATAGCAACCCTTCGGGGGAGATTTTCTTGTGCACAGAGGTCACTTGATTAGGGTATTCAGTAAATACCTAGCTTTCCATCATTGGTACTAGATAAGAGATGAGGACTTCTAAAGATGCTTAGTTTCCCATCTCAAGAGAAGAGAGCCTGTACAAATGCCTAGTTTTCCATCTCATTGTAGTTATAACGAGATAGGGCACAATTGATGCCTAAAGATTCGTCTCGTAAGTATCATATTACGGGATAGGGCTTATATGCCTAGTTTATTGTTTTTCGTCTCGGCGATTCTTTGAGGTATAGCAACTGAAAGGGTTAATTGTTAAAGACTTATTGTTTCAAAAGGATGTTTTATAAAACAATCACTCATTGGGCTATTTAGCTCACTCTTTTCAAATGTTTTCCACTTTCCAAGAAGAAATAATGATCCGTAAGCCTAACCCGTTGTCATCAGTCTGTTGTGCCAGTTTGTTATTAATTTTTGTTACTTGTGGTTAGTACTTTCAGTTAAGCCATGTCATACACATATGTATAAAGACAAGCTAGTCAAGTTGTTTAGTTTTTCTTTGGTTTAAGTGTCGTCTATAATTAATGACATATAGCCTTGACTTACTTAAAAAAATTATGTAAGGAAGTTTTTTTAATCTATAATTAATTATGTTAGTCTGCTGCTTAAGTTTTAAATTGGTTAGATTGTTTAGTATTTAAAGTGATCAGTAGATAGGGTCAACTGGCGTCGTTCAGAAGCGGAGCGATATTGGTTGACTTCATACCTGTTGGAATTTATGTCCTAAAACTCGTAGTTTGTAATCATATTCTATTCAATAAAGTCGTTATTGATATTATAATCTTGAAACCAATAAACTAAGGTCTCGAGGCTATTTTTTAGTAAACTTGAACTTTATGTAGAGACATAAACGTGGATCAAGTTCGAGTATACAGCCTAAATGGTCTATTGTATACGAATATAGTTGGGCACCTTATTCTGGAAACACTATGGATACGGCCCGCTTTGTAGTTAGTACAAACAATGTGATTCTGAATCGTTCGTGTAGAGACACGGAAGTGGGGGCATCCTATGTAAAGTGTTTACATAAGAATGGAACCATGAAATAGTTGCTTTTAAGTTATAACACTGTTAACTTTAATAAAACTGAATATTTCAATTATAGATATGCAGTGTAACTTAATCTTAATCTTGAGCTAACTATGAACTCATGTTCACACAAGATTATTCTTCGATCTGTATAGATGAGGGCAACTCATTAGCGTTGGCTCAATAAGTTAGGGTAAGACTGGGTGGATAGCTAGGGTCATAGGGTGCAAGACAAAATTCACTCCTACCCGCTTTAGAGTTAATAGATAGGTTGTTCCCTTAATAACTGAATCCAAGTTCTGAAAAAGGGGCTCCACCCTCTCAATTGTCCGAGAGGGATTCGATTTATAGATTGGACCTTAAACCAATTGTTCAATAGTGGATCAGTGGGACTTAAAGAGCAAGATGTAGTCCCAGAGGTAAAATGGTTTTTTTTTGTTGGAATTTATGTCCTAAAAGTCGTGATTTGTAATCATATTCTATTCAATAAGTAGTTATTGATACTATAATCTTAAAGCCAATAAACTAAGGTCCCAATGCTATAATAGAGTAAACTTGAACTTTATCTAAAGACATAAACGTGGACCAAGTTCGAGTATATAGCCTAAACAGTCTATAGTATACAAATACGGTTGGACACCTTATTCTGAGGACACTATGGATGCGGCCCGCTTTATAGTTAGTACAAACGATGTGATCCTGAATCGTTCATGTAGAGACATCAAAGTGGGGGCATCCTATGGAAAGATTAGTCAAGATGGATAAATTAGTAAAATTTCTAAATGTTGGCTTTAGGTTTGAAAAAGTCAAACTTTGACTTTTTACCAAATGACTATTTTGCCCTTTGACCAAACTTAGTGGAAAAATCAAACATTTTCTTGGATAATCCCACTAACTTTAGTGGGCTAGGTGTTGTCATTTGATAAAGACAAAGTCTACTAGAGAAAGTGGATTGTGAGATGTTAGGCCGTAATGAATTTGTTAAGGCTGAGAAAAAGAATAGCAAAATAGATGGTTTACTTTGGATAAATGACAAAATTTTATTTAAATTGATAAAATAGCAAAATCGAAAAATATGTAAAAAAAAATTATTGGAATAATGTTTTAAATGTCTCTACTAAGTGAAAAAATTGAATCATAAATACAATTATTCAAGAAACCACAAATACCATATAATTAAAATCAAACTACCAACACAATATTAACACCTATCATTATCAAAGCTTCACATAATTTTTCTAGTCGTTTTATACTTCTTCAAACCCTTCAAAGTCTTCATACATTTGGCGCAACTGAATAAATTTTCTTCTTGTCGGCTCCTTTGACCGAAGACTAACCGGTCGAACAACCTACTGAAAATCCCAAGAAGAACCACGACTGAAAAAAAAAAAGAACACCGTACCCATGGCAAAACTCACTGTGAAACTCATCAGAAACACCGCTTGGCCCTTATATCTTCCTGCTCATGGCTAAACCCGTGAAAGTAAACTAAATCCAACTCCAACAAACGTGGTAACGTCAAAACCCGTCGCACACTCAAGACCAATGTCAAACATCGTGAAACGCTACTCGAAAAAGCCCATCGCCGCTGAATTTGAAATTCCAACGTCTTCCTCTCCGCAGCCACATTTTTCTCATATCTTATTTGCAAGAAAAACTCTCTCTCTCATTATATTTGTCATTTTGTGTCGACTGCCCCCTCTCTCTCAATCTCTCCTTCTTTTCGTTTCTCAAATAAAACCTAAAAGAAAAAGATTCAAATAATTGCAAAAATGTCAAGTTTATTCCATATGAGCTAGTAGGGGAACCTAATGGACCTATAAATTATGGGCTCCAACAATCCGAGATTTGTTGGAATTTTTGTCCTAAAACTCGTAGTTTGTAATCATATTCTGTTCAATAAAGTTGTTATTGAGAAATTGAATATTATAATTTTAAATCCAATGAACCAAGTCCCGAGGCTATTTTTGAGTAAACTTGAACTTTATGTGTAGACATAAACGTGGATCAAGTTCGAGTATATAGCCTAAATAGTCTATAGTATATGAATAATGGTTGGGCACCTTATTTAGAGAAACTATGGATGCGACCCGCTTTGTAGTAAGTACAAACGAGGTGATCCTGAATCGTTCATGTAGAGACATGAAACTGAGGGCATCCTATGTAAAGTGTTTACATAAGACTGAACCATGAATTAGTCACTTTTACGTTATAATACTATTTACTGTTCAAAACTGACTATCTCGATTATTGATGACCTAGATAACTTAATCTTAATCCTGAGCTAACTATGAGCTCCTGTTCATACGAGATTATCCTTAGATCTGCATAGGTGAGGGCAGCTCATCAACGTTGGCCCAATAAGCCTCCCATTTCAGGGGTAAGATCGGGTGGATAGCTGGGGACATAGGGTGCAAGACGGAATTCACTCCTACCCACTTTAGGGTTAGTAGATAGGTTGTTCTCTTAAGTACTGAATCCAAGTCTTGAACAAGGGGCCCCACCCTCTCTTTGGCTCGAGAGGATTAAGTTTATAGGTTAGATCTTAAACCAATTGTTCAATAATGGATTAGTGGGACTTAAGGAGCAAGATGTAATCTTGGGGGTAAAATGGTATTTTGATCCAGCCAAGGTTACGAACAACCTATGAAGTATTAACTTACTGATTATGGTTTTATCAAATGGACACAAATATATCTATGGTGAGGGGAGTGCAACTACGGAACTTTAGTGGAATGACCCTAGTTAACGAATGTTGATTAACTCGATTTAAAAGAGTTTAGCTAGTTAATCTTGAATCGTTGGAGCCCATGATCTATAGATCCATTAGGTTCCCCTTCTAGCTCATATGGAATAAACTTAGAACAGTGTGATGGAATAAGTCGAATTTGGAGAAGAAAGAGAAATCGTGGTCTTCTGATTAGAAAGATAGTTTTCTGTTTAAATAAGATTCAAATACTATAATTATGAATACAAATTCATACTAAGAAGCTCAGAATTGATGGAAATTGTCAAAGTTGTAAAAAGTCAAAATTTTGACTTTTGACTTTGAAAATCAAACTTTGATCGGCCTTATATTCAAATGTGATTTGAATTTTGGAAAAATGAATGCAGATTCATGCTCGAGAGGTCGGAATTAGTCAAGACGGACAAAATGGTTAAAAGTCAAAATATTGACTTTTGAATTAGAAAAGTCAAAGTTTGACTTTTGACTTGATAGGTCAAATGACCATTTTGCCCTTGGATTAAGTTAGTGGAAAAATCCAACATTTTGTTGGATAATTCCACTAACTCTTAGTGGCATATGTGGCTACATGAGATGTAGACACCTAGCCCACTAAGTTCCACTAATTGTTAGTGGAATATTAGGTGTTGAGATTTGGCAAATTAATTACATGCATTTTTGCATGTAATTATGTTATAAATAGGGGTGTTTTCAAATGATTGAAAAACTTTTGTCATTTTTTAGTAATTACAATTTTATTACACTCCAAAATCTCAACCAAAAACTTCTATCTTCCAATTTCCTTTTATCTCCTTTATTTTCTACACCAAATTGGGTCCCACAACCAGGTTCTTTGTCCAGAGGATAGTAGGTGACTACTAGTGGTGATCTTGGTTTGAATTGGTAAGGAGATATCGAAGATGTCTGAAAGCTTCAAAGGTAATATTCCCTAAAACTTTAAATTGTTTAGTTTAGGGTTACATGTTAATTAGGGGCAATTAGGGTAGAACTTTGATTCTATTTTCGCTGTACATGTCTTAGTTCCTTCATGTGGTATCAGAGCATGCTTCAATTTTACCCAATTGCATGTGGTGGGTTCATATTTATTAGATAAATTATGGTTTGAACTAAAATGGATATATTATGATTTTGGCCCTAGATTAAGTGTTTTAGTTCTTATTATTGTAATTAGCCTTCTTAATGGCTTAATTTAATATTGCAAAGAGTTTGTAATTTTAAAGGAGTCATTAGAGTTGAAATTAGGCTGTAATTGGTTCAACCGGGTGAGAGAAATGCTATTTTTTGAAGAAAAGAAGAAGTCAGACCTGGTTTTACTCTTCAAACCCAAAAACCCAGCCTTAACCCGCCTGCGGCTCCATCCGGCCTCGCCCGTGTCCACGCGCTCCACCCGGCCCTCATCCTCGGCCCATTCGGCCTAGCCCACACCTCTCGTGTAGCCTCTCATGTGCGCCCGTGTGTCTGGGCCTGTTCTAGTTGATTGGGCCAGTTCAAACCCAATGAATTGGGTTTTGGGCAGGTTCAAGCTGTTTTTGTGGTTTTTCAGCCGGTTCGAAAAGTTCGGGAGTGGTTCTATACTACACCAAATTATTAATGTAATAATTTAGTACTTAGCTTAATTTAGGGTCCAAAAGTCAGTCTATTTTAGGGTGTTATTTTAATTTATGCATGTGATGTATATTTTAATTACTTTAAATTTGTATGTGTATTTTGAATGTCATATAGATTTAAAATCCCACCATAGGTTAACATGTTCATGCATTAAAAGTATGATATAATGGTTATATTGTATAGTATGCATGTTAATTGATTAATATGGAAATTAATTAATATGATTAATTAATTAAGTTATTCTTGATTAAATATGATTTAATTAAATTACTTAATTATTAATTTATTTAAATTTAATTAAATATGATTTAATTAAAAGTTAAATAAATTAAAATCCATATTAATTGATTGTTTTTTATAATGGTTATATTTTGTTAATTGATTGTCTTTAGAATGTCTAGTGTTTTTTTATAAGTGTTATAAAATAAATTAGACCTTTAAAATCTATAACAAAGATAAAATGCATGCTCACTTAGGTTAAACGTATCTTCCAAAACTTTTCATAGAAATAGGTCGATATCTTTTAAAAACTGGTTACAAAAGACTACCTCCAACCTGGAGATCGTAATCAGTTCTTGAGCCTACTTAACCTAGTTTTATGAGCATGCGTGAAAGGTGTGAGGTAATAAAAATGGTTTATCACCTAGACATCATAGGTTAAAATCCTGTATAATGGTTATACTCGGATGTTTTACCTAGACTTAGGAGTTGTTTAAGTTACCCTAAATATAAATCCTGATGTTTTATTTACCCTTAAAAATGTTATATAACACTTCAGCTAGAGAGAAGTAATGTATTTTTTTAGCTCTAGTGTCCCTAAGAGTTCACACCGTGAGGTCCATGCAGGGCTTTGGGCCTTGCATAAGAGCGGACTCTCTTCGGAGAGTGTTTGCATGGATCAATATCAAGGTGAATAGGGGAAGTAGTTCATAGTAAGTGGGTGAGGGATATGTGATAGCACATCTCACTCTCTTCCATTAGGTCGCACCGTGAGATTTCTATAATATGCCTACTTGTCTGCCTTGGAGCGACATTCCCTTCGGAGGGTTGTATTATAGGATTCGAAACATAGCGAACTCCAAATATGGATAGGTTTTCTTAGATTAGTTTTCATATTGATTCTAATATATGAAATCTGAAAATGGCGGGTAACACTTTCAAGAATTACTAAGTTGTTAGTATATTCTCGACTAAAGTAGCGATAACTAACTGCTATAAAGAATAAGCAGTTATTCTAGAGATAACATCTAATCAAGATTGTCTTGGTTCAAAGAAGGAATAATCAACTACCCTTCGGAGAAGGTTGTTCTAAATCTTTGAAATATTGTTGCAAAATGCAAATAATGAAGGGTACATTATTAGTAATTGCTAAATTAGATTGGTTTCTTTATGATTATAGTTTTTCTAAAAAGAATATGTTTGTTTTTCAGCATGAATAGCTCAATATTTCAACTTTTAGCTTCCGAAAAACTTAATGGCGATAATTATGCAGCTTGGAAATCAAATCTTAACACAATACTAGTGGTTGACGATTTAAGATTTATCTTAACTGAGGAATGTCCTCAAAACCATGCCTCTAATGCTAACCGAACTAGTCAGGATGCATGTGATCGATGGATAAAAGCTAATGAAAAAGCTCGTGTCTACATTCTTACCAGCATGTCTGATGTATTGGCAAAGAAACATGAATCCTTAGCCACGACTAAAGAGATTATGGATTCATTAAAGGGAATGTTTGGGCAACTAGAATGGTCCTTAAGACACGAGGCAGTCAAATACATTTACACTAAGAGTATGAAGGAAGGGACCTCTGTTATAGAACATGTCTTGGACATGATGATGCACTTCAAAATCGCTGAAGTGAATGGTGGTCCCATCGAAGAGGTTAATCAAGTTAGCTTTATCTTAGAGTCTCTTCCGAAGAGCTTCATTCCATTTCAAACTAATGCATCTTTGAACAAGATAGAGTTTAACCTGACAACCCTTCTAAATGAACTCCAGCGATTCCAAAACCTTACTATGAGTAAGGGGAAGCAAGTGGAAGCAAATGTTGCTACCACAAAAAGGAAGTTTTCAAAAGGAAGTTTTCAAAAGGATCATCCTCGAAAACTAAAGTTGGACCCTCACAACCTAGTGCTCAAATAAAAAAGAAGGGAAAAGGGAAGACTCCCAAACATAACAAAGGAAAGAAAGCTGCAGAAAAAGGTAAGTGTTACCATTGTGACCAAAACGGGCACTGGTTAAGAAACTGCCCAAAGTACCTTGCAGAAAAAAAGACATAGAAGGAAACACAAGGTAAATATGATTTACTAGTTTTAGAAACATGTTTAGTGGAATATGAAAATTCTACCTGGATACTAGATTCAGGAGCCACTAACCATATTTGCTTCTCATTTCAGAAAAATAGTTCTTGGAAAAAGCTTTCAAAAGGCGAGATTACTCTCAAGGTTGGAACAGGAGAGATGGTCTCAGCTGAAGCAGTGGAAGATTTAAAGTTGCTTTTTAAAGATAGATATGTCATACTTAAGAATGTCTTATATGTACCTCAAATGAGAAGAAATTTAATATCTATCTCTTGTATTTTGGAACAAATGTAGAATATCTTTTGAAATTAATGAAGCGTTCGTATTGTATAAAGGTATTCTAGTTTGTTTTGCCATACATGATGACAACTTATATAAGTTAAGATCAACCAGAGCAAATTTTTTCTTAAATACTGAAATATTCAGAACAGCTGAAACTTAGAATAAAAAACAAAAAGTTTCTTCTAACCTTGAGAGTGATTGAAAATGGAATCCAGTCACAACTCTCTACACCTAGTACGCCTCAACAGAACGGTGTATTAGAAAGAAGAAACCGAACCTTGTTAGACATGGTTCGCTCTATGATGAGCTTTGCTCATATGCCAGATTCTTTTTGGGGTGCTTTAAAAACAGTAGTTTATATTTTGAATAATGTTCCCTCTAAAAGTGTTTCAGAAACACCTTATGAGCTATGAAAATGGCGTAAAAGAAGTTTACGTCATTTTAGAATTTGGGGTTGTCCAACACACGTGTTGGTGCAAAATCCTAAGAAATTGGAACATCGTTAAAAATTATGCTTTTTCATAGGTTATCCAAAAGAATCAAGAGGTGGTTTGTTTTAAGATCCTAAAAAAAATAAAGTATTTTTATCAACAAATGCCACATTCTTAGAGGAAGACCACATCAGGGATCATCAACCTCGCAGTAAACTAGTATTAAATGAAATTTCCAAAAGTGTTATAGATAAACCAAGTTCATCCACTAAAGTAGTTGATAAGACTAGGAAATCTAGTCAATCACATCCTTCTCAAGAGTTGAGAGAGCCTCGACGTAGTGGGAGGGTTGTTCATCAGCCTAATCGCTATTTGGGTTTAACTAAAACTCAAGTCGTCATACCTGATGATGGCATAGAGGATCCATTAACCAATAAATAGGCAATGAATGATGTAGATCAAAGCCATGGACCTCGAAATGGAGTCTATGTACTTTAATTCTGTGGACTCTAGTAGATCAACCAAATGACGTAAAACCTATTGGTTGTAAATGGATCTACAAGAGAAAATGAGACCAAACCGGTAAAGTACAGACTTTTAAGGCTCGACTTGTGGCAAAGGGTTATATCCAGAGAGAGGGAGTAGACTAAGAGGAAATTTGGCAGATGGATGTCAAGACAGCCTTTTTGAATGGTAATCTTGAAGAGAGTATCTATATGTCTCAACCAGAGGGGTTTATAGAACAAGATCAAGAACAAAAGGTTTGTAAGCTTCAAAAATCCATTTATGGATTAAAACAAGCATCTAGATCCTGGAATATAAGATTTGATACTGTGATCAAATCTTAAGGCTTTGAACAAAATGTTGACGAGCCTTGTGTTTACAAAAAGGTCGTCAATTCCATTGTAGCATTCTTAGTCTTGTATATAGATGATATTCTATTTATTGGAAATGACGTAGGATATCATACTGATATCAAGAAATGGCTAGCTATTCAATTTCAAATGAAAGATCTGGGAGATGCACAATACGTTCTCAGAATCCAAATTGTTCGGAACAGTAAGAACAAAATACTAGCCATGTCTCAAGCATCTTATATATACAAAATGTTGTCTAGATATAAAATGCAAAATTCCAAAAAGGGTATGCTGCCGTATAGATATGGAATTCATTTGTCAAAGGAACAATGTCCTAAGACACCTCAAGAAGTTGAGGATATGAGAAATATTTCCTATACTTCAGCTGTTGGAAATTTGATGTATGCAATGTTATGTACTAGACCTGACATTTTCTACTTAGTAGGGATGGTCAGTTGGTATCAATCCAATCCTGGACGTGATCACTGGACAACCGTTAAGAACATTCTAAAATATCTTCGAAGAACAAAAGATACATGCTCGTGTATGGTACAAAGGATTTGATCCTTACTGGATACACTGATTCTGATTTCCAAACTGATAAAGATGCTAGAAAGTCTACATCAGGATCAAAATTCACTCTAAATGGAGGAGCAGTAGTTTGGAGAAGCATAAAGCAAACCTGTATAACTGATTCCACAATGGAAGCTGAATACGTAGAGGCTTGTGAAGCAGTATGGCTAAGAAAATTCTTGACAGATTTGGAAGTCGTTCCTAATATGCATTTACCAATCACTTTATAGTTTGACAACAGTTGTGCAGTTGCAAATTCAAGAGAACCTATAAGCCATAAAAGGGGAAAGCATATTGAATGCAAGTACCATCTTATCAGGGAAATTGTACATCGTGGTGACGTTGTAGTAACCCAGATTTCTTCTCAGCAAAACATTGCTGATCCTTTTTCAAAAGCCCTCACGGCTAAAGTGTTTGAGGGTCACCTACACAGTTTAGGTCTACGATGTTTGTAAACTAGGACAAGTGGAAGACTTATTGGGCATGTGCCCTAGTTTTATATGTGTTTATTCTCTCATAGTTAAATTCAACATTGTTTTATCCCACTAGGAGTTTTAGTCTAAGTGGGAGTTTGTTGGAATTTTTCTCCTAAAATTCGTACTTTGTAATCATATTCTGTTCAATAAAGTTGTTATTGAGAAATTGAATATTATAATCTTAAATCCAATAAACCAAGTCCCGAGGCTATTTTTGAGTAAACTTGAACTTTATGTGTAGACATAAACGTGGATCAAGTTCGAGTATATAGCCTAAATAGTCTAGTATATGAATAATGGTGGGGCGCCTTATTAGAGAAACTATGGATGCGGCCCACTTTGTAGTAAGTACAAACGAGGTGATCCTGAATCGTTCATGTAGAGACATGAAATTGGAGGCATCCTATGTAAAGTGTTTACATAAGACTGAACCATGAATTAGTCACTTTTACGCTATAACACCGTTTATTGTTTAAAACTAACTATCTCGATTATTGATGACCTAGGTAACTTAATCTTAATCCTGAGCTAACTATGAACTCCTGTTCACACGAGATTATCCTTAGATTTGCATAGGTGAGGGCAGCTCATCAGCGTTGGCTCAATAAGCCTCCCATTTCAGGGGTAAGATCGGGTGGATAGTTGAAGACATAGGGTGCAAGACGGAATTCACTCCTACTCGCTTTAGGGTTAGTAGATAGGTTGTTCACTTAAGGACTGAATCCAAGTCTTGAACATGGGGCCCCACCCTCTCTTTGGCCCGAGAGGGATTTGGTTTGTAGGTTAGACTTTAAATAAATAGTTTAATAATGGATCAGTGGGTCTTAAGAAGTAAGATGTAGTCTTTGGGGTAAAACGGTATTTTGACCTAGTCGAGGTTACGAACAACCTGTGAAGGATTAACTTACTGATCATGGTTATATCAAATGGACACAAATATATCTATATTGAGGGGAGTGCAGCTACAAGACTTTAGTGGAATGACCCGTTAGTTAACGAATGTTGATTAGCTCAATGTAACAGAGTTTAGCTACTTAATCTTGAAGGAACTAAGACATGCACTTCGAAAATAGAATCGAAGTTCTACCCTAATTGCCCCAAATTAACATGTAACCCTAAACTAAACAATTTAGAGTTTTAGGGAATATTACCTTTGAAGCTTTCGGAAATCTTCGATATCTCCTTACCAATTGAAATCGAGACCACCACTAGTCGTCACCTACTATCCTCTGGACAAAGAACCGGATTGTGAGACCCAATTTGGTGTAGAAAATAAAGGAGATAAAAGGAAATTGGAAGATAGAAGTTTTTGGTTGAGATTTTGGAGTGTAATAAAATAGTAATTTCAAAAATTACTAGAAAATGGCAAAAGTTTTTCAACCATTTGAAAACACCCCTATTTACAAGATAGTCAGTTTTAAACAGTAAACGACATTATAATGTAAAAGTGACTATTTCATGGTTCAGTCTTATGTAAACACTTTACATAGGATGCCCCCACTTTCATGTCTCTATTGAGATTTATGTTTTAAAACTCGTAGATTGTAAATATAATCCATTGATAATTATTAATAAAGTGTTATTATTATAATTTCAATAGCTATTGTTGATTATATTATTAGTTTTGTCTTAATAACTTAAATCTAATAAACTAATAACCTAAGTTGTTTGATGAGTCTTGAATAGTATGTAGAGACATACATGGATAAATGTTCGAGATTAGCTTAAAGGGTCTATAGTATAGGGATAAGGTTGGTTACCTTATCCTGATAACACTATGAATATAGCTCACTTTGTATTTGATACAAATGCAATGATCCAACGTGTTCATGTAGGTGGCATACAAGTGAGGGTATCTTATGTAATGAGTTTGCATTAGACTGATAACGTGTATAAACACCCATTATTATAGCCTGTTTTATTAGAATAATGAGGTCAAAATGCATAAGAAAAGGATCACAGAGTATAACTTTCGTTATAAATTCATAAATATTTTGAAATACAACTTTTATAAGCATCATACTTATTTTACGCGATTACCATGTTTAAACGCAGGATATGTGGGAAAAGAAGAAATGAGCAAATCACAAAGAACATCTAGCGTAGAGGCTACGTGATGGAAACTCGCTTGGCGATTAATAACCCAACGAGAAAACATGTCATCACACGAGGAAAGCACACTAGAAGACAAGAATGGCAGTGAGAGTGACATGACTTCAAAGTGCTAGAGTCAATGCTGACACGCTCAAAGGAATAGAAGTTTTCAGCCAAAAGTTGCCTATATAAAGCACTTCATCCTCACTAAGAAGAGAGAGTGCCTGAATGGGTGCAAGGCCCGAATAGGCCATTTCAAGATTAGAGTTCAAGTAAG
Source organism: Cucumis hystrix (assembly GCA_025688845.1). Lineage (NCBI taxonomy): Eukaryota > Viridiplantae > Streptophyta > Magnoliopsida > Cucurbitales > Cucurbitaceae > Cucumis > Cucumis hystrix. Next base: position 572,501 of record JACWES010000015.1, read on the forward strand.
AGAAGAATCATTCCCCCATTTTTCCCCTAACTTGTAGTAATTTTTCCACTCTTCTTTCTCTCCATTTTTACACTTCATTATAATATATGTTGTTCATATTGTAAAGTGGTCGAAGGCCTATATTCTTTATACATATATTGCATGTTTACACCTTTTCAATCCATCAGTTATTGACTTTTTGTCAATGTGTTATTAGTGGTTACAGTTATGTTAGATCTTTGATAAGGAGTCTAGCTTATAAGCCTTATCGCATTAGTAGAGCTATATTCATCACTAGGCTAGTGTCAATCGCCAATTACCTGAGAGGGCAAGTATCAAGATAAGGTTAATGTGCGCAAGGAGGAGTTTAGCAACATACTCCACCTTGGCGAGATAACTTCCAAACATTTGTATCCCAAAAGGTGAGCAAGCACGGACATTAGGTGCTGAGAGGTTGTTGTTTTTAAACGAGAAGTTCTATAAGTATTATAAGCAAAGTTTTCTAGATATAGCTTGCTTAATCAAGCATAGACATTTGCATTTCGAAAGGTGAGCAAGTGTGGTGTCTAAACACTTCGAGAGAAGGTCGCCTTAATCATATGCTGATTATGCAGTTATATATCATCAAGACTCTCGCATTACTCCTTCACCTAATAATGCTTAGACCTTCCTTCACCTTCTTCTCACATGCAAGTTAGTTTGTTCAATCCTTTAGCGTGCCACATATTATTCTCTATACATGAGTCTCTAGATGTTAGCGAGTAACATTAATTATTTTTCGTATTCTTTCTATTGAATTGTTATAACGCTTAAACAATAAGTGGACCCTAGAACTAACGTCTAGAAACAAATCCATGTGTTCGATCCTAGATCACCTAGATAAACCTTTTGTTTCGCTTGCACTTGGGCAAGTAGTAGGAAAACTTGTACTCAACGAGGACTTATATATTACACGATGAAGAGGTACACAGTGAGCATCTCATATGCCATGATCATGACCCATGACTCATCGCCTAGAATTAAAGCATGCAATACAAAAAGTTATGGTGAGCGCATTATACGCAATGACCTGACTTAGTGACGTATTGTAGTTGCACTATACCCATACGAAACTATTAATTCCAAAATACACAAGAAAAGACCGGACCACAAAATGGTAACCACTAGATGTAACTCCGTTAACTAGTTATGTTTCTATTTCATTAGGATGACTTAGGTAACTTAGTCTAAATTCAGAGTGTATTATGAACTCCTATTCGCAAAGAATTGTCCTTTGATTTGTAGGAGTCAAAGTAGCCAGATTGTCGAATCAATATGCTTATCATTTTTGGGACAAGACCGAGTGAGGAGCTGGAAACATAATTAGATGAGTGTTCCCTTAAATGGTGTCCTCAAGAGTTTAGGGTTAGTAGATAAGTGTTCCCTTAAATGGTGTCGTCGATAGTTGAACAAAGGGCCCTACCCTCTCTATGGCACAAGATGGGTTTCTATTTATTGGTTGGACCATAAAAAGGTTGTTCATTAGAGGAGCACTTGTATTTAAGGACTAGACGTAACCTAGGGGTAAAACGATAATTTGAACCAGCTGGTGTTACGAACACTTATGAATGACTAACTTTCTGTTATTGGTTTATTTCCGTGGACACAAAAATATATCAACAGTGAGAAGAGTTCAGTTGTGAGTCTTTAGTGCAGTGTACAGACAGTTAACGAATATTGATTAATGTGGTTAATAAGTTTATCCAATTAATCTCATATCATTGTAGCTTTTGATGTGTAGGTCCATTAGATCCCCTTCCTAACTCGTAAAGGGTAATGAGATTTATTTACATTGGTTGTAGTTTGAAATGTTCAAATTCACTTTGGGAATTAGAATAATGTACAGTGATACATTATAACATAAAGTTTATATTTTAATTAAACTTTATTATCTAAATTTAATTTGGATATTCTTAGAGATTCTCTCGAAAAATTAATTCCATTCCAATTTGTTCCCACAAACCAATCTCATCTCAGAGGATATGAAGGTCTTCGACTGGTGGTGTCCCCAATTCGGTGATTCGTATATTCAGAGGTGTCAAACTAATTGAGTTTTTCTTTCTCTAATCTATAATTAGAAAGCATGCTTAATCTTTAAGTTATAATAAGAGAACTTGTTTTTGTACTATTTTATCAATGTACGGTATTTTTCAAGTTCCCAAATAAATAGATTTAAGGTCTGTGTAAAATCTTCCACTGCCAAGGGCTTTAATCCATTCAATTTGTTGGAATTTATGTCCTTAGACTTGTAGTTTTTAATCATATTCTATTCAATAAAGTCGTTATTGATAATATAATCTTAAAGCAAATAAACTAAGAACTTGAGGCTATTATTGAGTAAACTTGAACTTTATGTAGAGACATAAATGTGGATCAAGTTCGAGTATATAGCTTAAATAGTTTATAGTAAACGAATACGGTTGGGCACCTTATTCTGGAGACACTATGGAAGCGGTCCACTTAGTAGTTAATACAAACGATGTGATCCTAAATTATTCATGTAGAGACATGGAAGTGAGGGCATCCTATGTAAAGAGTTTACATAAGACTAGACCATGAAATAATCGCTTTTAGGTTATAACATCGTTGACTTTAATAAAATCGACTATTTCATTTATAAATATCTAGTGTAACTTAATCTTAATCTTGAGTTAACTATGAACTTCTGTTCACACGAATCTATTCTAAGATCTGGATAGGTGAGGGTAGCTCAATGGCACTGGCCCAATAAGCCTCCCATTTCAAAGGTAAGATTGGGTGGATAGCTTGGGTCAGCAAGACGGAACTCACTCCTACCCGTTTTAGGAATAGTAGATAGTTTGTTCCCTAAAGAATTGAATCCAAGTTTTGACCAAGGGGCCCCACCCTCTCATTGGCCCTAGAGGCATTTGGTTTATAGGTTGGAACTTAAATCAATTGTTCAATAGTGGATTAGTGGGACTTAAGGAGCAAGATTTAGTCTTCGGGGTAAAACAGTACTTTGATCCAGTCGAGGTTACGAACAATCTATGAAGGATTAACTTACTTATCGTGAGTGGAGTGCAACTACGGGACTTTAGTTGAATGACCCCTTATTTAATGAAGGTTGATTAACTCGGTCTAAAGAGTTTAGCTAGTTAATCTTGAATCGTTGGAGCCCATGATCTATAGGTTCATTAGGTTCCCTTGCTAGCTCACAAGGAATCAACTTAGAACAGTATGATGGAATACTTCGAATTGTTCAAATTAGGTAAAGAGAGAGAAACTGACGAATATATTTGATATAGCCTTCGGTTATAAGTTTAAGATAGAGCTTTATGTTTAAATATGATTTAAATATTAAAAATTTAAGACCCGTTTCTAAATTGAGTATAAGAATTTAAAATCTGGTTAAGAGTTTTAAAATTTTACTTTTTAGAATAGAGTAGGCATTTTGAAATGCGACTTCGCATTAAGAAGTAAATTTCGGCTGAATATTAAGAAGTTGGCATTTGAATAAATCCACAGAAAGGATTAAGCAATAAAATCTTTTATGGTTAACTATAAGTTTTGCGATTTAGAAGTTAATTAGCAAAGAAATTTTTGAGAAAGAAGGATTTGCCGTAGGATCTATAAGTCTAAACGCTCTCAAGAGAAAGAGTCTTCGCGTAAGTTAAGAAATTAAGTTTTGACTAAGTGTTAGACTAGGCGTTTTGGGTAGTCTTCACAATAAGAACCAAGTGTTTCGTGGAGAAGAAGTCTGCGAGGAAGCCTTGAAGTTTAAGTTTGCGATAAGAGTTCTAAGCGAGTAAAAAATGGTAAATTAGCGAGGAAGGTTTCTTGTAGTAAAAATATAACCACGCGATAAGGTTATTCAGGAGAAATTTTAAATGGTTTAAGTTATTCACTATATGGAGTTAGGTGAGAAGCAAGGTCTGACGAAGAAAATGTCAAATCTGATTTGACAAAGGTTAACGTGTAAGATTAAGCAGTTAAGTATGGTTGGGTTGAATATTAAATTTACACGTGTAAAGTTTTAAGCAGGAGTTGCGAATTGAAAAGAGTTTATTCATGACAAAGGTAGTTTAAAGGCTCTATAAATAAGAGGACTTGGTCATTAAGTAAGCACAAAATATTTTATTTAAAAAAAGAGCTAAAATGTTGTTGTTTTGCTTTCGCGAGAAGAGGAAAAACCAAGTAATAAGTTCGATGGTTTGTTTCGCGAGAAGGCTCCACGAAAAGAGATGGAAGAGGAGGATCTTTGGTGAAGTGTGGTGAATGCTTTTCTTTCAAAGTTTTGTACGTGTTTTCTCTCAAATGAATTTATGTTAAAAACTTTATTATGATTTCTCTTTATTGATTTGAAAGAAGAATTCAAATGAGAAGTGTTTCAAAAGAGATTTCTATATGTTTTCAAGCATGATTATTATTTCAGTACTATAAAATGGTTTTCAAACCATTAGTTGTTTCTTTGAGATGATGCTAACTTTTAGGTACAAATAAAAAGTCAAAGGCCACCATGGGGTGTACAGGGCTACATGATGACAAGAAGTTGGCTTATGCGCTAAAAGAAGCGTATAAAGCTTAGTGGCCTGAGCAACAAGGACGAATTTGTATGTTCTCAGATGTTGTTGATACAGTAGTCTAAACGCAAGGTAATGAGACCAAGTGTAGAGAACGATTTGGGATCCTTGATGAAAAGAATAATTGACTAATGGGTGTTTATGCAAAATGAATATTGATGTGATTTGCGAGTTGATCTAACTTTATTGTAAAAATGATTACATACCTTTTGATATGTTTTGCGAAATGAAGTGTTTATTGATAAATTGATTTGTGTTGGAATTTATTCTTTGACGAAAAGGATTTATCAAAGAGCATTACGTAAAGGATTTCGTAAAACCTCATTAAGTCTTTTAGACTTACGTTTTAAAAATCTCATCCTCCAGAAACAGACCTTTAGGCCCAGTAGAGAAGAGGGTTGATGGGCATGCGGTGAATTGAGAAAGCTACCAGGCGTGTAAGAGTTTTAGATAAATGTAATTTATTTGGCCAAAAGGTTGTAATTGTATAATCTTACCAAATTCCTGTTATTAATGAAGTGTGCGATTTAGTTATGTCATTTATCAGTTTTGGCATTTAAGGTTGACTACCATTTCGTTTTAAATTTTGTTGATAGTTTATGAGGAGTTGAGAGTAAGCTTAGCGATAAGACCCGTTGTAATGTTTAAGCTAATTCGCATCCTCTCCGCTCTACTTTCTGTGTTTTAGTTGTCTTGCGGATTGGAGTGTGACAAAAAATATGAATACGGATTGATATTCAGAAGCTCGAAATTGATGGAAGTGGTCAAAGATGTGAAAAGTCAAAATGTTGACTTTTAACTTTTGAGAAGTCAAACTTTGGCTGGCTTTAAATTCAAATATGATTTGAATTTCAGAGAAATGAATTTAGATTCATGCTTGAAAGGTCGAAATTAGTCAAGATGGACAAAATGGTAAAATGTCATAATATGGACTTTCGACTTGGAAAAGTCAAACTTTGAATTTGATTTAAATGTCAAATTACCATATTGCCCTTAGACGATTTAATTAATAACACTTGTCGAGATTTGACAAGCTTATCATATGCATGTAATTTGCAAGTGGCTTCATGCATGCAAGACACCTAGTCCATTAGTAGTTAATGGAATGCCAAGTGGTGAGAAAAGAAAAGGAATCCCATTACATGCATTCTTGCATGTAGTTTGCTTGATAAAATGGTTTATTGAAAATGGAAGAAAAAAAACACTCTTGGATTCTTTTTTGATGATATTTGATTTTGCAATTAGGAATTGCAAAAAAAACAAAAAACTCTTTTCTCCACAAAAAATCTCCAAGCTATATTCCTCATCAAAATTTCATCTCTCTCTCTAATTCCTTCACAAGACGGGTTCCACAACCTGGATCTAAGTCTTAAGAATAGCGGATCAACACTAGTGGTAGTTCCAGCTTCAAGTTCGTGAGTAGATTGTGAAAAGTTCATGAGGAGATTACGAAGAGTCTGTGAGGAGATTACAAGGAAAGAAAGGCATCAAAAGTGAGTTTTTCTTTTAACCCTATCTTTGTTTCAAATAGGGTTGTAATGCATGTTAATTACTAAACTATTTAGTTGCAATTAAAGTAAAGTTTGATCCTTATTCCTTTGTTCATGTCTACCGTTTCCATCATGTGGTATCAGAGAATACTTAATTTTACTCAATTGCATATGGTGGGTTTGTCAATTTATTAGATAAATTGTGTGTTGAACTAAAACGGATATATTATGGTTTCGACAAAATAAATTAAGCTTGTTGTTCATAATAATTATTGTAATTAGCCCAGTTTATGGCTTAATTTATAATTGTAAAGAGTTTGTAATTTTTATAGAGTCATTAAAGTTCAAATTAGGATGTAATTTCATCAATCGAGTGAGAGAAAAGATGAATTTTTTATAAAAAGAAGAAGACAGACCCATAAATCACTCCCAGACCCGGTTGGATGTGACAGACCCAACCTGAAATCTGCACATGACCCAGATCCTCCAGCAGCTGCCACGTGGCATCTCACCTCGGGTCCTTCTCGCCTCCGCCTGCTCTGACCCGTGTCCTCCCACATAACCCAACCAGCTTTTAGGGTTTAGGGTTTAGGGTCCGAACACATGCGACCCATCTTGCGTGTTTGCTGAAAGCGTTTGGTCGACCCTTTCGCATGGTCCATCTCACCAATGGCCCACACTTGTGGCTTGCTTCACATATCTGCCTGATTGTACCTGACCTGGGTTTGACTTGGTTGACTCCAACCCGCATGCTTGATGGTTTGGGCCAATTCAAGCCCAAATGTTGGGTCTTGAGCCGGTTCAAGAGATTTTTGGGCTTGTTCAATGCCATTTTGGTGGTTTTTCAACGTGTTCGAGTTGTTCGGGAGCTCTAATGTGTGTCAAAAACTATTATTGTAATAATTTAGAGCTTAATTTAATTTTAGAGTGTTTAATTAATTATGCTTGTGATGTATGTTTTAATTAAAATTGTATGTGCATAATGTATGTCATATAGATTTAAAATTCCACCATAGGTTAACATGTTTATGCAGTGAAAGTATGTTATAATTGTTATAATATATAGTATGCATGTTGATTAATTAATATGAAAATTAGTTAATACGATTAATTTATTAATTTAATTTTGATTAAATGTGATTTAATGAAATTAATTAATTAATTAGTTACTGATTTATTTAACTTAATTAAATATGATTTAATTAAAAGTTAAATAAATTAAAATCCATATTAATTAATTTTTATTTATAATGGTTATATATTGCTTGTTTGTTGGTTGTTTGTTATAGTTTTTCTAGCTCTTTTATAAGTTTTATAAAATGAATTAGACTTTTAAAATCTATAACAAAGATAGCATGCTCACCTAGGTTAAACATATCTACTTATTTTCTAGAATTAAGTTGATATCTTGTAAAACTGGTTACAAAACGCTCACCTGATTAGATATTGTCAACAAGTCAGATAAGATGACTAAGGTTGGAGGTTCTTAAGTTGACGGTTTATGAAATACCCATCTTGTGTGTTTACTAAAAGCGTTCGCTTGACCCGTTTCGCATGGCCCATCTCGCCAATGGCCCACACTTTTGGCTTACTTCACTTGTCTACCTGATTGTACCCGACCTGGGTTTGACTCAGTTGACTCCAACCCGCATGCCGGATGGTCTGACTTGGTTTTTTGGGTCAATTCAAGTCCAAATGTTGGGTCTTAAGCCAGTTCATAATCAATTCTTGAGCCTAGTTAACCTAGTTTTATGAGCATGTGTGAGAGATGTGAGGTAATAAAATTGGTTTATCAGACATCGTAGGTTAAAATTTGGTATAATGGTTATGTCCTTAAAACAGTTAAAGAACACTTCAGCTAGATAGAAATATTGTACTTTTAAGCTCTAGTGTCCCTAAGAGTTCACATCGTGAGGTCCATGTAGAGCTTTGGATTGTGCATAGGAGCAGACTCCCTCCGAAGAGTGTTTGGATGGATCAATATCAAGGTGAATAGGTGAAGTAACTCATAGTAAGTGGGTGAGGAATATGTGACAACACATCCCCTGGTCTCTTTCATTGGGTCACACCGTGGGATTCCTATAATGCGCCTGCTTGTCTGCCCTCGAGCGACGTTCCATTCAGAGGGTTGTATTATAGGATTCAGAACACCGTGAACTCTAAATGTGGATAAGGTCTCCTTGATTAATTTTCATGTTGACTTTCCACTTTTGGGAGCATAATGATTCAAATCTTTGAGATTAAAAAACAGAAGGTTAGATTTACAAGAATTACTAAGTTGTTAGTATATTCTCGACCGAAATAGCGATAACTAAATGCTATAGGAATATGAGATATTCAGGAGTTAGCACAAGGTCAAGATTGTCTTGGTTCAAAGGAGGAAGAATCCACTACCCTTCGGTGGGGGTTATTCTAAACCTTTGGAATATCGTTGCAAAACTTTATAATGATGGGTGCGCTATTAGTATTTGCTAAATTAGATTGGCTTCTTTAGTGATTGTAGTTTCTAAATGAATATATTTATCTTTTCAACATGAATAACTCTATAGTCCAACTTTTAGCTTCCGAGAAACTTAACGGCGGCAATTATGCGCCATAGAAATTTCAATTGAATAGAATACTTATAATTGATGATTTAAGATTTGTCTTAACTAAGGATGTCCTCAAACCTCAGCCTCAAATGCTAACCAAACTGTTCGGAAAGCATATGATCGATGGGTCAAAGTAATGAAAAGGCTCGTGTCAACATTCTTGCCAGCATGATTGATGTTTTGGCAAAGAAACATGAGTCCTTAGCCACGACTAAAGAGATTATGGATTCATTAAGGGAGATGTTTGGGCAACCATCATACTCCCTAAGACACAAACCAATTAAGCATATTTTTACCACGTGAATCAAGGAAGGGACCTCTGTTAGAGAACATGTCTTAGACATGATGCACTTCGTTGAGCTTTATGTACAAAAACTCGAAGAATATAAATACAATTCATTGATCCTTATTAATAAAGTGTTGTCATTATAATTCAATAAATGTTATTGATTATATTGTTAGCTTTGTCTTAATAACCCAAATCCATAAAGTAACATCCTAAGCTGTTTGATGAGTCTTCAATAGTATGTAGACACATGCAGGGATCAATGTTTGAGATCAGCTTAAAGGGTCTATAATATAGGGACTTTAATATAGGGATAAGGTTGGGTACCTTATCCTGGTAACACTATGGATACGGGTCACTTTGTATTTGATACAAATGCAATGATTCAACACGTTGGTCTACGTGACATGCGAGTGAGGGTATCCTATACAATGAATTTTCATAAGATTGAACCACGAAATAGTAACCACTAGATGTAACTCCATTAACTAGTTAGGTTTCTATTTCGTTAGGATGACCTAGGTAACTTAGTTTTAATCCTGAGTGTATTATGAACTCCAATTCGCGAGGGATTGTCCTTGAATTTGTACGGCATATTATCAACATGCCTATCATTTTACGGACAAGATCGAGTTGGAAGCTGGAAACATAATTACAGAAGATGGAATTCACTTCTTCCTGAATTTGGGATAAGTAGATAAGTGTTCCCTTAAATAGTGACTATGGACCTTCAACAAAGGGCCCTACCCTCTCTATGGCACGGGAGGGGTTTTTGTTTATTGGTTGGACCATAAACAGGTTGTTCATTAGAGGAGCACTAATATTTAAGGACTAGAGGTAACTCAGGGGTAAAACGGAAATTTGACCCAGATGGTGTTTCAAACACTCATGAAGGATTAACTTACTATTATTGGTCAATATCCATGGACACATAAATATATCTACAGTGAGAAAAGTTCAGTTGTGAGTCTTTAGTGGAGTTTACACATAGTTAACGAATATTGATTAATATGGTGAATGAGTTTAGCCAATTAATCTCACATCGTTGTAGCTTCTGATCTGTAGGTCCATTAGGTCCCCTTCCTATCTCGTAAAAAATAATTAGATTTATTTTATATTGGTCTTAATTTGAAATGTTCATATTTACTTTGAAAATTAGTATAATGTATGGTGATACATTATAATATAAAGTTTATATTTTAATAAAACTTGGATATGATTCAAAATTAATTTATGAGAGATTAAATAATTGAGTGAGTTCAAATATTAATTCAATGTGGATTGGATTCATATTAAAATTATTGGTTATGAGAGAAATTTATATTTGAATATGATTCAAATTTATTCAAAATTAATTTAGCTATAATTAATTGGAGAATTAATTATTAGTTTAGTTTAATTTGATTTTATTAAATTTGATTTTATTAAATTAATCTAAAACTATAAGATATTGAAGAGATATTCATTAAATATGATTTAAATGAAATATTAATTAAATATGATTTAATTAATTAGTTAATTAATTTGATGTTTCTATTAATTTAATATTTTGTAAAGAATCTTATGATTCTCTCCTAACTCTCTGAAGAAGAGGGAGTCATAAATATATATAAGAAAACAAGTTTTTCTAACCTAAGTTTTTTGCCTCTTTACGGATTCTCTCAAAAACTTTTTCCCATTCGAATTGGTTCCCACAAACCAATCTCATCCTAGAGGATAGGAAGGTCTCCGACGAGTGGTGTTCCTAATTCAATGATTTATAGATTCAGAGGCGTCAAACTACTTGAGTTTTTCTTTCTCTAGTCTGTAATTAGAAAGCATGCTTAACCTTTAAGTTATAATAAGAAAACAAGTGTCTATTATTTTGCCAATGTACGGTACTTTTTACGTTTCCAATTATATTGATCTATGGTCTCTGTAAAATCGTCTACTGCCAAGGGCTTTAATCCCTTCAGCCTCTACATGAACGATTTAGGATCACCTCGTCTGTACTAACTACAAAGTGGGTCACATCTATAGTTTCTTTGAATAAGGCTCCCAACCTTTATTCATATACTATAGACTTTTTAGGCTATTTACTCGAACTTGATCCACGTTTATGTCTCTACATAAAGTTCAAGTTTACTCAAAAATAGCCTCGGAACTTAGTTTATTAGATTTAAGATTATATCATTTAACGACTTTTATTGAATAGAATATGATTGCGAACTACGAGTTTTAGGACATAAACTCCAACGTGTTTTTGGTGAACAAGAAGGTGATGTCCCTAAGACTACATGAATGTGTTTTTGTAGCACCACCTATGGTTGTCAAAGGGTTCCAAGACTGAAAGAGGCCATGACCGGAGATCCAAGAACCTGAGCCTAGGTAAGGACAGGGATGGAAGATTTGATTTTGGCTTTGGGCCTAGTTTAACACATGGTGGGTGGCTCTATGTGCATAAATGAGAGAATATGGAGGTTGTTACTGTGGTAGGTGCTAAGTATGTGTGAGCTTCGTTTGGCCGCGTGTTTCCTTGTTGATATGGATCACATGTGAGCTATTCTGGACTGCATATTTAGTATGCTACCATGGTTGGATTGGATGGAGGTTGTTATCGTGGCAGGTACTAAATATACATGACCTAGGTTTGGCCGCATGATTCCTTGATCATGTGTGAGTTATTCTTGGCAATATATTTAGGCACCTTGCCATGATTGGATTGAGTTTAGGTTTCTTGGCTTGACTTGCGATTTATGGCAATATATGATTTTAACGGTTTAATTATTATTTTGCATTTTTGACGTCTTATTTAAACAGTTTGAGAATATGTTTTACGAGCTTTTACTTTTAAAAACTTTTCACTCACTAAGTTTTAGCTCATATTTTTTAATATTTTCTACTCTCTAGGTAGAGGTCAAGGACCAAGCTTTGGGTGAGTTCTCCATCATTGATTGTGGACTATGATTCTCTTTGTATGTATTACTAAGTTTTGTATTCATTCACGAGGTAGTTAAAAGTAGCGAGAGTCCCGTTATTATATGTGTTTTGAGAGATTCTCATTTGGACTGTATTTATTTTGTAAATAATATCTAATGGATATGAACTTTGCTTGAAACTCTGAAATAGTCTGAATGAGTGTGTAGTGAGACACACTTGTTGTGATTTTTTTGTTTGAAGACTGCATATATTATAGAAGCGAAAAATTCTCCCTGTTTTAGGTTTGGCTACCCCAAATTTTAGAGGAGATGCTGCTGAATTTTCTGTAAAGTTTCTTATTATATGTTCTATAGAAATAAGTTGGAAAATGTCATTTTCAAAATTGTTTTATCATGCCACGATTTAGGTTAGAGAGAAAAACCTAGGTCGGGGTTTGACACCCAACATTTTCGTTGTGGATTAGGAGTTCTTCAATAAAAAGAGGTTTTCATTTCTGAAATTCAAAAAAACAAAAGGGAGAAGGTCGAGAGAGTTGAGAGAGTTGAGAGAGAGACCGATAAGGAGAGAACACCACGTCGTCGCTTGCTGTCACTCGCCATCGCTCGCCGCTGTCCCTATTATGTTGTTCGTCGTCTTCTCACCGCTACCGCTCTTTGTCAGTTATTGTTCTTGTTTTAGTTTTGTTTTAGTTCTTTAGTTTTAGGATTTATATTTTGAAATAGTTTTTGGATTTATATTTTTAATTAGTTTTAGGTTTTATAATTCAATTTGAATTTTAAGTGTCTTTAGGATTTAAGACTAACGTTGAGAATGAAGTGGAGATTGAATTTGAATTTGAGATTTAATTTGAATTTGAATTCCAATTTGAATATTTAAAAATTTGTGGGGGTTACATTTTTTCGGATGGGTTATATTGAATTGAGGGGATTTATTGATTTTGAGATTGATATTTAATTTGAATTTGAATTTGAATTCCAACTTGAGGCGGGGGGCGGATGGGGGGGTGGGTCTATATTGCAATTATGGTAGCCATTAGTTCAAACTTCGTTTTTTATTTGTCACAACGTTTTGTTTGTTGAAAATGTTAGATAGCTTGTAAAAGATTGAAGTAATTTGTGTGGTTGATTTCTTATGGCTATCTTGCACTTATAGTAGCCTTTTTAGGTCAAAATTAGTTTCTAATTTGTTAGTAGTTTTGGGGGTACGAGGTGTTAGGTAGCTTGTAAACTATGTTGGAAGTGTTATATATGTTGGAACTGTTATGTAGGTTTTAAACTTAACTTTAGTGAAAGTTGGAAGATTGGGCATAACTTATTCATGGTGTAATTTCGAGCATTTGAGACGAGGAATATAAGACTAATCAAACTTATTTATGTTTTATGGCTTTTAACGATGGACAAGAGTTGGATGAAACCTAGAAATAAGTACTGGGTTGAGTATAGAGAGGGAGTGTCCCAATGTTTAGAGCTTGCAAAGTATCACGTCAATAATTACAAATGAACAAGGTGTCCATGCAAGAGATGTATGAACTCAGTTTGGGACTCATTAAAGGGTATGGAGTGGCATCTATTAACAGTTGGAATATCCCCCTCTTATACAAACTGGGTGTATGGTGGAGAACCAGTGAACTTGCAGAGGTATAGAAAGATTTGATGAAGGAACTAGCAGTAATAACCCTTTTGATGAAGGAACTTGCAGTAACCCTTTTCATAAAGAAAATGAAATGTTGGGTACGTTTCATGATTTGTAAGCTCTGATTGAACACAAAGAAGCAACGGAGGAAGGTTTGGAGAATGACATGTCATTTAATAGTGAGTAGATATAGAACAAGAGACAACAAACATATTTTAGGACTTATTGAATGAAGCACATAGTGAGCTATATCCTGGTTGGTCAGAATTTTCCTCCCTGGATTTTTTAGTTAAGTTGATGCATGTAAAAATTCTTAACGGTTGAAGTAACAAGTCCTTTGACATTTTTTGATTGGTTCAGAGCTCAAGTATATAGAGTAAATGAATTTGAGAATTGGTATATGCGTATTTCAATATTTATATATATATTCATTTACATCAATTTCAGGTTCTAGAAATACGTGAGAGAGAAAACCTTTCTCATGATTTCTTCTCACTCACGATGGAACCTTCACTTGAGGTTCATTCTTACAGTGGAAGCATTGTAGGTTGGGTATCATTTCACATGGTGGAGTGTGATTCCTGATGCACTACACAGAACAATGGAGTCATGGTAGTTGGTGAAAATAGTACAGTGGAAGTGCTGACAACAATTTCTACGGTGTTTTAGAAGAAGTGTTGCACATTCAAGATCCACTAGAATGATGTGCTTGGCTATTAAAGTGTAGATAGTTTGACACATGCACCAATAAAAATCATATGGCACATGTGGAATTAGGCTACAAATCAATTAACACATCACATTTTTTGTTTGTTGAGGAACCAGTGTTTTTCGCAACCCAAGCACATCAATATTTTACCTAGAGGACTCAAAAAATGGTACCAATTGGAAAGTTGTTCAAGTGGTCCAAAATAAACGTTTATTGGATGTACCCAAAGTGGAAAATATTGAGAACGAGGAACTTAATGTATTGGAAATCGTTGTCAGACATAGTGTAGACGAACACATTGAGGATGACACTCTGTGCACGCTTGAAGTTGATCCTACACTGGCGGAAAGAATGGATATGCGTCATGTCTCTAATGACTTCATAGATGATGATGATGAACAAATGTCACCTCAAAGCGGATCAAGCGACGATGAATAATAATGTCTTCTTCACCCACATTTGTCATCTTCTATACATTTAGTTTGAAGTACTCACATCTGTTTAACGTTTGTTGGTTTTTATGTCCATATGTATTGTGTCATTTTCAATGGTTTCCATGAGGCAGATATGTAGCTGGAGTTGGACGATGTATGTTTAACACGTGGGAGGATTGTCTTCGGTAGGCAACACTCCAGGTTAGTCCTGTTGCATAAACACTTGAATCGGTAATTAGGTTTCTATTTCTGATAGTGTTCTTTTTTCGTAGATGGCCCTCAACCTACTCCTACTCCAAGGAGACGTCAGCACTCCCGAAACTTGGAGTTGGATAGATATGTACAGAAGAATGGGAAGATCCCAATATCAATCACCCCATGTCTAGGCTATCTCCCACATTCCGTTCAATTCAGCAACACCATCGGTGTGTTAACGCAAGACACATTTTCAATCCAGGCCCTTAAGTGGGCTAATGTACCTCCAGCGTACACCAAGGTCGTTAAGGGCGGCCTATAGGTAAGTTTATAATTACCTTACATATATGTTAAACCTACATGTGTAGAAATCTAATCCTTATGTATTTTTATTTTGTAGCGATGGTTCATGCTTGAATTTGCTGATCGAGAACTTACTCGATTGGTTGAGCATCAAATGCTCAACACATGGAAAGAGTTTAGGGGAGACAACCATAGGCATTTCAAATAGTTCAGCAACCCTGAAGAAGCACGTGCTAACCCACCATCGAGATTGATGAATCATGTGGAAGATTGACACTTCCTCTGCGAATCATTACATGACTTGACGATTTCAAGTGATTTATATCTTCTACTTTTGATTGTTATTTGGATGTAACATTTTGATTGTTTTCATGTAGAAGCAATCAAGAATCACAAAAGCGGATCCAAGTTGTTCCTACAACGACAACATAAGCTCGTTGAATAACGCAATCGCCTATGGAACATGTGGAGTTGTTCAAAGAAACACACGCCAGTAGGACTGGCGAGTTCATTTATCAGGCAATAGTGGATGCACATGTAAGTTTAGAAAAAAAAAATCATGTATTTTCTACTTTTAATTATCACTCACAGCTTAAAAATTTTAGTGCAAAATCAAATGTCGGAACTCCAGTCCCAACCCAACGTAAGGTTCTCAACCACTCTTTGCGGACAAGATGTGAGAGACCGTTTTAGGTAGGTGACCAGGCTACTCAAAAGGTCTTGGTTGGGGCCCCAAGCCCAACTTCCGAAAGAGTAGTGTTACCTGTTATTCCTCTTCATATGAGCAAGAGATGTACTCAATAGAGGTTGGTGAACTAAAAGCTAGCCTTGAAAACGATAACCGCTTAATTAAAGAACAACGAATAAGGTCGGGGTTGAAAGACAAACAAATGGAAGAAGGTGGTCGAAAAATGAAAGAAAATGCACGACAAATGGAAGAGATGAGGAAAATGAGTCGGGCACAGAGAGGACCATGAACACTTGGGATACATATTTTTCAACTTTTAATTTGTTTAATTTCTCATCGGTGATATATATCTAACTTTACTTTTATGTCATTTGTAGGTTTGAAAATCTTTGAATTTGGCGTTCACGACAATAATAAGGAGATAGTGTAGTTTTTTCCTTTTCATGTAATTGTTCTGAACAATTTAAACAACTTCTAATTTTTGTTATACATTAGAACTTAGTATTTAATTTTGTAAATTGTAAATTTTTTATTTTAATAATTTATTATAATTTTTGTTTGTTGCCTTTCGAATCGAAACCCAAAATAATACCTCACAATAACAAAGAAAAAAGGAAAGAAAAAAAAAAGAAAAAAACAATTTATATAAAATAATAATAAAATAATATATAAATTATCTCCGGACGTGGCATCGGGAAACAATTTCGCCAGACGCACAGAGGAGACATCGGGCGTAAGCCACTGTCGATGTCAGCCACCCGTCGACATTGACGACATCGAGGATACAACATTCTTGATGATTATATCCCGTTTGGGTGTCGGAAGTTGCTCCCCCGACGTAACATGTCCAACGTTCTTCTTGACGAAGCGTCTGACGTTGGGAGAGGTTTTCCCGATGCATTTTTGTACAAATGCCTATGCTTTATGCCGTTGAGAATTTCCCAAATCCTTGTAGTGATTTTAGGTAGTGAACATGTATTAAACGAAAATGATTTATGAACTATATTCCCAAAAGGTTTTCAAAAGCATCGTTCACTAAGTCTTTTGACTTATGTTTTAAGTTTTTCCTTTTCAGGTTGTATGAGATAAGTGATTGGGTACACAAGTAAACATGATTGGAGGTAAGTGATCATTCAGATAGCTAAGTAATCGTGTTTGAAAGGGTATAAACGATTAGGGCTAAGCGATTGGTCAAGGAGCTACACGATCGAACTGGAAACCTAAACGATCGTTGAAGGTTGAAGACTTTGAAGACTTCCGACATTTCTTTATTTAATTCTTGTTGAGAAAGTTTGAATCATGTCTTGTTCTGTTGTAGAAATAGTTGGGTTTAAAATAATAAAAGAAGTTTTCTGATTTAATTTCCATTGTGTGGTTTTTAGTTAAGTTTTATTTAAGTTGTGTTAAGTAACTTGGTGACATTTAAAGTTTGTTTTTTTGGAAAGAGTTTGCTTTGAATTGTGTTTTAAGTTTCGTGTTTAAGTTTTGTGTCTCCAGCTTCTGCTTGCCTTTTCAATTAAAGGTTAGAAGTTGAAGGGTCAACTGGTTTCGTTCATGAAAGGAGCAATATCGGTTGGTTTCACGCCATATCTCGAGCTTAGTGAAAAGGTGTTCCAAAGTGAGGTGTAACACATGTCATTACCCCTTCTTGGCCTTGCCAAAGAAGTTTTGTGGCATAATATGGTGCAAAATTTGAGGCGATTTTGGGGGGTCATGACACTTTAATTTTTATTCATGTCGTACATCTCTTAGGTTCAATTCTCAGTGAACACAAATTTATTTTTTTTTATCATTTTTTTATGTTATTTCAATCTCTCCATATTTATTTTGATATATATATATATTTTTTTTGTATATATATTGTCCTCTTCCTTAATTTTATATGAGAAAGTTTATTCTATCGATAATTATTAGTGTCCATCATAATCACAATGTTTATATTTTATATTTTTAATTTATTATTTTTAGTACCTTCCAAAATAGTTAAAATTTTGTATGATATATAAATTATTTTACTAAGACATTCAATTAGGTTTACTATATTTTATGACTATGACATTTACGTAATAATATAATTGAGTCAAATTTGAGTGAACTTCAATTAAGACAAATGAATTGAGTGTATGAAGTAATATTTTAAATTAAAATTTTAGCAACCTATGAATTATTAGAACACAATTATACATTATAGTTATTAACCAGACATTTTGTTAATGTAAGTGTTTTATGATTAAGATATAGGGAAATTATCAAAAATAGCAAATTCGACAATATTAACAACATATAACAAAATTTTCAGATTTTATCAATAATAGACATTAATAGCCATTCATATGCTTCTATGAGTGAGACACCCCAAAAATTAAGGTAATTTTTAATTTTAATTATCTAAGTTGAATTTAATTATGTTAGAAATTATTGGGTGTTATTTTAAGTAATTGTTGAAAATTATTTGTTTTATGGAAATTAAGATCAATTAAGTATTTATTTGAAGAATATTTATTTAATTATTGAAATTGGAATATTTTTGGTGTTGTTATGGAATTGTTCTCGATGGATTGATATTGGTTAGTTATATATTAAATTATAAAAGAGAATAATAATTATATTAAGAATAATATAATTATTAAGATATTATGTTTGGTTTTTCGGAAAAAGATAAAAAAAGAGGTGATTTTATGGATGAGACTTAACGAGGAAAGAGAAGATATTATGTTTCATTTTGAAAAGGTAAAAAGGAGAAGGAATTAAATTAAAGACAAAATATAATAATAATAATAATAATAATATTATTATTATTATATAATTAAAACCCACTTCGTGAAGCGTGCCAAGAACTATTCACCTTCCTCATTCATCTTCTTCCTCCTTAGACAAACCCTAGACACCGTCGTCGCCTTTGTCTTCCCCATTCAACGCCACACATCCTCACCGTCAAACGCCGCCACTCATTGGAGATCCAAGATTTGGTTTGGTTTCGTGTAGCCTCTTTTTCGATCCGTAGGTTGTCCTCGTCGAACGGTTCGAACTCCATCTTCGTCGCACATCGTTGTTCTCCAATGTCATCCAACGAAGTCTCTCTTCGACGCCTCAACGCACGCCAACGCCCCTCCGTCCAATCTTTTCGACGCCTCGATCTCCGACAAAGTCCCTAGTTCACTGTTCTGCGCGTTGCATTTCATTTCAGTCCATGCCACGCCACAGTTCATCCGAGTCGATTCCCTCTTCACAAGCCGTCCAAGCCGCGAGCAGTCCTCCTTCACACCCGAGCCTTCTTTCCCTAGCCATGCCGCCTCTGCCTTCTTTTTAGCCAAGCCATCAGTTGAGTTAGTTTGCTTTTGGTTAGTTTTTTTTTGGGTTTTGTACTCCCATCAATTATCTATTTTATCCTAAACGATTTAAGTTATGGATTTAAATTGAAATAATTTACTTAAAGGTTTGGCTAAATTGATTGAAAGATTGGAGCTGTCAATTTCTTCCAACCAAGTTTGAATTGGTTTCAATCTCCTTTTTTGGTAAGTTGGAAACATAAGTTAAGTAGTTGGATGTTGACCGACAAATTGATTAATTTTAGTTTCGTGTTACATTTAGGATTCGTCTGTTTAGAAAGCTTTGACGGTTGCTGTTAGGAATAACTATTGTTTTAGCTAATCTCGAGGTAAGAGATTCTACTATTATTCGTTACATTATGTTTTCCCATATTATGCATTAACGTATATGCTGCATGATGTGACTGTTAGGGGTGATTGATATTGATAGCTACATAGACAATACGTTATGTATGATTGAGATATGTGATGACCATGATATGTTATGAATAAGATATGTTATGAATGAGACATACTATGGTTGAGATACATTATGATTGAAATATGATATTTATGTTATGCTATATCTATAGACTATGGTGTTCTGTCAGCTTTGTCTGTTAGAGTCGTACCATATGGGTGTCCCTCGGGATCACCACCTATTTATGCTTGTGTGGTTAGCTTTTATGTGTGATTCGACGGGATCACTAACAACACGACTCTCTTTTAGGATAATTCTTTCGAGTTCACTAAGAGCTCAGATGTGTCCCTACGCTATCACTGGATAGCGTGAGTTCGAGGGCACAATATTTATGCAGTACTTTTTACAAGACTCTAACGAAAAGTTAACAGACACGTAGCAGGACTAGTAGTGGGTCCCTTACTGAGTATACGTTTATACTTACTCTTTCTATGTTTAAAATTTACAGGCAAAGGTAGAGGTAGAGGGAAGCTTGCGAATGACAAGAAGTGACCCTAGTTTGCCATATGGGAAAGTCTATGTTTTCTTCTGCACTTATGATTTCAGTATTTACTACTCTTATGATATTTTCTTTTATTTTAAATAGGGCCCTAACTAATATTTAATTTATTATTTTTTTTACAAACTTTACTTATATTTTATAAATGAATATTTTGAGCGTTTCATTTAAAAATTTATTTATTTCTATGTTTTCTTCCGCACAAGATTTTAATATTTTCTTTTATTTTAAATAAAAAGTTTTTATTTATTTTAGTAGTAATGACCTCAACTTAGTATAAAAAATTGGGTCGTTACACAGTGTCTATCAATGACTATCATCGATAGAATCCAAAACTTCTAGCTTATAAATATTTTAATTTATTTTATTATTTTTAAAAATGCTCCTAAAATATACTTGTTTTAAATAATTATAAAAACATTGAAAATAATTTTAAAGTATAACAAAATCTCACTCTCTATCATTGACAAGCCACGATAAAGAGAGAAGATAAATTTTAAGTATGAAAAAAACACCCGTCTAAATGTTAAAAACAAGAAAACGGTGCCCAAAACTTCATTAAAAAAATCACAGAAACAAAACCACACGTAACAAGAAATCGTCATAATAACAATGCAAAATAATTAATTTGATCAACCACCCTCCATTGACTACCGCAAAAATTAGATCTTCCGACATTCTTTTCCCAACCCATAAAATTGCGTTGCAAAAAGCACCATCTTCTGACGATGTTTAAGTTTTGATGGACGGGAAATCTAGGCACTTTCGAGTTCCAACTCCATTTTTTAACATCTGAAAAGGGACTTTATCCCGATATCGATTCATTTGTCATTTGACATCATGATAAGTCTTCCATTAAAAGAAAAAAATTCCAGTCTTTCCAACACCATTTATCATGATGGCAAAATGAAACTTTTCGAAACAGTTTTTTTCTCTTAAAAAAATAACATCTTTTCCGCACTTAATTTGAAAAAAAAAAATTGAACAGACGTTTGCCGATGCTATACTAAAGTAACGTCAAGAAAGACTACATCTCCAGTACCAAAACAGGGAAATGTTTTTGCCAAAAAGACCTTTCTCACCCTTTATTTCCATTAAAAAAAAAAAAAAAAGTTGAAAAAGGATTTGAAAATGCTATTCTAACACAGTATTGAAAGAAACTACTTTCCAGTAGCCAAAATGTAGGCGTCAGGAAAAATTTGAAACAACATTTTCCGGCTCTATTATAACATCACTTGTGATCGACAGACCACCTTCCTCACGTGTTTCTCTTGACGTTCCTTTTTTCTTGTGTTCTAAAAATATAATTAACAGAATTTGATTAGATAACAAAAGCGACTTTAAAACATTATAAAAATATTTTAAAAACTTCTCTAGTGCTTCAACTGATTCTAGCTATAGGAAATCCTTTAATTTCAGAGCACTTCTATAAAACGAAACCTACTTGAAAGCATTTTTCCTTTTCAAAAAAGTCATTTCAAGTCATTAATAGTCCGTTGAAATAATTTCAAACTATAACACCAACTACCTATTATTAAAGTTAAATATAGTAATGTACTTTGCTATGACTTATGCTAATAGGTTTCATTAGTCTTAAGTTGGTATGAAGTTAACTTGTCGAGAAATAAGTGAACTTATCCAATAATTTATATATTATTATGAAATAAGAACAAAGAAACAACACAAATAGAAGAATAGATAAAAAAAGGAAGTAGAAAACACAATTGAACTTAATTGTGGTGTGTACTACAAAAGGCACCATACACCTCTATTTCTAAAACATGTGAAGGTATATGTTTACAATATAGAATTCAATAGGTTTGGATGTTACAACTTAGAATTGAATGGTAGTTATATAACAATTGAAAACCTATGTAGGTTATGGATACATTCATAATGTATAATTATATTTTATAATACTCTCTTAGATATCTATATATTATATAAAATAAATGTCTCGTTAAAACCTTACTAGGAAAAGACCCGATGGAAAAAAAATCCTAGTGAATGAAAAAAAGTACACTACAACAATTAGGGGTTCTCCCAATGCAAAGGTGTTGGCATAAATAACAAAATGCGTTGGGAACAGCTCCCCCGATGCAGTAAGCAATGTTGGAAAGAGTGTCGACAGTAATCCATCGGGAGAGGCAATACCGACCCGCAAACGAAGCTACGTTGGCAATGTCTTTCTCCCGACGCAAACTTTGCCGACTAATATGAAACGTCGCATAAAGGCTACTTTCAACGTCCGGTCAATGTGTCGACAATAGAGTATTGTCGACATTGCTATTCACGTCGGCAATAAGGCACACCCGATGCGACGTTAGAGGACATTTGCCCGACACGGCATCGGAATAGGCCACCATTCCCAATGCACCTACAACGTCCAAAAAAAGTTTTTATTAATATTTTTAAAAAATTATTATTATTATTTTGCTATTGGGTTCAGATTCGATTTAAATTCAATCAAATTCCGAAAAACAACTAACAAAAAATAATAAAAAAGTATTAAAATAGAAAATTGTATTTGTATTAAAATTAATTCGAATATTAAAAAAGTACACATATGTAGGTCAGAAATTACATGAAAAATAAAGACTAAAAACTAGTTCTCCTAATCGCCGCGAAGGCCAGTTTCTCCAAGCCTCCCAACCTACAATGACATGAAAGGAAATTTAGATATATATCACGGATAAGAAATTAAAGAAGTTAAAAAAGTTAAAAGTTGAAAAATACGTACTGCAATGAAATCAAGGTCCTCTCTATGTCCGACTCAGTTCTTCAATTATCTTCCTCATTTCTTCCATTTGTCAAGCATTTTCCTTGTGTTTTCAGGTACTTTCTTCTATTTTTCGCTCATGCAACTTTGACATTCTTTGTTATTCTTCAATTAATTATTGAGCGCTGTCAAGCCGAGCTTTTAGTTCTCTAATCTCCCTGACGTGCATCTCTTACTCATATGATGAAGACTAAGAGCTGCCAACAGTTTTTCGGGACTTTGACATAGGGCCCCAACTAAGACCTTTCGAGTAAGCCAGTCGTCTACCCAAAACAACCTTGCATATTTCATCTCCATAGAGTGGTTGAGAACCCTCTCGGGTGGGCTGGGACTAGAGTTCCAACATTTAATTCTTAAAGAAAATTTTAAATTAAGTCAAACTCGTAAATAAAATTATAGAATAAGACATAAGATTTTCATAAACTTACATGAGCATCCACAATCGCCTGTGAAACGAACTGACGACTCCGAGCATGTGTTTCCTTAAACAACTCCACATGGTTGACTGGTTGACCTTTCGAGCTTGTACTATCATTGTAGAAACTACTTGGATACGCTACTGCGGTTCTAAGGTTGCTTCGCTCTAGCTGCTCTGGTGATCCTCGATTACTCCTAAATGCAAACAATCAAAATGTTATATACAAACAACAAAAATGAAATAATGTCGAGGAACAGTAAAAAATTTAAATCCCCTAAAACTATCAACTAACGTAGTGATCGCAGTGGAGGTGTCGATCTTCCACACGATTCTTCAATATAGGAGGTAAGTTGGCAAGTGCTCGTTCAGGATCACTAAACTTCTTAAAATGTCTATGGTTGACTCCTCTGAACTCTTTCCACGTGTTGAGCATTTGATACTCAACAAATCGAGTTAGTATTTGTTGTTGCATAAAAGCCTAGTCTGCTCTTTATCTTTGAGAAAGATAAGGGCCTTTGCTACATGAAATGGCTTTAAAGTGAGATATGATTTTGTTTACCTTTTAAGTCTGTCAATAATTTTGTCCCAATCATCGTGTAGACATCTCCTAGTGATAACCACCTAATTATCACAACCAATGGAAGCTTCTAATTACTCAGTCTTTTTTGTTTTTCTAACGTCATCCGATGAAGAGTTTTTAGAGCAATCTCTCTCATATGAACTAACAAAGCTAGAGGTATCGAAAGATATCACCACTGCATAAGTTCATTTTTTCTTTTTGGGTTTGTTGAAGAGTCTGACTCTGATGAATAGTAAGTCTCTTTGCTTGATTGACCTGTCTAATAGACTTTAGATTCTAAGGTTGTCTTGTAGGAGAGCATATTCAGAAATGCAAACCATCCCGAGTGGTCAACACTTTGAGGAATCAAAATACAATATTTTCTACCTCTATCATAAACTTTGAATATTGTGTCTTACTAAGCAACGTGCGAAAGCCATCTCCTCTAGTTACCTGGAAGAAGCAATTGTTCCTTGGAGAATTGATCAGAGCCTTTACGACATTTTTCAACCATTCAATTTCTTCAGGAGAAGTCACAATAGTTAACGACTTGTGGTGACTGAACTCTGTGATGAAGAAGCGAATGTTCCTTGACTTTTTGTCTAAGGTCATAGTGAACTCTTTTTTCTCAATTTAACAATAGCACGGGAATTGCTTTGAAAAGGACATGTTGAGGGGAAAAGGACAATGGAGCAACAACGACAAGAACCGAGAAGAAATAAGAAACATGTGGGTGTAAAAAAGCTTGATGATTTATATGAAGGGATAAAGACAACTTTGGGGGAAATAAATTCATGTGGGTAGATTGTGAGTGGTTGTTGGAGTGGTGTAATGGCTAATCAACGGTGGTGAGTTAATGTCATCAGGAAGTGGAAGAAACTTACCTTTTCTCTCTCTCGCTCATCTCTCCAAAAGTACTATTTGATGTTTTGTAACTTGAAACATAACTCCATGTTTATGCAATTAATTGTTTATGTAATGAGACTAATCTGACGTGTCGCCCACTAAGGATGTTCCTCTTGCATTATTGAATGCTTCGGTGTCGAAATTCAAAAAGCATCAGTCTCATCAAAACCGACGGGGAATGACATAGTACCTGTGGACATATAAACCAAAATTAATTAAACAAATGAGAGTACTTGAAACTGAATATATAAAAAATGAAATATGTGAATATGTGAATACGTGGTTCATCATCGCTTGATCCGTTTTGAACAGATAATTGTTCATCATCATAGTTTATGAAGTCGTCAACTACATGATGCACAATTGGTCTTTCCACCACTATAGGATCAACATCGGGTCTGTGATAACTTGTAGAAATGCAAGTTACTATGGCCTTTTAGGAAAAATAATGGGACCAAAACATGTGGTAAGTGTGACAAAACGCTTAGTTATGTTGTAAGTACATAACTATTTAGAAATACACTTTACATAAGATTGATGCCTACTTTACCCAATTTCCAGTGTCCAAATGCAGGATTATTAACAAAAGAATAAGCTAGCAAATCGCAGAGGAAACCACCATCTGAGATGAGGTTTACTAGAAGACAAATGTGGCAGATGGAGTGATGTTACTTGACGAAAAGGACAGCTTTCGGTGCTAACATGGTCAGAAAGATAGATGTCACATCGAAATATGCCTATATAAAGAGCTTCATCATCATCAAGGAAAGGACAGCCAGACGCCTAAACGGCTAACTACCCCCTTGTTTCAAGAGGTGGGTAGAGACCTAGAGTGTTGGTGACAAGGATTAGCCTTACCACCATCTGTAAAGCACGCCTTCATCTTCTCCGGTCAGTATGTGGAGTGAAAGCCTGTAGTCCGAGTGAAGAAGATCCCATTTCCATCTCCCCCTAACTTGTAATACATTTTCTTTTATTTCCATTTTTGTATTTCTTTACAATGTATGTTGTTCATATTGTAGAGTGGCCGAAGGCCTACAATCTTTTCTCTCCATACTAATTCTTTCAAAGTGAGGAGTAGCAAGCTACCTTTCTGATTCAAGAGATCATGAAAGCGGAACAAGGAGAGAAAGGACGACTGATTCAAGAGGGTTGCTCTCGCAGCTTCGCTTTTCATTAGTTTGGCGTCCTGTATACTTATACCCTTTTCAATCCATCCATCTCCATACTGTTCATTTCTCTTTGTGTTATTCGTAGTTTAGGTTTATGATATATGCTTGATAAGAAGCTTTACTTATAATGCTTATCGTGTTAGTTGAGCTATTTTCATCACTTGGCCAATGTATGTTGCCAACTACTGAGATGGTAAGTAGCAAGGATGTGGCTAACATGCGCACGAAAGAGTTTTCTTGACTTGGCAAGATAACTTTCGTCATTTGTACCTCGAAAGGTGAACAAGTGTAGACATCAAGCGCCAAGAGGTTTTTGTCCTTAAACATGAAGCTCTATAAGTAGTATAACTAAATACTTCTAGATATATCTTATTCTACTAGGCTTAGTCATTTGGATCTCAAAAGGAGACCAAATGTAGCATTCAATGACTCTGAGAGGAGCTCGTCTTAATCATAAGCTAGTTTAGTGAGTTATATTACATTAAGGTGGTCGTATAGCTTATTCGCCCAATAGCCTTAGACCTTCCTTCATCCCTTAGACCTTCCTTCATCGCCTCCTCAATACATGTTAGTTCATGCCCCAGTTGCACCTCCTCATTTCTATCAACCACCTCATTAAGACATTTTTACAACACATCTCTAGAATACTTAGGTAGTTATGATTCTTTTTATATTCTTTTAACTCAATTTATATACTTAGATATCAATTCCTTATGTTCGACCCTGGTTCATTCGGGAAAACCTATTGTTTCGCTTACACTTGAGCAAGCAATAGAAAAACTTGTACAACGAGGACTTGGAAATAGGTGGGGGGGACATTGGGAGGTATTTTGCATGCAATGATCATGTCCAATCACATGATTAAGATAATAATGGAGAGCATTTTGCATGCAATGATCCGTATTCAATGACCCGTCATGAGGAGTTAAATATTAATTATGACAAGGTCGTACAAGGTTTGGCTAAATATGTTTGTATGGTTTAATTTAAGGCAAGTTTTTTAGAGTATTGTTGTTAAAATGACGAGCAAGCACAAATAATGTCAGGTTGTATACGTGGTTAAATGGGATTGAGTGGTGCAAACCCTCAAATTAAACAAATAAACAAACAACCTCCAATCAAGCAAAATAG
This sequence comes from Cucumis hystrix, assembly GCA_025688845.1. Taxonomy (NCBI): domain Eukaryota; kingdom Viridiplantae; phylum Streptophyta; class Magnoliopsida; order Cucurbitales; family Cucurbitaceae; genus Cucumis; species Cucumis hystrix. The sequence goes on from JACWES010000015.1 coordinate 599,560, forward strand.
ACCATGTTACACGGGATTAACTCTCAACAAATGTTGACCTAATCGGTATCGTCCAACACACTACACCTTAAGTCCTATGAAACACAATCCCAATTTCAAAGTAATCACGTCCAACAAGCAATACATTTTTTGGGTGAGAATTTCATAAAGCAACAAGCAGTCTGCACAGGGTGTCATCCTCAATGTGTTCATCCACACGATGTCCGACAACGATTTCTGTAAAATCCAAAATTTCTTTAATTATTTAAATTTGCTAAAGTTAGTCAAGGAGAAGAGATTTGGCTAAGTGTAAAAAAGAATTAATGTTGGAGTTTGGAGGTTTGTGTGAACGACAAAGGAAGTTTTGGATATTTTTCGAGTTTAAAGGATTAATTAAGTAAAATATGAATTTTTCAGGTCAATAAGAGATCGCGCAAATTTATAAGCCAAGGATTTAAACCTGTATTTGTGAGTTGAAAATGATTTTGTTAAAGTATTTCAAAGCATGATTTACGAATGATTTTAAGCATGTTATTGTTTAAAGTATTTATGCAAGATTATTGTTATTGAAGTTATGTTATTGCATGAGTTAAGGATTTCTTAATGCAAAAGGATTTAAGGTTTATGGATTAAAATTGTTTTATCGGAACCAAGCTATCTCAAAATTACTCGTTACGAGGTAGGCTTAAAAATTTACTTGTCACGGAACAGGCTTACAGGGCAGGACTAAATTACTTGTAATGGGGAAGGATCAGAGATACTTGAGTTTCGAGCAAGAAAAATTAGGATTATGTTTTACTATTGCTATAAGGTTTAAGGCTTTCATGTTAAGATTTATTGTTCACTGTTAAATGGATTTAAATACTACTGTTACAAAGATTTACAAAAAAGTTATTTATAAAATTACCACTCACTGTGCTCATTTAGCTCACCCTTTACAAAATATTTTCCTACTTTCCAGGTAGAGACCGTATTCTCGAGGCCTACTGTTATCTGTCTGCTGAAGGGTTTTCTTTAATTATCGTATGTGTCTTGTTGTATTTATATTTAATTGGTTCTTTATTGTGTCAGAATTAGTTTATAGAAAGGTCAGTAGTAAGTTTGTTTTATGTAAATAAGTTATGTTTGTGTATGTTAAAAGAAAAAAAAAAGAAAAAAAAAGTTTCTTCAATTATGTTGTTTATAAGTCATATGTTAGCTTTCGCTGTTGTCCTTTGTTTCAAGGGTTAAGGTTAAGGGTCAGTTGGTGTCGTTTCTAAAGTGGGTGATATCGGTTGGCTTCACGTCACGTCTCGAGCCAAGCAAACAGGTGCTCGGGACGGGGTGTGACAATTTCCAATACATTCAATTGCTCATTCTCAACATCCTCCACTTCGGGCATGTCCTATATACGTTTATTTTGGACCACTTGAACAACTTTGCAATTGGCACCAGTTTTTGGGTCCTCAAGATAAAAGACTTTAGGTGTCTGGATTGTGAGAATGATTGGTCCCTCAGGGAACCAAAAACGCGAGTGCTGATTGATTTGTACCCTAATTCCATGTGTGTCCTATGGTTTTTGTTCTTGTTCGTGTCAAACCTTCTATACTTGAATAGCCAAACACATCGTCCCATCAGATATTGAACATAAAGAACTTCATCTAATACACTATAGAAATTGTTGTTCGTACTTCTATTGCCATTGTTCTCACCGACTACCATGACTCCACTGTTTTGTGTAGTACGACAAAAATCACGCTCTATCATGTAAAATCGTACCCTACCAACAATGCAACCATTGTAGGACCAAACAACAAGTGAAGGTCCTATCTCAAGTGAGAAGAAATAATGAGAAAGGTTTTCTCTCACACACATTTCTATAACCAGAAATGGAAATTAATGAATATGGATTTTGAAAAATGTCTTTTTAATAAGTCAGTAGCGCTTTGAGCTTGACAACATATCAACCTTGAGTGTTTCCTAAAGTACATATTTGTGAGTCTTTGTGACAACAATAACTTAACAAAAACTTAAAATAGCAAGTATAGAGTTGAAAATGCGTACTTGCGGTACTCGCTATGTCATGTACATTGTTCAGAATCTACCAATGTGTAAGGCATTTCTCTTCCTGTGATGGAGATTGTGAACTTCATGCACCTAATGGTCATACCTTCTGTACGAACACTTCAAACTTACCAAGTACCTCATCATCGAGAATGCTATCATCATTTAGTTCATCTCTAGTGAATCGAGTTTCAATTCCACTTAGATATCTCGAACAAAAAGTCCCTGATTCATTCATCAAATATGCTTCTGCAATAGACCCTTCGGGACTTGCTTTGTTTGGAAAAAACTGTTGGCTTCTCTCAATAGGATACATCAAACTATGACTAACCAGACTAGTGACTTTTGCTTCATATTGTAGGTGAACCGCAAGGTGTATCATTACGTCGAAGAATGTAGATGAGAGTATTCTTTCCAATTTACGTAGTATGATTATGATATCTACTTGCAATCAGTCCAAATCATTTATTCGTATTGTTCTTGTGCACAATTCATGAAAAAAACCACATAATTTAGTTACTATAGTGTACACATTTTTCAGTAGATATGCTCAAACACCAATAGGGAGAATTCAATGTTGCAAAATGTGATAGTCGTGGGTCTTAAGATCTGATATTTCCTGTCTTCATCATTCACACATCGTGAAATTTAGCAATGAATTCATCGAGAAATTTAATAGATTTAGAAACTTGCAAAATGTAACTCGCTCACTACTAGTCAACATGTAACTTGCATAGGGCTTCACCAATTTGTTACCAACTTCTATCAGGTGTAACTCTTTAATTTCCTCAATCAGTTGTTGAAGGTAAACATCAATTTTCCTATCAAGAGATCTTGGACCGGGTATGAGCAATGTCATGAAGAAGTTGAACTCTTTCATGCATTTTCAAGGTGGCAAATTGTAAGAAATTAACAATATAAGCTACATATTTTACGAGGTACTCAGATTTCCAAACGGATTAACCCATCAAAAGCTAATCCCAAACGAACATTTCGTGAATCTGAAGTGAACTCATTAAATTCACAATCAAAATGCTTCCATCCCTCTGCATCAGTTGGATGTCTCAACACATCCTCTGTTTTGACTTGTTTATTCTAACGTCATCTCATGTTAGATGAGTCCTCTTGGGATACAAACAATCACTATAATCTCACAAGTTGGACAAAGTTGCAAATCCCCAAACTCCTTTCAGTACAATACACAGTCGTACTTACACGCATGAATAGTCTCGTATCTTAGGCCCAAGTCATGTAATTTTTATTTCTCTTCATAGAAGGAACTAAGGATAGTAGTACTACATATTGGAAACATACATTTTAACAAATCGAATAACATGTCGAAGGACTTGTTACTCCAACCGTTGAGAACTTTGACGTGCATCAACTTAACCAAGAAGTTTAGGGATGAAAATTTTGAACAACTGGGGTATAGCTCACTATGTGCTTCATTTAATAACTTCTTCAATATATTCACTATCTCTTGTTCTACCCCACTATTAAATGATATGTCACACCCCGCCCTGTAGACCTGCTTGTCTCGCGAGACGCTGTGCGACTTGAGCATCCTTTGATGTGGTTAAACACCAAAGACACTCTTCTTAACTTCCTTATTTTAGCTTAATCGCAAGAGCATTTAACTTATCAAAAGTACTTTAGGAGATAAAGAACTTAATGTGGAAACGATAGAACAAACTTTAACTTTTATTACCAATAAGACGTTTAGTACATAAGTATAAATATATAACACCTACCAAAAATTACAAACAATACACTTAAGCTTAAAACCTAAACGCCTGACAGATCTTCGCCTGGTAAGCCCAAACTTGCTTCTCCTCTTCGCCGCACACCCTAAGTCCTGGAAGGTAAATTTTAAAGAATTAGTCTTAAAAGACTTGGTGATGTTTTATGAAATCCTTTTTGCAATACTGTTTTCAATAACCATCATTTCACAAACCAATTTAACAGAACAAGATAACATTTCAAATCATATAAATATATAACTTCGCATAAACACCATTTCGCATAACACATATTTTCGCATAAATTAATCATCTAAAATAAACACACATTAGTTAACAACATTCCCTCTGCTAAGGATCTCGAATCACTCTCTATGCTAGGTCATGTAACTTCTCGTTTAGACTACTGGCTTCTTCAGCATCCGAGAGTATATAGATTCGTCCTTGTTACTAAGGCCGCTAAGCCTTATATGCTCCTTTCAACGCATAAGCCAACTTCTTATCACCATGTAGCACACCCCATGGTGGCCTTGCCTCTTTATGTGCACATAAAAGTTAGCATCATCTCAAGGAAACAACTAATGGTTTGAAAACCATTTCAAAATATTGAAATCATAATCATCAAATCACACTTTGAACATCATAAATCATGCTTGAAAACATGAAAAATTTTCATAGAAATTCCTTTGAAACACTTTCTTATTTGAATTCATTTTTCAAATCAGTAAAGAGAAATCATGAAAGTTTTTTATAAGAACTATTCACAAAAACTTTTAAGTAGAAACACTCGCAAACTGAAGTCCTTCTTCTTTTTGTAAGCCCCTTCTCGCGCAGCTAAATCAACGGCACTTCAACACTTTAATTGTTTGCCTCCTCCAATCAAATGACTAAGGTCCTCTCTTTATAGAGCTCTTAAACCAGCTTAGTCGTGCTTAAACTCTTCTTAGTTCGCCAGCTCCTACTCTTAGTAGAGCATGTGTTAACTTAAGATTTGTCCTTAATCATGCTTAACTTAAATTCCACATGTGGCCCATTAAACACACTTAGGAAATTCCTTCGAATTTTCCTCACTTCTTCTCGCCAAACTTCATTTCGTGATGAACCTTAATCGTCCAACCTTTTTAACGAACAACCTTAACGTGTGGTCACGCTTGAACTCCAAGAACTACCGCGAACTTTAATAGCATAGACTCTTACCGCGAACTTAAACATCAAGGCTTCTGCGTAGACTTCTTAATTCACAACCTTCAATTTACTATTTTTCCTCGCAAACTCCTTCTCCGCAAAACTCTTGGTTCTTCCTGCGAAGACCACACAAAACGCTTAGTCTAACACTTAGTCAAAACTTTCACTTCTTAACTCTTAACTTAGGCATGGGTTTCACATGATATGTCATTCTTCAAACCTTCCTCCGTTTCTTCTATGTTTAGTCGAAGCTTGTAAGTCATAAAGCATACCCAAAATTTATTGTCTTTAGGAAAAGGGTTACTGATAGTGCCTTCATGGAAAGGGTCATTGCTAGTTTCTTCAACAAATTTTTCTATAGCTCTATGCCAGTTCACTGGCTCTCCATGATACACTCAATCTGTATAGGAGGGGGATATTCCAATCATTAGTAAATATCTCTCCACACCCTCTAATGAGTCCCAATTTGAGTTCATACATCTCTTGCATGGACAGCTTGTCCGTTAGTACTCATCGACGTCATACTTTGCAACTCTAAAAATTGGGACACTCTCTCTCTATACTCAATCAAGAACTTATTCCTAAGTTTCATCCAACCCCTGTCTATTGTTAAAAAACTAGAACATAAACAACTTTCATTAGTTTTATATTCATCTTCTCAAATGCTCAAACTTACTCCATGAATAAGCTGCCTCACAAGTACCCAATATCCCAACTTTGACTTAGCAAAGTTTAAACTAAAAAGGCTACCATAACTGCAGGATAGCCAGAACAACCTAATCACATATTACTTCAATCTTTCCAAGCTACCTAACACTTCCAGTTAACAAGCTTTAGAAGCTACCTAACACTTCCAACAAATTATAAACTACTAAAGGTTACCATAATTCTAACTAACACTAAATTCCAACAATTAAAGCCTAGTAATAGATAAAAAAAAAAACTAAAGGCTACCATAATTACAGGATAGCTACAACAAATCAATGAAAATTACTCAATTGGGTCATCCCCTCTCAACAATTTCAAATATTTAAACTACTTCAACAATTAAAAATTTTCAATTTCAACAATTCAACAATTTTAATACACTTTAATATAATTTCAATTCCCCTCCCCCCCCCTCCCCACTTCTAACAATCACAATTTCAATACATCTTTCCAATTTATACATACAGTTTCATTCCGAAACTTCAAACAATTTCAATGCACATAAACATAGATTTCAACAATTTCAACCCTAAACCTATAACAAATTTCAATTTACATTCTATACATACAATTTATTTCCTAAATTTCAAAAAATTTCAATAAACGATTTCAATTCATTTAAACATACATTGTAACAATTCTAACTCTATCCATGCAAACAAATTCAATATACATTTAAATCATACATTTATTTAACGTAGAAACAAAAAAAATAAATGTATCGTTTACCAGAATGTAGAGCAGTGACGACGGGAGAATGCGAGGATGATGGGCGGCGGAACAACTCGGCAAACGACCACTGGTGGATGGCGATGGAAAGGAGAAGAGGAATCTCTCTATCTCTCTCTCTTGTTCTAACACTTTCTTTTTCTCTTTTGTTTCAGTTCTGTCTTCTGTGAACATAAAACACCTATTTATAAGAGATCTCCTGTTTCAGCCCGAAAACGTCGCGAGATCCCAACATATCCTGACGTTATAAGTGAAACGTCGGGATTAGTGGGACTCAGTCCCAACGTTTCACTTATGGCATCGAGGAAAATTTGAAAAATTATTTAAACGTAACATCTTTCTTGACGTGGTCAACATTAATGTAGGCAATAGTAAGACACTTGCTGACGTATAACTTATGGCGTCGGGGAAAATTTAAAATAATTATTTAAATGCTACATCTTTCCCGATGTGGTCAACGCTAACATCGGCCATAGTAAGATAATTCTCGATGCCATGCACGTACACATCAAGAAAACCTAAATGTTGAGCACGAGCTTTTCAAACCTAAACCATAGACATCCACATCGGCCATAGCTAGGGAGTCTCCGATGTATAATTTCATGGCACTGGGGAAAAGGTATATTATTATTTAAATTTTAGGTTTTCCCGATGTGTACGTGCATAGCGTCAGGAAAAGGGTATGTTGTCCCAACATCTTCAACACTACAACGAGACAGAGGACCACTGCCGACACAGACATCACAGGGTCAGTGTAGTTTCTATTTCCTCACATGATCTATCTCGATGCACGAAATTGCTTCGGGATGTCTCTATTTTTTTATAGTGATTATTTTGTATAATTTAGCAACTACCACATTAAAAATAGCCTTGCGAGGAAAACCCAATGGAAAAAACATTATACAAGGAAAAAGAGTGCAATATTTCTACTCGCCCTTATTAATACATCACTTGAGTTCTCTGAGTCGTTGCATTCCAATGTTTTGCACGAGCTTTTCAAATGTCTATATGGGTAATGCCTTTGTGAATAAGTCTTCCAAGTTGTCTTTCGAAGAATTTTGTTGAACACTAATGTCACCATTTTCTTCAAGGTCATCATTTGTATAAAAGAGTTTTGGTGAGATATGATTTGTTCTTATTCTCCTTTTATTTGTGATATACATGCAGTATTGTCTTCAATTAATATTGTTGGTAAATTTTTACTAAAAGACAAACCACTCATTTTTCGAATATGATGAATCATTGACCTCAACCATACACATTCTCTATTAGCTTGATGGATTGCAAGAATTTCTGCATGATTTGATGAAGTGGCCATAATGGTTTGTTTTACAGATCACCAATATACAACAGTTCCTCCACATGTAGACTGATAACTTGCTTGAGGTCATGCTTTGTGTGGGTCAGATGAATATCCAGCATCTGCATAACCAACTAGACCGAACTTTGGTTTGTTTGAATAAAACAAACGTATATCGATCATCCCTTTAAGATAACAAAGTACCTACTTAACTCCATTCCAATGTCTTTTTGTTGGAGAATAATTATATCTTGCCAATAAAGTTACTGAAAATGTTATATTTGGTCTTTGTAATTGGTAAGATACATTAGTGCACCTATTGCATTAAGGTATGGTACTTCATGTAACACCCCAAAAATTAAGGTAATTTTGGATTTAATTATGAAAAATTGCATTAGACGACAAAAGAATTTAGAAAACAAATAGCGCATAACATCTATTTTTTGCATATTGCAAAAATGGCAAATTTGACAAGTAATTAATTATATCAGACGGCTATCAGACGACAATCAGAGGGTTATCCACTTTTAAATTTGCTACATTTTGCAATTTAGAAAATGTAGTGACATAGGCCCTATTATCATAATTTCTTTTGTTATTTTTGCAATCCTTTAATTATCTTAATTTTTATTTAATTATATTAAATTTATTGGGTGTTATTTTGAGATATTTGATTGAAAGTTGTTTGTTTTTTGTGGAATTAGAATTAATTAAATTTTTGTTGGATGAATATTTAATTAATTAGTAGAATTGGATTTTTGGTGTTATTGAGAAATAATTTAAGTTGTACGTTGTTGGTTCTATTTAGAAATTAGTGGATAGAATTATGGTTAATTATATATAAATATATATAATTAACTTTTTGAATGTGAAAAATAATTATATGAGGTTTTTTTGAAAATATAACAAAGCGGCAAAATATTTAGACTGTATAAAACAATTTCGAAAATGGAAAAAGCTCACAGGCTCACAATGGAAAATACTAAAAATGTTCTAGTCAACACACAATTAATTGGCACTTGCGCTTGTAATATATTTGATACACGATCTTGTACCAAGATCATTAAGATTTTGCTACATGATTGTTTAGATTTAGCTGATTGTTTAGATTTGGCTACTCAAATCTAAACGACTTTTTTTCAAGATTCTTTGATACACGATCATTTAGATTTGGCTATTCTTTATTATACTATCATTTATATTTGATCGTTTAGATTTGGCTACCCAAATGTAAATGCTTTTTTTTTTCAAGATTCCTCGTTTCACGATCATTTAGATTTGACTATTATTTGGTACACAATCGTTTAAATTTGGGTAGCCAAATCTAAACAATTTTTTTTCAAGATTTTTTGGCACACGATCGTTTAGATTTCGGTAGCCAAATCTAAACGATTTTTTAAAGATTCTTTGGTACACGATCATTTAGATTTGCCTATTTTTTGTAAACGATCTTTTAATTGGACTATCCAAATCTAAAAAGGCTTTCGCAAAAATAGCAAAAACAATTTATGATAATAGAACCTATGTCATAACATTTTCTAAATTTGCAAAAATAACAAATTTAAAAGCAATAACCCTTTGTTAGTCTTTTGATAATCGTCTTATACCCATCTGATAACCGTCTGATATCATTAATTAATTGTCATAGTTCTCATATTCGCAATATGCAAAAAAGAGGTGCGACTGTTTATTTCTAAAAAAATTTATTATTTGATGCAATTTCTCAAATCTAATCGACGATCATGGACCAAAACCCAAACTATTTTTTTCAAGACCTTTTATATTTGGTACATGATCTTGAACAACCAAATAATGGTTTGAAAAAAAAATTATATCTGGTACACAATCTTGAACCAAATAACAGTTTGAAAAAAAACTAAAATTGTAGAAGAAGAGAAAAAGATGATGGAAAGGAAAAGAAAAATTGCAGAAGAAAGAAGATAGAAAGTAAAAGAAAACCTTGAGTATTTAAAAACAAATACTCGGCTTCATGGGCTTTTTGATTTTATTACATAGGCCCTTAATATTTTAGTGTTTTGTTATATAAATTTCCCTAATTATCTTTCTTCGTCTCTAAACGCTGCTCTTTGTGGCTGGTACCTAGAGGTGTGATGGTGCAACTTCGTCCTTCGCCTCAGTGGCCTAACCATTTGTCTTAACGAACCCCGTTTAGGGCTATCCTTTCTCTAACTCAGCTCTTTGGCTCACCAGGTTTGGCCTCACCAACCTAGGTATTTCACTGGCCTTCCTTCGAAGTTGGGCCATTCGTGCTAAGGAGTAATTTGGCTACCAACCGGCTCCTTAGATGCATGATGAGATAACATGGCTAGAACGCCATGTAAGAGTATAAAAGTAACTTTGCTTTTCCTCAATAACTAGGCTACAACGCCTAAGAACCATCCTTCGCTTGATTTCATCGCCTGACAACCTCAGAATGGGTAAATTTAAAATATAAGTCAAACGTACTTAGTGCGTGATGGATTTGAGAAAACCTTTTTGGGGAAAGCACACATAATCCACAACAATAAGGTCAAACCGCATTAGATAAATCACATCACATCAAGCCACAACAATTGAATCTTAAATCTCATAAACTCAAATCCCGAGACTATTTTAAGTAAACTTGAACCTTATTTATAGACATAAACATCGGTCAAGTTTGAGTATATAGACTACAACGGTCTATAGTATATGAATAAAGATTGGATACTTTATTATGGGACACTATGGATGCGACCCGTTTTGTAGTTAGGAAAAACGATGTGATCCTGAATCATTCATGTAAAGACATGAAAGTGGGGGCATCCTATGTAAAGAGATTACATAAGGAACCTTAAAATAGTCAATGTTACGTTATAGTGTCGTTTCTATTTAAAACTGACTATCTCAATTATTGATGACCTAGGTAACTTAATCTTAATCCTCAGTTAACTATGAACTTCTGTTCACACAAGATTATCCTTAGATCTGCATAGGTGAGGGCAGCTCTTTTGGCGCTGGCCCAATAAGCCTCTCATTTTAAGGGTAAGACCAGATAAATAGCTGGAGACATAGAGTACAAGATGAAATTCACTCCTACCCTTCTTTAGGGTTAGTAGATAGGTTGTTGCCTTAAGGACTGAATCCAAGTCTTAAACAAGGGGCCCCACTTTCTCATTGGCTTGAGAGGGATTCAGTATATAGGTTGGACCTTAAACCAATTGTTTAGTGGTGGATTAGTGAGACTTAAGGAGCAAAATGTAGTCTCAGAGGTAAAACAATATTTTGACCCAGTCGAGCATACGAACAATATGTGAAGGATTAACTTACTGATCATGGTTATATTAGATGGACACAAATATATTTATAGTAAGAGGAGTGTAACTACACAACTTTAGTAGAATGACCCGTTAGTTAACGAATGTTGATTAGATTAGTATAAAAGGATTTAGCAAGTTAATCTCGGATCTTTGGAGCCCATGATATATAGGTCGATGAGGTTTCCCTGCTAGCTCATATGGAATAAACTTAGAAAAGCTTGATGGAATGATTTGAATTGTTTGACATAGACATGGAGAGAAAATCGACAAGTATATGCGATATAGTCTTAAATTATCAGTTTAAGGTTGAGCTTTATGTTTAAATATGATTTAAATATTAAAAATATGAACGTGGATTCATATTCAAAAGCTTGGAATTTATGAGATTGCTTAAAGTTATAAAAAGTCAAACTTTTACAGACTATATATTCAAATGTGATTTGAATTTTAAGAAAATGAATGTAGATTCATACTTGGAAGATCGAAATTACTCAAGACGATGAAAATGGTAAAAAAGTCATAATGTTGACTTTTGACTTGGAAAAGTCAAAGTTTGACTTTAATTTTAATGGTCAAATGACTTTAACTAATGTTAGTGGGAAAATCCAACATTTTGTTGGATAATCTCACTAACTCCTAGTGGGTTAGATAGATGATCATGGTGATGACACGAAACGCACTAAGAGTAAGTGCTTGGTGAGGTGTTGAGGCATGGTGAAGTAATTATATGCATTTTGCTTGTAATTTATTTATGAAATAGTTTTGAAATTTTAGTTTCAATAACTTTTGGAATTTTTGTTAAAAAATTTCCTAATTTCTCTTTTATTAAAAATAAAAATTTTCACCTCTCACACCCAAAAAAGAAAAATCATACCTTCCATTTTCACCTCTCTCTCAAGCGAGTTCTAGCAGGTTTTAAAGTCTGAAGGTTCAAAATCGACTTTGTGCTTTGAATTCTTCAAATTTCTACTTTTTTATGATAACGTAAAAGTAACTATTTCATGATTCAGCTTATGTAAACCCTTTACTTAGGATGCCCCCAACTTTCATGTCCCTACATAAATGATTCAGGATCACATCGTTTGTACTAACTACACAGCGAGCTGTATCCACAGTGTCCCAGAATAAGGCGCCCAACCTTATTCATATGCTATAGACCGTTTTAGGCTATATACTTGAACTTGATCCACATTTATGTCTCTACATAATGTTCAAGTTTACTTAAAATAGCCTTGGGACCATAGTTTATTGGATTTAAGATTATGACATAAATTCCAACAAACTCCCTCTTGGACTAAAACACCCAGTAGGATAAAATAACATTCAATTTAATCATGAGAGAGAATAATACATATGAGTACAATAAACGTATGAATAAAGAAAAAAACTAGAGCACATGCTCAATAACTCTCCCACTTGTTCTAATTTACAAGGATCGTAGACCTATACTCTGTAGGTGACACTCAAACACTTTACCCGTGAGGGCTTTTGTAAAGAATCAACAATGTTTTGCTCAGAAGATATCTAGGTCACTACAACGTCACCACGATGTACAATTTCGTTGATAATATGGTACTTGTGTTCGATATGCTTTCCTCATTTATGGCTTCTAGGTTCTCTTGAATTTGCAACTGCACCATTGTTGTCATAGTATAAAGTGATCGGCAGATGCATATTTGGAACAACTTTCAGATCTGTCAAGAATTCCTTTAGCCATATTGATCTTGATATAGACTTTCTAGCACTTTTATTAGTTTGCAAATCAGAGTCAATGTATCCAGCAAGGATCACATCCTAAGTACCATACACGAGGATGTAGTCTTATGTTCTTCTAAGATAATTTAGAATATTCTTAACGACTGTCTAATGATCACGTCTGGGGTTGGACTAATACCTACTGACCATCGCTACTGAGTAGAAAATGTCAAGTCTAGTACATAACATTGCATACATCAAACTCCCAACAATGAAAGCATAAGGAATATTTTTCATATCCTCAAGCTCTTGAGGTGTCTTAAAACATTGTTCCTTTGACAAATGAATTCCATATCTGTATGACAACAAACCCTTTTTGAAATTTTGAACCTCTTACCTCGATAACATTTTATCTATATAAGATGCTTGAGATATTCTGTTCTTACGATTTTGAACTATATGGATCCCAAGAACATAATGTGCCTCTTCCAAATCTTTTATTTGAAATTTCGTAGCTAGCCAATTTTTATGTCATTAACAATACTTCGTATGGCCTCAACACCTAACAACATATATAAACTCAATCTCAATCCCTTCCTTCTCTATTTTTGGAATTTTCTTCTCCCCAAAGGTTCTCTCATCTTTTCGTTTCACACTCCAAACTTCCTCTTGTCCTTTTCCTTAGAAATTCTCACTACCTTCCTGTGAGACTCATTTCTAATTTGGGTAAGGAAGTAAAATTTGGCTAAGTATTGAGAAGTTGGCATTTGAATAAATCTGCGGAAAGGATTAAGCTATAAAATCTTGGTTAAAGTATACGTTTTTGCGATTAAGTGAGCAGTTCACGAAAGAAGTTGTGCAATAAGAAGAGAAAAATTCTTCGTGTAAGTTAAGAAGTAAAAGTTGGTTAGTTCACGTGGAAGGTTTCTTATAGTAAAAATATAACCACGCAATAAGGTTATTTGTGAGAAGCGATTAAGTGGTTGAAGTTATTCACGGTTTGGGTTAGGCGGGAACCAAGGTCTGGCAATGAAAATGTCAAATCTGATTTGACATGGTTAACATGTAAGATTAAAGATTTAGGCATGGCTAGGTTGAATATTAAATTTACATGTGCGAAGTTTTAAGTAGGAGCTGGCAAACTGAGAAGAGTTTATACATGACTAAGTTAGTTTAAAGACTCTATAAATAAGAGGATTTGGGTAACTAAGGAGGGGATGATGAAAGTTTTGTTGAAATGTTGAAGTGCTACTGGTTTAGCCACATGGGAAGATGCTTGTGAGAAGAAGAAGAAGGACTTCTTTAGTAAAGTTTGGTGAGTGACTTTCTTAAATGTTTTTATGTTAAGATCTTTCTTGTGATTTCTCTTTACTATTTTGAACGATGATTTCAATTGAGAAAGTGCTTCAAAAAGAGATTTCTATGAAAAGTTTATATGTGTTCAAGCATGATTTATAATGTTAAAGCTTGATTTGAAGATTACGATTTCAATGCTATGAATTGGTTTGCAAACCATTACTTGATTCCTTGAGATGATGCTAACTTTTATGTGCACATAAAGAGTCAAGGCCACTATTGGGGGTACGAACTACATGGTCATAAGAAGTTGGCTTATGCGTTGAAAGGAGTGTATAAATTTTAGTGGCCTGAGCAACAAGGGCGAATCTGTATGTTCTCGGATGTTGTTGATACAGTAGTCAAACGCGAGGTAATGAGAACGAGTGTAGCAAACGATTCGGGATCCTTGGTGAAAAGAATGACCGTTAACTAATGTGTATTTATGTGAAATTGTTATGTTGTAAATGTGTTTCTTTTAAGCAGTCCACCTACACAATTAACATATTAAAAAAGAATTCATTGTTTCTCATTCTCAACTGCAAGACCACTTTTTGGTACATAGCTTTGCCTATGTTTTCTGTTCTGGCTCCAATACTTTTTCATTTGATCTATAGAATAATGGATTTTATCATTATATATATAAAAAAAAACGTTTATTCCCAAAAACATTGCAGAATAAACGTTACCCTTACCCTACCCCCATCTCAGATTAATTAAACCAACTAAATTGTAAACATTACATAACCAAAAATTACACAACTCCATAAGCAACCCAGAAAATGAAATCCAAAGCTATAACAAAATCATAAAGAAAACAAACAAATAAGAAAAACCCATTTCACCCATTATCATAATAAGCAAGAACAAGACAAGAAAAACCTAAGAATTCATTCACCCATTCTGAAATAGTGATCTCTTTCAGCTTCAAGTCTTAAATATTGTTTGCCCAAAAGATGGAATTCATACAAAATTGCAAATTAAACACCAAACAGACGACCCATGGAGTTGAGGGAAAGAGTGACAGAGAACAAATTCACAAAGAGAGAGAGAAATAGAAAAAAAACAGACGACTTACTGGTAGAGGAGGTGATGGCGGCGAATTGAATGTTGAAGAGAATGCGGCTAATTGGAGATTATGATCACGGCCAGATTGAACAGAATAGGACAGAGGACGTTTCGTCGTCTAGTAGAGGAAGTTCCAGCGGCGTTGGAGTGGGGAGACGGGCACGAGGACGCAGAGGCGGTGACGGAAGTGGTCGTCGTCCGGAGAAGAGCTTCAAAGAGTTCAGAGATAGGGGCAGTGAAGTGAAGACACGTGCGTGAATGAAATGGCGGTGGAGTGAATAGACTGGCGTGAATAGGTTAATCCTAATTAAAAAAAAAAATTCATATATTAAATATATTATTTTATTATTATTTTATTTATATTCTATGACATCAAATAACCGTCGCGAAAAGTATAATACGAAAAATTCTGCATTTTCCCACCAAAAACGCGTTTTTTCTCTCCTGTGACAGTTTTTTTTTCTCCCTCTATTTTGTGATATAAATAACTGTCGTAGTAGAGGGTTTTTCTTGTAGTAATTTCGTAGATGTTCAACGACAATTTTTCCAATTTTTTAGAATAAATTATTTTCTATCTTAAATTGCGAAATAAATCTTTCCAAAAATCAACCTACTTCAGTACACTCTTAACTTCCAAAATTGAAAATGAACACATTACAAATTCTTCTTTCAATTTCTAATCTATGATTTACATTCATTAAATTGAACTAAAAAAAGCAACCCATATTAATCTTGAACTTTACCTTTTTTCTCATCCATCATCTCAAAGAAAAAAAAGTGAAAAATAACATATTAAGTAATTTCACCTCTTCCAGTGCAACACATGCCCATAATTTTTTCTTTAATACTTCCACCATTATCACTTCTTCCACACCACTCTCAAATTTTAAGTTCTCAAAATTTCCTCTACTTTTCTCTCATGTTTTCCTTTATTTGTAGATTTCTCTAGCTATTTCTTCTTTTTATATTTGTTTATGTAAAATGTTGTGAGTTTTGCTTTTTATTATGTTATCTTATCTATGTTTAATGTTTAGATTTTTGTATCCTTCATCATGATTTGGGAACAATATTATCATTACCAAATAAATTAAGCTAATGTTGGACTCTATTGAATCTTGTATTTAGTCTTTCATTTTTCATGACCTAGACGTTATTAATGAAATATTCGATTCTTAGTCATTCTTTTCGTTTAATCATTCTTTTCGATCTTCATTATTTTTTATAATTCCATTATCAATCATATTTAGTTTCTAATTAATGATTTATAAGCTTAAAGTCACAGTTAATTACTAATCAAACTAGTTCTCAAATTTCAGTAAGAAAATCACAATATTTTTATAAATTTTCATGATATTCGTTATTTTTCTCAAAACATCTATCGATATACCTGTAAACGTGGGTTATTGATGTTTATATATTCGATGATGATATTTCGATTCTTAGTCAAAACTAGTTTTGTAATTAACTTAACCACAGTAAAAATAAAACATAGTACCACATACAAGGGGAAAATATAGGAATATCACCCTAAGAAAAAGGTTACAATTGGAACATACAAAAAATAATATCAGAACTTAGATATTTTATATTTGCAATATCGGAAATCTCAAAGACATGCTTGTAAAATACCTAATTTAATTAGTTTGCCACCCATTAAAATTTCTCTTTTTAAGATTATATTCATGAACCCGACTTTAATAGTAAATGAAATTTTATATCACTATATTAGTCAATTTAAAAATTTTGAAATATGTGAAGCACCTATACAAAATTGAATTTATGGATGACTTTATCCATGAAGCCAACTTTAATATTAAATTAAATTTTATATCATTATATCAGTCCATTTTTTAAACTTTAAAACAATCTCAAGCTACCTTTTTTTTCATTTAAAAAAAAATGATTATAACAAGTCTCTGCTATTAACATGTTTAATACATGGAAATGACACTTTGAACCGATTGAATTTATAATTTAGTAAGAGTAATGAAAAAACAATAACACCCATTTTTATGAATATTTATTTTTATTATTAAAAAAGAAAAAGAAAAAGAAAAAGAGATTCTTCCTGACTTTCGTTGCACTATTCGTATTTGCATATTATTTATTTTAGACATGTAGATCCAAAGCAATAAATTTTTTGAGTTGTTAAATAACAAAGAGAATATCCACATAAAGAACAGTTACTAACAAGTGAAGTTGAACGGAGTGGTTGTAAGTTTAAGTCTTCCACATCATAATGAAGAAGGGGACAAAAAAGCATACATAATTAAAATTTACAAAACAGTCATTGACACGTAGATTAAAAAAAATTTAATTTACTTATTACAACAAAAAATAAAGGGTGAATTTTAAAAAATAATAATTAAAATATAATAATGATAGTTGTAATTATACTCTTGAACTTTTAAAATTAAAAATTAAACGTTTAAATTTATCCAAATTTTAAAACTGAACACTCAAATTTACATCATTGTATAAATTGTATTAATTATATAAATTTGAAATTTAAATCAAATCATTTGTGAGGACAAGTTTTACGGACTATTGAAGGTTTAAGAGCTCTATTTTAACCCTTTGTTGATGTTTAGGGGTCGAATTATTAGTATTGAAGGTTTAAGAGGGTGAACATATGTACAATATAAATTAATATATCTATCAATTACTAAAGCACTTAACTTGACAAAAATAAACTAAAAATATTGTTGTCAACTCCAAAATATGAATTGAAGATAAGTCCATATGTATCTCTCTTATTTTGTTTTTTTTTTTTTTTTAGAAAGTATTGTAATACAACTTGGGATGGAGATTTGAACCCGAAATCTCTTGTCCTTGATACGGATGCTAGTTAAGCTAAAAGTCATGTTAGCTATCTTGTTTCTTTCTGCCTATATAAACTTATAACAATCTTTCAACTTTTCAATTCAACCAACTATATACATGTTCATTACATTGCTTGATACTTACTAGAATTTATATATTCTAAGTTGAAATAATCAACATGGATGTCCAAGAATTCAGCAATGACAACAAACAAGGTTTACAAATCCAATCTGCTGCCTCAAACCCATCAATCATCGATGCAACCACCGTAGTGGTCACCACTCGAAAGAAGCTAACTTTGCTCCCCCTTGTATTCCTCATTTACTTTCAAGTTGCTGGAGGTCCTTATGGCGAAGAGCCAGCGGTTCAAGCTGCCGGATCGCTGTTTGCAATCATTGGCTTCATTGTCTTTCCATTCTTATGGAGTATCCCAGAAGCATTGATCACGGCGGAACTGGCTACCACTTTTCCCGGTAATGGGGGTTTTGTAATATGGGCGCAGCGAGCCTTTGGACCCTTTTGTGGCTCCCTCATGGGCACTTGGAAGATCTTTAGCGGAATCATGAACATTACTGCATTCCCCGCGTTCTTCATCAACTACGTTCAGAAAATATTCCCGGTCTTGGAATCTGGTTGGGCTCGTCGAGTCGCCATCTTCATTTCAACGATACTTCTCTCACTGTTCAACTACGTCGGATTGACAATCGTTGGGTACGTCGCCGTTGTTTTGGCTTTCTTCTCGTTGTTACCCTTCATTTTAATGACCTTGATCGCCATGCCAAAGATTCGGCCTCACCGGTGGTTTAGCTATGGCGAAAACAGTATGAAAAGGGACTGGAATTTGTATCTCAATACTCTGTTTTGGAATCTAAACTTTTGGGACAATGTAAGTACAATGGCTGGTGAAGTTGAGAATCCACACAAAACTTACCCTGTTGCCCTATTCGTTTCTGTTATATTCATCTCTTTGTCTTACATAATTCCATTGCTTGCGGTCGTCGGTGCTGTCCCAGTGGAACAAAGCGCGTGGGGCTCAGGGTTTCACGCGCAAGCCGCCCAGTTCATTGGTGGAAATTGGCTTAAAATCATCCTTGATATTGGTGCAGGTTCGGAGTATAGCTACAAATTTTCATTAACAGTCACAAAATTATTTCATATTCAAACATAGATAATTAATCTTTACTTGGAAGGATAAGTGCGTATTTTTCACACAAATTCATAAGAATACATTCATTTTGACCGTTGAATTTTTAATATTACATTTTTTGTCTACTAAAATTTTAAAATAAGTTTAAAAGACTCCTCAATTATATCACCGTTTAAATCAGAAGAATATTTTCTAAAAATCATATTCTCTAAACTTTTTTCTAATTTTAAATACAAAAATTATTATAAATGATAAAATACTGAAATTATTTATAAAATATATAAAAATTTAAGTTCTATCAGTGAACAACATGGATAGATTTCTATCAGTGTCTATCCATATCACTAATAGACACCGATCATAGAAAGAAGTTATCAGTGTTTATCATTGATATATAAAATCTAAAATATATCAATTTTGATAATTTTATAGGAACATTTTCAAATATAGTAAAATAAATTAAAATATTTACAAACTATAGCAAAATTTTGGATTCTATCAAAGATAGAAAATGAAAACTTCTATCATTGTCTATCAATGTCACAGATAGAAGCAAACCAGTGTCTATCAATGTCTATTGTTGACATAATCTAAAATTTTGCTATATTTTGTAAATATTTTGTCAAATTTGTCATTTTTTATAATTTTGTTATTTTATAGATATTTTGATTCATTTTGCTATTTTTGAAAATGTCACTGTTAAATTACTTATAATTATTTTTAAAAAAATGGAACAAAAATATTGTTTGGTCCTTTTAAACCTTTTTGAAAACTTATGAATTAAAAAGTTACACTTTAAAAAATCTAAGGAGCAAATAGCTAGATCTATCTTTGTAAACTTAAGAACTAAAATGTATGTTTTCAATGTATCAAATAACCTATTACAAAATTGAAAGTTTAAGGTGTAACACTTTTGAAATAGTTCAACAACTAAATAAACCAAAATCCTTAAACTTTGGTTGTAGTTCAACCATGATTACTTTAGTCGTTAAACCATACGATAATTGGTTTTAAACTATATATAATTTTGTTCCCTCAACACACGCCTCTAACATAAACTAACACTTTCCATCATCTAATTTTCCTTACTCTTGATTCAGGCTTATCAGCAATCGGCATGTACGAAGCGCAGCTAAGTAGCAGCGCATATCAAATCTTAGGTATGGCGGAGATTGGAATTCTCCCGAGGTTCTTCGCTTCAAGGGCAAAAGTTTTTGAGACTCCATGGATAGGGATCTTAATATGCACGGTTGTGTCCCTCGGGGTCTCCTACATGCAGTTCAACGATATTGTAGCATCGGCAAACTTCATTTATAGCTTAGGGATGTTGTTGGAGTTTGCATCATTTTTATGGTTGAGATGGAAGCAGCCAGAGCTAAGAAGGCCATTCAAGGTTCCAATGGAACTGCCATGGTTAGTAGTTATGTGCTTATTTCCAATTGCTTTGTTGGTGGTTTTGATGATTTTAACTCACAAGACTGTGTTGATTGTGAGTGCTATAATGACTTCGGCTGGAACTCTATGGTACTTTCTTATGAAGTTTTGCAAGAAGAAGATATTCAAGTTCAATGATAGCCCTCAAATCATTCAACAATCAGTCAAGTTTTAGCTTTTTCTTTTCTGTAAACTGTTTAACAAAGTTGTTATTTTTGTTGTTAATATTGTTCTTGTTCTTATTATTGTTATTGTTCTTAATTATTATTATGGTTGAAAATTTAGATACGTAATCACAAATAGTACCATAACTTTCAAATACAATCTGCAACTTATATCTCATTTGAGTCTTTAACACGTAAATTAAAAATGTAGCTATTTTAGGTTTTCACTTCAACACAATTGCATATTAATTAAAAACCTAACCCATAACGTACTGCAATATGTGAATTTAATGCTAAAGTAGAGTGCTTAATGAAAATAATTGTAATAACGAGTGTTTGAAAAGTATTTGTAGAGAAATTTTTTGTCTTCGTTGTTTTCAATCCAATTTTTATTTATTTATTTATTTTATTCTGTTGTTCATGCTTTTAAAAACACGAAAATAGTGCCACCTCACCTCGCTTCGTTTTCGTAAGGCACCTTAGGTCTCGTTTCGTAACGTTCTAGTTTCCTGTTTCTTGTTTCTGTTTTTATTTTTTAAGAAACAGAGGTGTTTGGTAACTGTTCGCACGAGATTTCTGAAGAAATTTAATTCGTGGAGTTGAACTTGTGTTGATGTTGTATTTATGTTGATTCGATGCGATGTGGTTCGATCTCTAGAATTTGATCCTCTAATTCTTTCTCGGTTGAATGTCTACGCTTGATTTGGAGGAAGCGAAGCACGTGATGTTCTTGAAGCACTTGGCTGAACGCTTACGCTTGATTTGAGGAAGCGAAGCACGTGATGTTCTTGAAGTTGGAGTCTTTGAAGAAAGTTTGTATCTTCAAATGAGCTTCAATGCGGTTGGCTTCAAGAGTTAGGGAGTCTTCTAGCTCTTGGGAGAATTCTCTCTAGACCTTCTGGAGTAAAAAATTTTCCACCTCGCAAATGAGAACTCCTCTATTTATAGAATTCTCTGGTAGGCTTTAAGGGTTTGAGCCTAGTTGGTCTATAGACTTTGGGCTATATTAAGTCTTTTTTTATAGTGTCCTCAACAACATGGATTTTGGTCATATTTAGCCTTTGGACTAAATAAAGTCTTTTTTTTTTTTTTGCTCAGTTGAACTTTAAATAATATTTAATTAGACCAAAATAATTAACTTGATCCAACCGTTGTGATGAAAACATGTGACATTATCAGAATTGACCAATTTATGTCTTCAATTTTAATTTGAGACACAAGCCAATTTTTTAATTAGTCCCAAATTTAATTATTTGTTTTTCATCATTAATTTAGTAAATGATGTGGCAATTTGTGATTGGTCCCAAAATTTCCTATTCAACAATAACGTTTCCCGTTTCTCATTCTAAAAAAAGTAGAAACGTTTTTCATTTTATACGAAATTATTGGAAAAAAAGTAGTTTCTTTTTCTCAATTATTTTTATTGGTTTTTTTTCCTTTTTCTCAATTATTTTGATTGGTTTCTTTTCTTTTCTTTTTTCCAATTATTTTTATTAGTTTTCTTTTCCTTTTTCTCAATTATTTTTATTGGTTTCCTTTTCCTCTTTCTGAATTATTTTTATTGGTTTCCTTTTTCTTTTTCTCAATTATTTTTCTATTTTATTTTCCCTTTCCATTTTCTTCGTGATTTCTTTTTTCTTCCTCTTATTTTCATCTTCTTCCCCAAATAACCACTCTCCACGCGATTTCCTTTTTCTTCCCCTTATTTCCATCGTCTTCCCCAAATAACCATCGTCTTCCTCTACATGACATCTTTCTCTTCGTTGGATTTGGGTTTTACTCTTCGGGCGGATCTGGATTTTCGTCAAATCTATGTTTTCGTCGTGGGTCTTTGTCTTTCTCTTCGCCGTGGATTTCAATCCTCCTCTTCATTATGGGTTTTCGTCTTCCTCCCCGTCGGCTCTGTCCTTCAGATGACATTCTTCATCTTAATGTCCATAAGATTACTAGAAGACATTCCTATCTACGTTTGATAAAGTGAGTGGTGTAATGTTTAATTGAATTATATGTGAATAAAATAAAAAATAAATTTTGAAGAAATCAAGAAACAATTATGAAACACATTTTCTGTTTCTGTTTCTATTTTTCAAAAACCAAGAAGCAAAAACAATTATCAAACACATTCATGTTTTTTATTCTAGAAAAAGAAGAAACAGGGAACAGGGAACATGGAACAAGAAAAAGAAGACAAGGAACGGAAACGTTACCTTAAATCTATTTTTTTAAAAGATGAAACATGTCTTTTCTCGATTAAATCTATTATTTTAAAAAAAAAAATAACTATTCATTTTTCCTTTAAATCCTTTTTTAAATCAATAAGCATTCTTTTTAGGTCTTTTAAAAAATATAACAAAGCTGCAAAATATTTACACTTTATAGAACAATTTCAAAAATAGAAAAACCCACAGACCCACAATTTGAAATACCAAAAATGTCCCAATCAACGTGCGTTTAATTAGCGACACGCGCACAAGTAATTTTCTACTAAACAATCATCATATGTGATCGTGTAGACAAAGATACAACTCTTACACGATCTTGTAGATTACCATAGATATAAACACTCAATGATGGCGAAAAATTTTAGATATAAGCGATCGCGTAAAGTACATTCAACGATCACCGCATATGTACGTACGATTGTGTATGTAAGTATAAACGATCGTTTACACAGTCAAGCCCAATCACTCGTAATTACAAAAATACCATCGAAATCAATGCTCTATAAAAAATAGAAGGCACATGTTCAGACTTTTTCTCTTCTTTACAATCTTTCGTCTTCTTCACATCATTTTTGTTATACATCTTCTTTATCAATCGTTTATTTCCCCGTACCTTCTTCAACAAAACTTCCAAAATTCTTCTTCGTCTTGTTCTTCACCTTTCGTTCTCATCAATCTTTGACAAAAAAGTCTAGCATTCTAGTCACTGCTCAATATGTTGGTTTCCCAACCAAATCTCTCTCCATCTATCCCGATCTATGTGAGACCCGTTTCTAATTCGAGTATAGGAAGTAAAATTTTGGCTAGAAGTACTGTAGAAATTGACGTTTGAATAAATCTGCGGAAAGGATTAAGCGATAAAATCTTTTATTATAGTATAAGTTTTGCGATTAAGAAGTTAATTCACGAGGAAGTTTTGAGAAAAGAAGGATTTACAGTAGAATCTATAAGTCTAAACGCTCTCAAAAGAAAGTACTCGTAAGTTTGCCTAAAACGACTAGGTGTTTGGGTAGTCTTCGTGATAAAAACCAAGAGTTTTGCGATCAAGAAGTCTACGAGGAAGCCTTGAAGTTTAAATTCGCGATAAGTGTTCTAAGAGAGTAAAAGTTGGTTAGTTCACGAAGAAGATTTCTTGTAAAAATATAACCAAGCGAAAAGGTTATTTACGAGAAGTGTTAAGTGGTTAAAGTTATTTGCGGTATGGGGTTAGGCAAGAAGTAAGGTCTGGCTAAGAAAATGTCAAATCTGATTTGACAGTGGTTAACGTGTAAGATTAAGCAAATGTCTCTTCCCTCTCCATGAGAAGAGAAGGAACGAGAGGATTTTTGTTAAAGTGTGGTGAGTGGTTTTCTTCTTAAATGTTGTTGTTCCACTTTACTAGTTTGAAAGATGATTTCAAATGAGAAAGTGTTTCAAAAAGAGATTTCTATGAAAAGTTTATTTGTTGTATCATTATAAAATCATGTTAAAGCTTGATTTAGCTTGATTTGATGATTACGATTTCCATGCTATGAAATGGTTTTCAAACCATTAGTTGATTCCTTGAGATGATGCTAACTTTTATGTGCACATAAAGAGTTAAGGCCACCATGGGGTGTCGAACCACATGGTGATGACAAGTTGGCTTATGCGTTGAAAGAAGTGTATAAAGCTTAGCGGCATGAGCAACAGGACGAATTTTTATGTTCTCGAATGGTGTTGATACATTAGTCAAATGTGAGGTAATGAGACCAAGCATAGAGAACGATTCGGGATCCTTGGCGAAAGGAATGAATGTTAACTAATGTGTGTTTATGTGAAATTGTTATGTTTTGTTATGAATATGTTTGTTAAGCATAAAGAAAGGTTTATGCGAGATGAAATGATTTGCTGTTATTTATGTGAAATGATGTTTATGAAAAGGTATTGCAAAAAGGATTTCATAAAATCTCACGGTCTTTTAGACATTCTTTCAAAAATTCATCTTTCAGGATCAAGCGTTTAGGCCAAGTAGAGAAGAAGGTTGAAGGATTTGCGGCTAGATGACTCCAGACATTTTGGAAATAGTTAAGCATTGGTTGTTTGGTCAAAGTGTTGTAATTATGTATCAAACGTTTGTTATTAATAAACATCTTGGTAGGTACTTATTATACTTGACGTTTAGGTTGACCTCTGTTGCGTTTTGAGTTTTGTTGATAATATAAAAAGAGTTGAGAATATATTTTGCAATAAGAAAATTTCAAAGTTGTAACAAACTCACGTCCTTTTTCTACTACTTCGACATTTTCGTCGCAGTACAGTTTGAGGTGTGAAAATATATCTCTATCATCTATTTACATCTATCATGATCAATCTCACATACAAAGAGGTCTGAATCTATATTCTTTATATTTAATTGAATAATCATTCTTATTCTATGAAACTTAACCCTAACTCTTTTTTAAAAAAATAAAAAAAAATGGTGAGCAAGAAGCAAACAACATCAAGTAGCAAATCAATGAAATATAAAGGAAAAGCAGAAGAAAAAAATTAAGAAAGAAAAAGAAATGAAGGTAACAAAATAGAATGCCACATTACAAGAATTTTTGGCTCTGCCGACAGTTTTTTTGGCAACGAAAAAAATTGTGGGCAAAGATAAGATGTGCCGCCGTAATTTCATTGCATGGGCACATCTTCTTTTTTACCAATGAAAATATATACGTGGGCAGAAAGTTGTGTCGTCAAAAGAAATATTTTTAACTTAAATTTTTGTCGGCGTTTATTTTAGTTTGTGGTCACGTATTGTGTATGGACATATATTTTAAATATTTGTCAACATAATTTAAGTGGCAAAAAACCCCATATTTTTTTTATATTTATGATGATGCAAGACTTATACATATGGCGACGCAAGACTTATTCATATGGCGACGCAAGACTTATTCATATGGTGACGCAAGACTTATAACATGGGCATAAGTGATTTAAAAAAAAAAACTAATTTCCTTAATTATTTCCCTCTCTTTCCCTCTTTTCACAATTCTCTCCCCCCATGATTTTCTTATGGTTGTTGCACCCCCTATAACGACCTAACTTTTCGAACTAAACTGAGGTCATTATTCTATTATAAAGACACTTCTTTTAAACATAAGAGTTTATAAAATCTGTTAAAATCAATAAACATCAAAAAATCTTCATTTGGACCCTATTTCAAACAAAATTTAAGGTTCGAAAGTATAGTTTATAAAATCAAGAAATAAACAGTCGTTCTAAACATGAAACTCATTTCAGTCACAAATACTAAAGTAAAACAAATAAAAGACTGTAAGCGGAAGCAACTTTGAAGAAAATCTCCCTATGGCGGTCACGTCTCCTTCTGGTCCCTCATCGGTCTGCCTCTTGTATTACCTTTGCTTGAAAAGTTAAACATGAAAGGGTGAGTATAAATATACTCAGTAAGAGACCCACTACTGGTCCCGCTTGGGGTAAAATTATTAGCTTACTATTGGGAGGTACCTTGCATCATAACAGTTTTGTGATCCCGTAGGATGCACATAATCAGTCTAATGCTCCCGCACATATCAGTCTAGTACTCTCGAAGGATACACTTATCAGTCTAGCGCTCCCGAAGGATGCACAACAGGTGGTGATCCCGTGGGACACCTGCAAGGCACACTACCCAATAGATAAAGCTAACAGTTTACCCTCAGTCCATCTTAACATTTAAAACGGTCGACTCTAATTACAATATAAACTACCATCATGTCATTCTTTCAGTTCAACACATATACAGTCAAATTACCCAATCCAGTACATAATCAAACATTATCAGAATGGTTCCTCAAACAATTAAACTTATACATAAGCATCACTCACATCAGTTCAGTCAATTCAATCAAGTTCAATCAATTCAACCTACAGTACATTACCTATGCATTAACGTAACAGTCAACAACCCACAATTTAATCAATTTAATGTCCTCGGATTAGTCATCATAACTAATTTTACATATCAGTCAACCCATCTCAGTTTTCATGTAGTCAAACAGTCATCAGATGTAAATTTGCATATCAATCAGTCCATCTCAGTTCAGCGGAATCCATACAGTCAATACATCTTAATTTCATTATTGAGTCTAGTAGTAGGAACCCTTACCTTAACTTTACTTAAGTTTCTTTAGGAAACTAAAGTGCAACAAACTGATCTAAACATAATTGAACAAAAATCAATCACTTCCACAAACAATTTCATCCATTCAATTCACCCTATATGTAATTTCCACAACTTACCCAGAAAGTGAAGAATCGAACTCCAACAAAGCTTTCGGCGAAACTCAAGGATCCTAACACCAATTCACCTATATCGCCTTCAAGAATAAACATCAATTCGACCAATTAAACAAACATCACACCTCAATGTATTTACAACGCAAAACCTTAAAACCCATCAATCTCACCCTTACCAAATGAACTTACAACAAGGCAGAGGCAGTGGCGCACAAGACTAGAGCAAAAGAGAGTGTTCAACAGATCTAAGCAATCTGCAGCTGGCAGAGAGGAAATCGCATGTGGCTTGAATCTGATGCTTTCAGCTCGAGTTAGACTTGGATTCGCGACAAGGAACCAAAGGCGGCTGCTTTACTATCGACAAACGAAGGACGTGGCGACACCACAATGTGCGACTGTCGGGCGCGAGAGGAAATAGATCCGGATAAGTCGGATAAGGGAGATGCTTCGACTAAGGGGCGTGACGACTTATGTAACGTTAGGTGGAGACATACACGTGAAAGAGACATTATGGCTTGAATGACCAAAGTTGTGACGATAAAGGCTTGGATGGACAAAGACAGATCTATGTGAAGATGGATCGCTTAATGACGTGCGACTACTGAAGTCACAAGGAAGAAACGGGGAGGCTTTGGCTTGGCTAAGGTTATGCGACGACGACTATGTGTTGGTCGTTCGGCTCGTGAGGAAGACGGCAAATCTGAACTGAGAGGAAGAAAAGGAGTAAGAGAAGAAATGGGCGGCGACAGAGGCTAGGGCATCCCAAGCGTGAAGAAGAAGGAGGAAGAAGGAGATGGCACGCAAATCAAGCAAGAAGAAAAAAATTAATAATTATAATAATATACTATAATTATCATTACATTTTATTTAACAATGCTTTTCCACTTCTCCATTCCAAATTCCTTTTCCTTTTAAATTCTTTTCTTTCCCACCAAAATAAATTCTCCTTCACACCAAACTATAATAACATAACATCCAAAAACCATAAAATTTAATAAAATCATCAAACAAGATAAGAGAAATACTGCAAAATTTGGTGGTTTCCATGCCCCCCCCCCATTTTTCTTCACTCACGTCGAACAACCCTCTCATCATTCTGTTGTCGAACAACCCACCCCAACATCATCGAACAAACCACTGACTCGCCCTTCCGTCGAACGTCCCTCATAAACCCACGATCTTCTTCTGATGAACCCCCCTCATGAACGTCCACCCCACTCGTCCTTTCGTCGAATGCCCCTCACAAACCCCCCAATCTTCTTCTGAAAAACCCCTCTCACGAATGGCCACCCCCCTCGCGAATGTCCCTTGCCAAACAGCTTAGCTCCAACCCCCTTAATTTTCTTCGCTCACTTCGAACGCCCAACTCGGGTTTCACTTCTTGCCATCATTGCTTTTCACTATACGGCTCATCGCAAACCATGTTTACTGATTTCACTCTTATCTGAATGAGCAGCTCCCCTTCTTGCCAAAATTCTCGTCGGCTCGCAGACCCTTGCTGCTGTACGTTCGATCCAACCGTTGATAATCATTCATAATGAATGTTGATAACTCTTATGCATATAACTAATGTTACATTTAGAAATATGCTATACTATATACTATATTACATTGAACTAAATATATTATTGGTATATAACAAAACATTAATTAAATATATTAGGAATTTAAAGTGTTAGACACTTTTTAACTTGTTTTAGAGTTATATTGATATTTTTACACTTTTAAGGAACTTTTTCCGTAGACATTGATATTACACGCAAATATTCTTCAACTATGATAGTCAATTATGCATATATTTCATATTTATTGTATGCTTGAGTTATAATATGTTGTGGCTATCATGCAGCTACGTTAATCAATCAAGCATATATTTCATACTTAATGTATGTTTGAGTTAAAGTGTCACTTGGACACTTTTTTCGACATTTTTTGTTTGGTTATGAGTTTAGAAGACACCCTTAGGCAGTTTAAAAGGATTTTTGAGACGTAGACACTTTTAAGGTGATTTGTAGTTTGAAAGTCACACTTGGTCCATTTTAACTTGTGTTGATAGTTAAAGTGCCAACATTGATCAATTTTAGAGATTTTATGTTTGGTTTTCAGTTACAACGATACACTTAGACATTTTCTAAGTTATTTTGATATTTAACACACTTAGTAGGTGGGTTTTTGTTAGTTTTTAGTTTGAAAGTTACACTTGAGTAGTTTTAACTTGTCTGGAGAGTTAAAGTGTCACTTAGACCATTTTTAGAGACTTTGGAGTTTGTTTTGAAATAGGAAAGTACACTTGGGCATTTGTAAGTTGTTTTGACATTTAAGACATTTAAAATGTGGTTTGTATATGGTTTTTAGAGATTTTGTGTCTAGATAATTTTTAGGTTGTTAAGTGAAAAATTGACACTTTTTTGTGTCTTTTAGGTCAGTTTGACATTGAATTATCCATTATACACTTAATCTAATATGTTGTGATAATTACTACAAGGTTGACTTTTTGTCCATTCTATTTGAAGATGAATAGGGTTTGGATTAAACTAAAAATAGATTTTCAAGTGATTATATTGATGGAGTTGCCCAATTTATGGAAGTGGCTAAGTGTCATGTAAATGATGTGGAAAAATGTTAAACCCAAAATTTCTTAAATTCTTGGAACTTGGCAAGGTTAGTCAAGGACAAGAGAAAACGAAATTTATGGGGAAAAAGGTAAAACTATTTGGAATGTAAGTTTAGGTTTGAGAATAAGAGAAAAGTTGAAAATATTTGGCTAAATGTCAAAAGTTTGGTTTTGGATGTTTAAAGGTTGTGTGGACGGTAAAAGAAGGCTAGAAAACCTCCAAAAAGGTGTCACTAGGTGGCAAGAAGAAGCTTGAAAACCTCTAAACGTTAGGCGTTTGGTCTTGGAGTAGGCAGTCAAGTAGGAAACTAACCTCCAAAGGATGATGCTTAGGTATTATTTGGATGACTAGGCAAGGAAGCAAAATAGGTTAGCTAGGCGTTTGAGGCTTGTCTTTGTGCGGCCAAAGACCATGCGAGGAAGGCTTTGAGAGGTTAGTTGAGAGAGATACATGGCCACACAAGGAAGATTTAGAGGTTAGTTGGCAAAGGAAGGGTGTCATGCAAGGAAGGCTCGCATCCAAGTGTTAGGAGGTTAGCTTGGTGAGGAAGGGTGTCATGCGAGGAAGGGTTCCAGCCAAGTATGGGAGGTTGGTTAGGCAAGAAAGGCTAGGCGAGGAGAGGCTTTGCGGCCAAGGGCTATGCGAGGAAGACCAAGGAAGTTAGCCATGCGATTGGATCAAGTATGTGGCATAATGAGGGCATTCGATTAAAAGTAAGTCCATGTGTCTAACCCATGTCATCATGCATTTTGTGGTCAAGGAGGACGTGGAGGAGTTGCTGAGTTGTTAACAAGAGCTTAAGAGGTGAGTCTAATCAAGAATTAAGTGTAATCTTAATTGCATGCAAGGGACTCGATAAATAGACCAACTTCAGTAATCAATTTCTCACAACTTACTCAAGCAAAATCACTCAAATTAGTCTTAAAAGTTCATAAATTGAGTCTAATTTGTCAGAGAGGGCTGTTGTGCATTTTTAATTCAAGGAAGTTTGTGTTTTATTCAAGGGAAGACGAGAAGGTCATTTTCAGAGTGATTCTGAGCAAGGTGTACTTCTAGAGGGCTATAGGACAAATTACTTGGAATTGTCTTTCACAAATTTGGGGTAAGATAGTTAAGAAAATTGGAGCAACTTTGTAGTAGGAAGTTTTGTTAAAAGAGTAATGGATTTTAAGTTATGATTTTTTAAAGATGAGTCATGATTCTGGAAGTTAAACAGTGTCTTGGTAGTGGCTGTGAGTCATTAATGTGTAGCCGAGATGGGCGTGCTTTTTCTTTATATAGGTTATTTTTGGTCAGGTGCCATGCACATGACAAGGTCATGGCACAGTCGAGTGGCAAGGCACACGCTCAAGTTGCACGCATGACCTTACTGTAAGAGGTTAGCCCGACGCATAGTGTGCGAAGAACACCGATGTCACACCCTGCCCAGAGCACTGCTTGCTCGTCTCTAGATGTGGCGTGATGTCAGCCAAAGTCGTTCGCCTCTAGAACAACCTTAATTAACACATGACATGGAAACGTGAAACAATCACAACACTAGTCTTTTAACTTGAAATACTTTAAACTGTAGTGTAACACATAAGAAATCTTTATAAAACATATAATGGAAATGGTATAAACTATGAAGTTTAGAACAATCACATGACTATTTCGAAACAAAACAAATTCCTTGCACAATGAAAACTAAGTTGGCCTGACAGCAATATGTTTGGCAAGCAGAGATCCACAATTTGTACTTGGAAAGAGGGGAAAACATTTTGAAATAGTAAGTTGAAAGACTTAATGAGCAACAGTTTTATAAAACAAGTTTTCATAAACATTTTAGTATAAAAATGAAGCTTGAATACATTTATTAGTAAATAATCATAACATGAAACTTGAACATTTGCATAGCTTTTCAAAGACAGTCCTCCATAGCCACGAACAGTATTTACCCTTCCATCCAAAGATGGAACAGTCGATGGAAAGCTAACCATCCTCCTTCAAAGCATAATAATATACCCTTCCTGATGGCCCGTAGTTAAAAATTGGTTCGTCAATCATATCATCTGTATGGAGTTAACCACATGTATACAGTAGGTCTCATGGAATATTCGGGCATGGATAAAAACATTTGAAAACATGAAATATTTTCTTGAAAGTATTTGAAATATTTCCTTGAATCATGAAATCACAACGTAGCTTGGAAATGTTATTTATGTGAAACCCAAAATTTCTTTAACTTTTGGATTTGCTAAGAGTAGTCAAGGACAAGAGAAAATGAAATTTATGGGAAAAGAAGGTAAAAAAAAATTAGAATTTAAGTTTGAGTTTTAAAAAAAGAGAAAAGTTGGAAAATTTTGGCTAAGTGTTGAAAATTAAGTGCAAGAAGTTTAGAGGTTATATTGGCGTTGTGTTGGTAGCAAAAGGAAGAGAAATAACCTCCAAACAAGAGACATTGGGCGTTTAAGACTATTGTTAAGAGGCTATCATGTGCTATGTGAGAAAACAAGTGGGTGAGAAGCATGACTTAGAGGTTAGCAAGGGGCTTTGGGCACATAAGGTTGGCGAGAAAGAAGGATCATAGAGGTTAGTATGCGTTTGGAGTTTGTCATTGGACAGCAAGATTCCATTCAAGTCTATGTGTTGCGAGGTTAGTTGAGCGGCCAAGGCTTGATGCGAGGAGGGCCAATGAGGTTACCACGTGAGGAAGGCTATGCGACCAAGTATGCTTTAGAGGTTAGTCAGCCGAGAGAAAGTGTACTCAAGGAAGGCTTGACGCGAGGAAGGTTTTGTTGGGATTTATGTCCTTAAACTCGTAGATTGTAAATATAATCCATTGACCGTTACTAATAAAGTGTAATTATTGTAATAATTGTTATTGATTATATTATTAGTTTTTTCTTAATAACCCAAATCCAATAAACTAACATCCTAAGTTGTTTAATGAGTCTTGAATAGTATGTAGAGACATACAGGGATCAATGTTCAAGATCAGCTTAAAGGGTCTATAGTATAGGGATAAGGCTAGGTACCTTATCCTGGTAACACTATTTATACGGCTCACTTTGCATTTGATACAAACGCAATGATCCAACACGTTCGTGTAGTTGACATGCGAGTGAGGGTATCCTATGCAATGAGTTTGCATAAGACCGGACCGCGAAATAGTAACCACTAGATGTAACTCCGTTAACTAGTTAGGTTTCTATTTCACTAGGATGACCTAGGTAACTTAGTCTTAATCCTGAGTATGTTATGAACTCCTGTATGCGAGGAATTGTCCTTTGATTTGTATGGGTGAGAGTGGTCAGATCGTCGACTCAATAAGCTTATCATTTTGGGGACAAGACCGAGTAGAGAGCTGGGAACATAATTACACAAGATGGAATTCACTCCTTCCCTACTTTAGGGTAAGTAGATGAGTGTTCCCTTAAATGGTGTCTCCAGGTCTTGAACAAAGGGCCCTACCCTCTCTATGGCACAAGAGGGGTTTATGTTTATTGGTAGGACCATAAACAGGTTGTTCATTGGAGGAGCACTGGTATTTAAGGATTAGAGGTAACCCAGGGGTAAAACGGTAAATTGACGGAGTTGGTGTTACAAACACTTGTGAAGGACTAACTTACTGTTATTGGTCTATATCCGTGGACACAGAAATATATCTGCAGTGAGTAAAGTTCAGCTGTGAGTCTTTAGTGGACTATACACACAGTTAACGAATATTGATTAATGTGGTTAATGAGTTTAGCCAATTAATCTCATATCGTTGTAGCTTCTGATCTGTAGGTCCATTAGGTCCCCTTCCTAGCTCGTAAAGGGTAATGATGTTCAAATTTATTTAGGGAATTAGTTTAATGTATAGTGATACATTATAATATAAAGTTTGTGAAACTTTATTATATAAATTTAATTTTGGATATGATTCAAAATTAATTTATGAGAGATAAAATATTTGAATAAGTTCAAATATTAATTTAATGTGAATTGGATTCATATCAAAATTATTGGTTATGAGAGAAACTTATATTTGAATATGATTCAAATTTAATTTAAGTTAAATATACACTATTTAATTTAACTATTAATTAATTAGAGAATTAATTAATAATTGAGTTCATTTAATTAAATTTATAAGATATTGCAAAGATATTAATTAAATATGATTTAATTAATTATATTAATATAACTATATAAGATATTGGAAAGATATTCATTCAAATAAGATTTGAATGAAATATTAATTAAATACGATTTAATTAATTATATTAATATAAATCTATTAAATATTGGAGAGATATTTATTCAAATAAGATTTGAATGGAATATTAATTAAATATGATTTAATTAATTATTAACTAATTGATTAATTGTTAATTAATTAGTAGATTTGATAATAGAATCTCATGATTTCTCTCCTATTCTAAGAAGGAAAGAGAGTTATAAATTTCTAGAAGAAAACAGTTTTCTTTAACCAAAAATTCATTAAGAAAAAGCCAAGGCTTTTTCTCTCTGTAAAAAGAGTTTCTCTCAAATATCTCTAAACCTTTTTCCATCCCAATTGGTTTCCACAAACCAATCTCATTCCGAGGATAGGAAGGTCTCCGACGGGTGGTGTCCCAATTTGAAGATTGAGTTGCAGATTCAGAGACATCATCGAAAGTAAGTTCCCGTATCTTATCTTTAAAAGCATGCTTAGAATTTATTTAGAACATTGATTCTAAAATTTTGTCAATGTACTGGTATTTTAATATTCCCAAATTACTTTGAGTAATGGTTCTTTAAATTCTTCCACTGCCATAGGGCTTTTATCCCTTTAGGTTCTTTAAATTTTGATTCTTAAATTTTGAGGTAAGAAAGTTAACTCGTTTTAGAGTAACTTTATAAAATGATGTTTTATTAAAAGAATTATGAACTTTAAGTTATGATTTTTCAAAGATGAGTCATGTTTCTGGAAGTTTAAACAGAGACGGGTAGTGGCCATGAGTCAGACATGTGTGGGTGAGATGGGTGTGCTTTTTCTTTATAGAGATTATTTTGGATCAGGTTGCACGCACATGAAAAGGTCATGGCATAGTCGAGCGATAAGGTGAGCGCTCAAGCTGGATGCATGACACTACCAAAAGAGGTTAGTGCGACACATAGTGGGCAGAGAGCACCAACATGCACGCTAGGCATGCGGACACTAGGTAGGCGACAAGCACGAGCGCAGCACCTCTTGCGAGGTTATTCAAGTATTGTGATTTTTTTAAGGATCTTCTGAATATTTTCATGTTCAAGGAATTAATTAAGGTTAAAATATAAAATTTTCAAGACAATGAGGATTAGTAGAAATTCTCGAGACCAAGGTTATTCAAGTATTGTGAGTAACAAAGTTTTTTTAAATGCTACTTACTAAGCATGTTTCCAAGCTCTACAAAGTAATAGTCTGTGAGTAACATCATGATTTCCAAAGTATTTATTGAACATCATTTCATGATTTACAAGTAAAATGATATGCTAAACATGATCTCAAGTTCTTATACAAGCCATGTTATTGATAAATGTTTACTGAAATGATATTTCCAAGGTATGTTATAATTTCATGATTCAAGGAAATATTTTAAATACTTTCAAGGAAATATTTCATGTTTTCAAATGTTTTTGTGCCATGCTCGAAAATTCCATGAGACCTATTGTATACATGTGGTTAACTCCATACTGATGCTACGGTTGACGAATCTATTTTTAACTATGGGTCATCAGAAAGTGTATATTTTTATGTCTTAAAGGAGAAGGGTTAGCTACCCACCTACTGTTTCATCTTCGAACGAAGGGGTACATATTACCTTTGGATATGGAGGACTGCCCATCGATTATTTCATCTTCGTCTTCGTTATCAACACAGGATCATGCGCACAGCCTGAGTGCGCGCCTATCTGACTCAAAATAACCTTTATGAGCTATAAGCTAATCCTGAGATTAATTCTTCTAAGTACGTACCTTGTGATGGTGATGAGGGAGAAGAAGTGTATCCAGAGTTGTGGGTGTTGTAACCTCCCGTGGCACTTACCTCTTTATACATTAGGCATTGATTATTTTGGTGGCCTTGGAAGCTACATATTCCGCAATAGACATCTTCGGAAACCTCTTTCACAAGAGAAGTAAAAAGTTTAGTTAGAAAATTAACTATAAAATTTAGAGAATCTCGTCCCATTCCAATGTTCAAATGATTCTCTAGGGTAGGTTCTTAAAGGTTCTCTAAGAATGGTACAAAAGTTGTAGATATGAGATTATAAATTTAATGAACTAACTTGCTTTTTATTTTTTTCCTTAGTCTAGATGCATTAAAGAATTCAAAGAAAAAGAAAACAACATGAATTTTTTTTTATATCTAAGAGAGAATACAAATCTAATATGCTTTTCTAAAAAGATTACTAACAAAGGAAAAATTGCAAGCTAATATTCAAGAAATTCTATGTCTTACCACTCCTCGGCAACGACGCTATTTTAACATGGTAGGAATTGATATGCAAAAAGTAAAGAATTATGCAAAGTATATAGGCAAGGTCGTTATCAACACATGTATGTTCGGAAATTAAAGTGGTCACAAAGGGTACTCACCTAAGCTGCCTTGACAAAGAATTATTTGTAGTTTACCCTTGACTTTTACCGTAGATAGGTGGTGCAAGCACGGATGTCGAACCCAAGAGAGTGTAGGATAGACGCTTTCTTGAATGTATTGCTTTAAAAGACTGAGATTAGTAACAAAAAGAGAAGAAAAGCATTGAAAACAATTTGAGGGAAATCATAAGGGAGAATGAGAATGGGAAATTTGACTTGTAATACAATTCACAAAAAGAGAAATTAAAGATTGAATTCCAAGAAGAGAAGTGAGGAATGGGTTTAGGCATGGATCTAAACTTATCATTGAATCAAAGAAAGTAAAGGAAGTTGAATCATGCTTAATTAAGAGGGGATTTTTTATTCAAGATTTCTCACAAGATCAAATTGCTTGATCATGGAAGAATTTTGAATCAAAATTCAAGAAAAGGGATGAATTTCATGGAGATTAGTTTAACTCTTACAATCTTAACTAAACCTTTAATTGTTCTTCAAAGAAAATCACAAGATAGATCACTCATAACTTTGCATCCAAGGTATTAAAGGGGAATTAATTTGTGCACCAAAAAAGTATGCAATTTAATTTCAAAAATTGACTAAGATCAATTGAAATCCACAAACCATCAAACAATTTCAAGAACGGAAGAGATAAAATCAAGAATCAAGAGAATTTTTGTGTAGAAACAAGTAATTCAATTAATTTTGCACTAATTGTAAACTTAGGGTAAATTGCTTACAAAGATTGAACCAAAAAATAAAAGATCAAGAATCAAAATTACAAGAATTAATAAAATTGAATTAAAGATCTAATTCTTGATACAAATGTGATTGATGATTCTAACAAAAGTTACATCAAAATCAAAGATTAATCAAACCCTAATTATAATGAAAAATCAAAGTAATGAAATTCTCAAAGATTAGAATCACCTAAGCCCAAATTACCTCAAGAAATTAGTCTTGCATCTTCAATAATTATGAAAAATTTGTTGAAGATCCAAAATGGCAAAACGAGGGTAAAGAAATTGGAATTTGGGAAAATTGGAAGTAATTTTGGAGGGAACAGTGACTTGAATTGAATTCTATATGAAATTAGGAAATTACACTCTCAAGGCCCATTCTCACTTAAAAATCACGGAAAATGGAGAAATTTCAAAATTTGGCATATAATTACGCATTTGCCATTGCAAATTTAAGAAAATAAAATGTTTTACGTTAGGTGGGAGTCGAACTCAGGTGGCTGAGGGGCGCGCGTAAGGAGAAGCTGCCACGTGTCGCACGGAGACAGGCTGAGATGGGAAGACACGGATCGAACGTTCAAATAAGATTGGTTAATTTGTGCGTGAAGGGGGATTTGAAACCGTGATCTGAGGGACTCGTGCAGAGAGCATTAAACGACGTCGTTTTCTTCTTTGATAATCCAGATGTAAATTGCGTGTGGTGAGGTTCAAACTCGTGATGTCCAAGTGGCTCGTGCGCGTGTAGTTGACTCACGTGTCAATCTTCTTCAATATTTACCAAAATGTCCCTTATGTTTAATTTGCCTGTTCTTCTTTGTTTGAACTCTGAATTAGGTGATTTTCGTGTCGTTGGGTTCATATCAAAGTCTACTTCATATTTTGCATAAGAATATAAAAATAATGAATATATGCATGATAAAGATTGAGAATAGGCTATCTTTAAACGAGTCAATATTTGTCACAACAATAAGTCTAAACGCTCTCAAAAGAAAGTCTTTGCATAAGTTAAGAAGTGAAGTTTTGACTAAAACGACTAGGCGTTTGGGTAGTCTTCGCGATAAGAACCAAGGGTTTTCCGATGAAGAAGTCTGCGAAGAAGCCTTGAAGTTTAAGTGTTATAAGCGAGTAAAAGTTGGTTAGTTCACGAGGAGGGTTTCTTGTAGTAAAACTATAACCATGCGATAAGTTTATTCGCGAGAAGTGTTAAGTGGTTAAAGTTATTTACGATATGGAGTTAGGCGAGAAGTAAGGTCTAGCGAAGAAAATGTCAAATCTGATTTGACAGGGGTTAATGTGTAAGATTAAGAAGTTCATGGTTGGGTTGAGTAATACACTTACACGTGTAAAGTTTTAAGAAGGAGCTGGCAAACAGAGAAGAGTTTAAGCATGACTAAAATAGTTTAAAAGGAGTTGAGAATAAGATTTTGCAATAAGAAAATTTAAAGGTTGTAACAAACTCGCATCCTATTCCTACTACTTCGGCGTTATCGTTGCAGTATGATTTGGGGTGTGACAAATGTCCTAAGACACCTCAAGAAGTTGAGGATATGAGAAATATTTCCTATGTTTTCTATGTTGAGAGTTTGACGTATGCAATGTTATATACTAGACCTAACATTTGCTACTCAGTAGGGATGGTCAGTAGGTATCAGTCTGTAAGGTCCGTATCAGAAGTTTAAGTTAAGAAGTGAAAGTTTTGACTGAGTGTTAAGTTTTAGCAGTTTGTGTGGTCTTCGTGAGAAGAATCAAGTATTTCAAGGAGAAGGATTTTCACAAGGAAAATAGGAAACTAAAGGTTTTGAGTTAAGAAGTCTGCGAGTAAGCCTTGAAGTGTAAGTGTGATAAGAGCTCTACGCGACTAAAAGTTGGTTAGTTCACGTGAAAGATTTCTTATAGTAAAAATATAACCAAACGATAAAGTTGTCCGCAAGTAAGGTTGGACGACTAAGGTTCATCACGGATTGAAGTTTGGCAAGAAGTAAGGAAAATTCGGATGAATTTTCTAAGTGTGTTTAATGCGCCACGTGTGAAATTTAAGTTAAGCATGATTAAGGACACATCTTAAGTTTACACGTACTCTACTAAGAAGCAGGAGCTGGCAAGCTGAGAAGAGTTTAAGCATAACTAAGCTGATTTAAGAGTTCTATAAATAGAGGACTTCAGTCATTTGATTTGGAAGAAGAAAAGAAAATTGTTGAAGTGTTACTGTTTTTTATCTCGATAAGAGGCTCGTGGGAGGGAGAAGAGAAGCTTTTTACTAAAGTTTGTGAGTGGTTTTCTTCTTAAAAGTTTTTGGTTCCGCTTTACTACTTTGAAAGATGATTTCAAATGAGAAAGTGTTTCAAAATACATTTCTATGAAAAGTTTATATGTTCTCAAACATAATTTATAGTGTTAAAGTTTGATTTGATGAACATGATTTCAATGTTATGAAATGGTTTTCAAACCATTAGTTGATTCCTTGAGATGATTCTAATTTTTATGTGCACATAAAGAGTAAAGGCCACCATGGGGTGTACGGACTACATGGTGTTAAGAAGTTGGCTTATGCATTGAAAGGAGCGTATAAAGCTTAGCAACCTGAGCAACAAGGAAGAATCGGTATGTTCTTGGATGTTGTTGATACAGTAGTCTAAACGCAAGGTAATGAGACCAACCTTAGAGAACAATTCGAGATCCTTGGAGAAAGGAATGACTGTTAACTAATGTGTGTTTATGTGAAATTGTTATGTTATAAATATGTTTGTTAAGCATAAAGAAAGGTTTATGCGAAATAAAATGATTTGATGTTGTTTATGCGAAATGATGTTCATGAAAAGGTATTGCGAAAATATCTTTAAAGACTTACTCTTTCAAAATTTATCTTCCAGGTCTTAGGTGTTGAGGTCAAGAGAAGAGGAAGTTTGGGCTTGCTAGGCGAGAAGCTACCAGGCATTTTAAGTATTGTTGTTGTATTTTGGTTAAGTGTTGTTTCTGTATATTATTGTATTAAGCGTCTTGTTGATAATAAAAGTTAAAGGTTGTTTTATCTGTTCTGCGTTAAGTTCCAATTGCTTAAACTTTATTTGTTAAGTTAAGTATTTTGGCGATTAAGCGAAGTTAAGAAAGTTAAGATTAGTGTCTTTGGCGTTTAACCGCGCCAGGGATGCTCAAGTCGCACCGCGTTCTGTGAGACAAGCAAGTAGGTCTGTGGGGCGAGGTGTGACACAGTCCAATCCTGGACGCGATTACTAGATAGGCGTTAAGAATATTCTAAAATATCTTAAAAGAATAAAAGATTACATGCTCGTGTATGGTACAAAGGACCTGATCCTTGCTGGATACACTGATTCTGATTTCCAAACTGATAAAGATGCTAGAAAGTCTACATCAGGATCAGTATTCACTTAAATGGAGGAGCAGTAGTTTGGAGAAGTATAAAGCAAACTAGTATAGTCGATTCCACAATGAAAGTTGAATACGTAGTACCTTGCGAAGCTGTAAAGGATTCTGTATGACTAAGAAAATTCTTGACAGATCTAGAAGTTGTTCCAAATATGCATCTGCCAATCGCTTTATACTGTGACAACAGTGGTGCGATTGCAAATTTACAAGAACCTAGAAGCCATAAATTGGGAAAGCACATTGAACGCAAGTATCATCTTATCAGAAAAATTATACATTGTGGTGACGTTGTAGTGACCCAGATATTTTTTGAACAAAACATTGTTGATCCTTTTACAAAAGTCCTTACAGCTAAAGTGTTTGAGGGTCACCTCCAGAGTTTAGGTCTACGATGTTTGTAAACTAGGACAAGTGAAAGACTTATTGGGCATGTATCCTAGTTTTTTATATATTTATATGTTTATTGTACTCATATGTATTATTCTCTCTCATGGTTAAATTCAACGTTTTTATTCCACTAAGAGTTTTAGTCCAAGTGAGAGTTTCTTTGAATTTATGCCATAAAACTCGTAATTTGTAATCATATTCTATTAATAAAAGTTGTTATTTAGAAATTGAATAGGGTAATTGGAATAGATGGCCATTTGAGGAATAATAATTAAGGATATAGCAACATTTTAAAAAAATGCAAATATAGCAAAACTATCGCTGATATACTTGTATCGCAGATGGTATGGTCTATCAGTGTTAGACCAATATTTACCACATGGTCTATCGGTGATAGACTTCTATCATTGATAGAATTTAACAAATTTTGCTATATTTGCAAATTTTTTAAAATGTTGATATATACTCAATTATTTTGAATCTAATTGCTAAATTTGCAACTATCCCAATTGAATACTATAATCTTAAACCTAATAAACTAAGTCTCGAGGCTATTTTTAAGTAAACTTGAACTTTATGTACAGACATAAAAGTACATCAAGTTCGAGTATATAGTCTAAATAGTCTATAGTATATGAATAAAGATTGGCGTCTTATTCGGAGAAACTATGGATGCAGCCCGCTTTGTAGTTAGTACAAACGAGGGGATCCTAAATCATTCATGTAGAGACAAGAAAGTGGGGACATCCTATGTAAAGTGTTTACATAAGACTGAACCATGAAATAGTCACTTTAACGTTATAACGTTGTTTACTGTTTAAAACGGACTATCTTGATTATTGATGACCTAGGTAACTTAATCTTAATCCTGAGCAAACTATGAACTCTTATTCACACGAGTTATCCTTGATCTACATAGGTGAGAGCAGCTCATCAGCATTGGCTCAGTAAGCCTCCTATTTTAGGAGTAGGATCGGATGGATAGCTGGAAACATAGGGTACAAGATGAAATTCACTCCTACCCGCTTTAGCATTAGTAGATAGGTTGTTCTCTTAAGAACTGAATCCAAGTCTTGAACAAGGGGCCCCATCCTCCTATTGATCCGAGAGGGATTCGATTTGTAGGTTGGACCTTACCAATTGTTCAATAGTGGATCAATGGGGCTTAAGGAGTAAGATGTAGTCTCGGGGTAAAACAGTATTTTGACCCAGCCAAGTTTATGAACAACTTATGAAGGATTAACTTACTGATCATGATTATATCAAATGGACACAAATATATCTA
This sequence comes from Cucumis hystrix, assembly GCA_025688845.1. Lineage (NCBI taxonomy): Eukaryota > Viridiplantae > Streptophyta > Magnoliopsida > Cucurbitales > Cucurbitaceae > Cucumis > Cucumis hystrix. The sequence goes on from JACWES010000015.1 coordinate 641,665, forward strand.
TAATGAGGGAAGTGCAAGTATGAGACTTTAGTGGAATGACTCATTAGTTGACGAATGTTAATTAGCTCGGTCCAAAATAGTTTAACCAGTTGATCTTGAATCGTTGGAGCCCATGATCTATATGTCTATTAGGTTCTCCTGCTAACTCATATGGAATAAACTTAGAACAATATAATGGAATGAGTCGAATTGTTAGATTTAGTTGAGGAGAGAAACTGATACGAATATGTGATGTAGCCGTCACTTATCAGATTAGAGATAGAGCTTTTTGTTTAAATAGGATTTACATATTAAATATATGAATACGGATTCATACTTGGAAGCTAAAAAATGATGAAAATAGTCAAAGTTTTAAAAAGTCAAAATGTTGACTTTTTTACTTTTAAAAGTCAAACTTTGACTGACAATATATTCAAATATGATTTGAGTGTCAAAAAAATGAATGTGGATAAATGCTCAGGAGGTTAAAATTAGTCAAGATGGACAAAATGGTAAAAAGTCAAAATCTTGACTTTTGGTTTGAAAAAGTGACTTTGACTTCTGCCAAATGACCATTTTGCCCTTTGACTAAAGTTAGTGGAAAAATCCAAAATTTTATTGCATAATCCCACTAACTTTAGTGGGCTAGGTGTCGTTTTTTGATGAAGATAAAAAGTCCACTAGAGAAAGTGGATTTTGAGTTGTTGGGCTTTTGTGTTGCATGAACATGCATTTCTACATTAATTTTTCTTATAAATAGGCCCTTTCAACTCATTTAATGGGTTGGTTTTTTTTTTTTTTGGATTCTCTAAAGAAATTAAATTTCTATTTCTTCTTAAATTTATTAAAAAAATTCATAAGCACAACTATTATTTATTTCCATCTTTTTCTCTCTCCCGATTCTTTCATCCAATGGATCCCACAACCCAGTTCTGAATTTGGAGGATAGTAGGTCAACCTTAGTGGTTGTTCGAAAAAAATAGAAGCTTCGAATGTAAGTATTCTCAAAACCCTAATTTTAATTTATTTTTCGTTTACGGTTTACTCATTAATTAAGTGCAATTAGGGTAGAATTTTGATTCAGTTTTCATCGTGCATTTCTAATTTCTATCAGTTTACGTATATTAACGATCATTTAGATCATTTAGATTTAACGTCTATGTCGTTTAGTGGATTGTTTATGTTTATATGAATGATCATTTAGATTTTATTTAATCATCGTTCCCAAGAGTTGAGAAGATCGCTTATGATTTAGGGTTTAATGCTTAGCGTGTACACGTAATGAGAAGATAGTTTAGATGTAATCAAAGATCATTTTCACTTAATTAAACACTCACTTATATTAAATAACATGATCGTTTTACTATTATTACGACAGCTAGTTTTGATTTAATTACTAGATCGTTTACTTACATAAACGATCGTTGATAGTAAACTTAAGGATCGTTTAAGTTTATGAAACGATCGTTTACATTAGTTAAGAGGATCATTTACGATTTATGGTTTAATACTTAGCGTTTACATGTAATGACAAAATCATTTAAATGTAATCAAATATCGTTTTCACTTAAATATACAATCATTAATATAAAATGACACGATCATTTTGATATTATTGGGATATCGTTTAGATTTTATAAAAAAAACCGCTTATAAATTATAAAACAATTGTTTACAACAATTAATATGATCGTTTAGATGTTATTACGAGATCGTTTAGATATAATTATGTACAAGGTCGTTTAAGTTAAACAACAAGATCGTTTAGGATCAACAACTGGATCGTTTAGATTTTATATGACGATCGTTTAGAATGAACAACACAATCGTTTAGATGTTTTTAAAATATTATTTAAATTCCAATAAAAGCTAAGGCCCACTAGCAAAAATGCTTACAATTTAGGGTTTTTGGGTCAAAATGCTCAATTCTCGTGTTGTAAAATAATAAATTCGCATTTATTAACCTTTCAGCCCCAATTTTGAATGTAACGACATGCGTACTTTTTAGTCCCTTCAACTTCCTTTAAAACATGTTCATTCAAATCATTAGCTTTAGGGTTTTCAATATTTTCCAAACTTTTCGTCTCAAACATTTTGAAAGGGAAAGAGGCACACGATTCTCACAAAATGTGCTTCAAGATGCTGTTATTTGGAACAAGAACAACAAGATCCAGAAGAAAGAGAAAGAAACGTGCAAGATACTGTGGTCATGATGATACTGTGAAGGTTGGCTTGGTTCTCTTCAACAAAACTATAATGGTGATTCCGAAAATGTCTTGAAAAGACTAAGGTAAGCTCTTATCTACTTCCTAGGTTCGGAAGCCTTTTCAGATTGCAGATGATGGAAAAGGGCTAGTTACAAGCTTCTAGATCCAAATGGAAGAGAATGGAAAGTTGACTTAACAACATAAGATAATGGCTTGGATCTGGAAAATTGGCTTGACAACGATAGATAATGGCTCAAAAACTCTGTGTTTTTGGATGATGTTTGTGTATGATTTTTAGATGGTGAAAATTATGCACAAATTTTGTCCCTAAACACTAACATTTTTTTATGTTCATTTTACATGTTCCATAACATTTATGGAATGGAAAGTTGGTTTGACAAAGGCAGATAACAATTACATGTAATAACGTTTACAATAAATATATATGAGCTTTGAACATTTCTCTATTTTACTTGTACATTTACATATAAACGTTTTGAACTACCCCATCGTTTAATAAGTATATATTATAGCTTAGATTTTGTAAAATGATCGTTTAAAATAATTAACATAACCATTTACATGTTATTAAGCTATCGTTTAGATTTAATTACTAGATCGTTTACGTAAATAAACAACGATCATTTACGATAAACTAGAAGATTGTTTAAGGTAAACTACTACAGAATCCTTTAGGTTCAACCACACAATTGTTTAGATATTATTAAAAGATCTTTTACAAGTAACAACAACATCGTTTTTAGTTGACTAAAGAATCATGTATATTAATTAACATGAACATTTTAATATTATTGAGGCATCGTTTAGAATGATCATTTAGTTTTAGCAACACGATCGTTTAGAGTTTAGCTGTAACGACCCAACTCCTTATACTAAGCTGAGGTTATTACTACTAAAATAAATAACAATTTATCTCCATTTAAATAAACAAAAGAAACCAAGTTCTTAAATAAAGAATTTTAAATACTCATTTATTATTCATAATTTGGAAAGATATAAATAAATACTAGAAAATTTAGTCCTAGTTTGGGCCCTATCTAACTTTTAAAGAAAAATAGCATAAAAGTAATTCATTAGTTTGATAAATTTAAATAAAATACTAAATATCAAATACTGAAAACATGGAATGCAGAAGCAACATAAACTTTTCCTTATGGCAAGTCATGGTCACTTCTTGTCATTCGTCAGCTTTCCTCTACCTCTACCTTTGCCTAAAAAATTAAACATAGAAAGAGCGAGGACAAATATATACTAAACAAGGGATCCACTACTAGTCTTTCAAGTGTCTATTAACTTCCCATTAGGGTCCCGTAAGGAAGTAGCCCAAAACTATTGTGCTTTCAAACACACACAATCTAGTGATCCCGTAGGAACACATCTGGTTTGTCGACGAATTTGAAGGAACACCTTAGAGAATCGAACTGTAAGTAACCCGTCGAATCACTCATAAAACATATCATGATAGACTGGTGATCCCATCGAACCACACAGTTATAAAAAGGTGGTGATTCTAATCGACACTCATATGGGTACGACCCTAATAGACAAAGTTAACAGAGCACCCATCCATAGCATGTAGCATATTATAAACACCATAAACATGGCATGAATATAAATCATATAGTCATTATTATGTTATTAATATATCATGCATCATAACAAATAAGTCATAACATACAGTCCTCCATATCGGTCATCCACATCAATCATCCATATCAGTCACACGACGCATCTTAGTACATCAATGCATAATGAAAAATACATGCAAGCTATTAATTCTAGTTTTGAAGGTCTGGTAGTAGAACCTCTTACCTCAAGATTAGCTAACAAATCTTTGCTAAGAGTCATAGTCAAAGCTTTCCACTAGATAGGTCTTAAACAGTAAGTGAAACCAATAACTAAATTTAAAAAATTAACAGTTGATTATTGATTTGAGAATCATCTCAATTCAACTTACCCAAATTTGAGGTTGAAACCAATTCAACCTTTATTGGAAAAACTTCACAGCTCAAATCTTCTAATTACAACTAGCCAAACCTTTAAGAAAATGATCCAACTTAAATCAAAATTAATTTAGTTTAGTACCAATAACAACACTTGTTGAACTCACCAATAAATACAAGTCTCAAGTGGCTTAAATGGCTAGAGAAAAGAGACAGCGACTCGACAAGGAAGGGAATTGGCTCACACACAAGGAAAACTCGGCTCACCTCTAGGACACACAGCTGAGATGGAATTGACTCAGCTTTCTTAGACGTGGCTTGGATAAATAAGGGTTGAGACATTCGGTGGTTGTGTGTGTATGTTAACCAACGGTGCCAAAAACATACTTCTATGAGGGTTGTTGTGTCCCGCAAGTTAACTTAGGGCTTAAGGAAGCAAACAAATACACAATTAATTTTGTGTGATACGTCGTTGGTCATGATCACTGTAGGCGAAGTACTCACTATGTACCTCTTTATCGTGTAATTCATAAGTCCTCGTGTGGTACAAGTTTTCGTACTGTTTTTCCAAGTATAAGTGAAGGAATAGGTTTATCTGGGTGAGCCAAAGTCGAACACAGGGAGTTGCTATCAATGCTTACTTCTAAAATTTACTCATCATTTAGGCGGTGTAAAAGAATTAGTTAAATAACTGTAACACCCCAAAACTATTAGGTTATTTTTTTGTTATCATTTTATTGTTTAATTTTGGGTGTTATTTGTGAAATTGTTTTAATTTGTGGAGGAGTAAGAATAATTATATTATGGAATAATATAATTATTAAGGAAAAATGTAAAAGAGGTGATGGAATGGGTAATTAATGAAGAGAGAGGGAAAATTAATTGGACTAGGGAGAGAAGGAGGAAAAGATAAGTTATTTGGGGAATTTAATAATAATAATATTATTATTATTATTATATTATTATTAGTGTTGTATATATATTTAATATCACTCGTGATGCGTGCCCTTCATCTTCTCCACTTTACCTCTCCTCCTTCATGTTAAAACCCTAGCCGCCGCCCCTCTTCACTGTGCATCTCCTACCGCCGCGAATTCTACAATCGACGCAACTCCTCGGCACGACGACGACCGCCGCGAATCCTACAACCGACGCAACTCCTCCGCACGACGACGACCACCCGAACGAAGTGGTTGCGTCGTGTTTCGACTCTGCCTCGCGTCTCTGTTCATCAGCCGTAGACGCACCGATCCTCACGTCCGCAAGCTTCAGTGGTCCACGTCGCGTTACCTCTCCACCGAGCCGCGTCCGAATCACAAGCCGAGCCGTCTCCACTGTTTCGTGCCGCACGCGTGAGTCCCTCTCCACCGAGCCGCGTCCCTCTCCACCAAGCCGCGTCCGAATCGCAAGCTGAGCCGTCTCCACTGTTTTGAGCCGCACGCGTGAGTCCTTCTCCACCAAGCCGCGTCCGAGCCGAAGACTCTTCTAGTCGAGCCATCTTCAAGTTTAGCCTCTTGCAACCTTTTGAGCCATTTGGGTGAGTTTGTATGGGTTTGGTAAACCCAATTAAATATTTTTTTTTATTTTAAATGAAATTGTATTTGGAATAAGTTGATCTATGGTTGCTTGAAGGTCCAAGTTAAATTGGTGGAAATAGGACTGTGAATTTTCTATTTAAGGTGGTGTTGGTTTCAACCGTAATCTTGGGGTAAGTTGGGTAAGCTTGGTTACTAATTAAACAGTAGGGTGATAGTTAATAGAATTATTGATTTTAAATTTTACTGGTGGTTAGGATTGAGTATTGGGAGAACCTGATTGTCAACCAGTGAATTATTTTAGCAGATCTCCAGGTAAGAGATTTTTTCCATTTTTGATCGAGATGCAGCACCATTGGTGTATGATATGATTATATGTTACTTTTGAGTTATGTGTGTTTGAGCTAAGATGTTGGTATTATGTTGAGCATGTATAGCCTATATTGTTCTGTTGGTCTGCCGGTTAGAGTCGTACCACGAGGGGTCCATCAAGGCCCTCCCCTATATATGTCTGTGTAGTTATTGAGACGTGATTCGACTGGATCACTTACAGCCCGACTCTCCTTTAGGGTGATTCCTTCGGGTCCACCGAGATTCCAGTTCAGTCCCGATGGGACTACTGGATAGTGTGCGTTCGGGAGCACCATAGCGTGTTGTACTTTATTACAGGACTCTAACAAAGAGACTAACAACACATAGAGAGACTAAATATGGGACTCTTACTGAGTATAAATTTATACTCACTCTTTTTAATGTTAAACTTTCAGGTAAGGGGAGAGGCAAGGTCAAGCTGGCGAATGATAAGAAGTGACCGTGGATCGCCATAGGGAAAAGTTCAGTTTTTCCGCATTTATGTTTTAGTAATTATGTCTTTGGTTTATTTCAGAACTTCGGTTCAATTATTTTATGTGTTTCTTTTATTTTATGGGCCCGAACTAGTATTTTGATTTATCACTTTAATTACTTATTTTTTTTATTATTATTTAAATTTTTTCCTCATCTTATATTATAAACTTATTTTTTTTTGTCAAAAAAAAAACTATATTTATTTAAATATTAATGACCTCAACTTATAGGAAAGTTGGGTCATTACAATAACGTATAAACAGGGGTCAAAATTTCCTATGTATGTAAGGCTTAGAGAATCTATAAATGGGGATAGGTGGATATGAAATGGAGGTGTGAACTAACTTGTGTGTGGGCATCAGATGAAGGAAGATCTACGCATTATTAGGTGATTAAGCAATGTGAGAGCCTCGATGCGATATAAGTGGCTTAACAAATTTATGATTAAGGAGAGCTTCTCTCGAAGTCTTTAGACACCACACTTGCTCACCTCTGGGGATGCAAATGACCAAGCTTGATTAGGTGAGATATATCTAGAAGAACTGACTTATAATACTTATAGAACTTCACGATTAAGGACAGCAACCTCCCGATGCCTAATGTCCATACTTGTTCTCCTTTCGGAACACAAATGATGCAAGTTATCTCGCAAGGATATGAGTGGATTACTTTTGGATTAAAAGATATGTTATGTCACGTAAACGATATCTTACTAAAAAATAAACGACCGTGTAGATGTGTCTGAACATATTCTAAACGATCGTGCACATATTCTAAACGATAGTCAGTGTACTTTTAGGGTTTATAGTTTTTTAAACGATTGTGTACCTAACTAAAATATTTTATGATCATTCTTTTTAGAACAGTTGTACCTGCAGACAAATACTTTCCTACCACCATCTCGTGCCAAGTCCACAAGATTGACACTCTTTTAAAGGATAAACTAACCAAGGAACAGTTGCAGATGTTCTATAAAACAAAATTTGATCCACTGGTGGATGTGAACATGGTCTTCAATGGCCAATTGATCCATTATTTCTAGCTCAAGCACATACCTCAAGAACCCAAGATAAATGAAATCTGTTTTTCTATTTTGGGGCAAAAATTTCATTTCACCCAAAATGACTTCAACATCATAACCAGTTTGTGGCCAACTCGTGTAACATTGGATAAAGATTATGACAATAAGCGGCTACGAAACCTCCTATTTGTATTAGAGAACAAGAAGATAATAACATGCTTATAAGTTGAGGAAGTTTTCAAATGGTTTGATTTTACAAACGATGAAGATGTTGTGAAGGTTGCCTTAGCACTCTTTATCAAAGTTGTGATGATGGGGAAGGATAGAAAACGCAGTTCGAGATGGATGTTTTTGGAAGAGTTGATGATCAAGAGGTTTTTAAGAATTTTGATTGGTAAACTTTCTTCAACACTCGTTTGCTCAACAGTTTAAAGACAATTCTACAAGGCAAAAAGAAAGCATACGAGTTAAAAAGGGCACAAAGTTCCAAAGCAATTGCATACTATAACATTAAAGGCTATGTGCTTGCTTTTCAGGTGATTTTTATTTATTTATATATTTTATTCAAATACAAACAAAACATTAAACACTAACATATTCATTTAACTGTTATAGGTGTGCGCTTATGAAACATTTTCAACTACAAGTGAGCACCTAGCCACAAAAAATAGAAAGGGATCAATCCCGAGAATATTGAGGTGGAGTTGTACACAAGCTCCATCTTACAAAATGTAGAGAAAAATATATTCCAAAACAAAAAAAGTAAGTGTAAACAATCATTTATAACAATTGCATAATCATGTACCTTTTTTTGAACGATTGTGTGTTTGGGAACAGGATCTTGTATTTTTTGGTACACAATCGTTTACCTTAATGCACGATCGTGTATCTCTTATGAACGATCGTTTACCTTAATTGGTTTTGTATTTCTATTTGTTCGTTTTTTTTTTTTTTTTTTTTTTTTTGGGGGGTTTTAGTTTGAGACTGGCTTTGATAAACAATGTATAAACAAGTACTTGATTATATCATTGCAGATTGTTGTTCTACCTAAACTGAAGCTATCACCACAAGAGAAAGCATTTAAGGATAGTCGAATTTGAGAGGATGATAACATCGATATTGAGTTTCATGAATCAATGCAAGATACTAATAGTAGTGACACCAACACTCATGTTCATGGTATGAACAATTAGTCATCCGATCACAATGACTTGAATAATTTGCAACCAACCTCATCTCCACTTCTTCAGTCCAATGCAAATCCGGTAGGGTTACTTTTCCTATGCAACCATCACCATACAGAAAAGAAATACAAACAGTGGTTGACCAACTTGAAACCAATCCAAACACCAACAACAAACATTCCATATCCAATGACAAATCATAATGAAGTCATTCAAAATCTTACAAAAAAAACTAAACAATTAAATCAAGGAAGTTCGTCTTGACTTATCAACACTAACTTCCATAATCTGTATGATGGATGACACAATTAGAAAGAAAGCATCAGACCTATTTGAAATAAAGCAAATGTTCGACAGTTTGGTCCAACTAAAGTTTGATATTTAGAAAGTGTTTTGTTTCTTATTTGTTTAGATAACCAATCGTTTAAATTTCATTACACTGTTGCATATCACATATGAACGATCGCATATCCCATCTGAAATATCGGTCACCCTTGGTAAAACGAACGTTTAGATATTCTACACGATCGTTTGCTTAAGGATACAAGATCATTTTGTAACTATTTTTTTTTATTTTATTTTCCTTTTTCTTTCTATACTAGAATCAGAATCAGAATCAGAATCAATTGAGTGATGATATTGACAACATGTATGATGATCTTCGTGATGATTCTAGTCATCACAATCTGGACAAGAATGATGACCATCAGAATAACAAACATGTGATCATCCATGAGAATCCATCTGTTCAAGAGTCACATCCTCAAGAATCTACTATAGAAACTCAACAGTTAGTGTTTAATTCATTAGTTACTGCTTTATACTGTTTAAAATTGCTTAGATTATAAATAAACAACAATTATTTTTTTCTTTTTCTTTTTTTTTTCTTTTCTGTGTACGGAAGAAAAATGAACAGCGCCTCAACATCAAGAGTAGTCAGGCCATATTAGCATAGATGGCAAAAATACACATTTGATATTAACTATAAGTAATATAGCAGAAAATATGGAAGGTCATACTCAAACAGAAAAGGGACTGCCAGAAATGATTGAAAATCTTCCGTTGGTAAGCCAACCACTTCCACTTTGTGAGATGCTACCATCAACTACTGTCAAAGGCCTTGCATTAGTTCAATTGGTATGTGTGCCCTAAAGGGATAAAATCCCTTGCCAGCGAAAGAATTTACATAACCATTCCTCAATTTAATTTGGAAATCTCAAAATACCAGTACATTGGCCATATTTAGAATCAAAGTTCTAAATAAAGAACTAAATATGCTTTTAAATTAAAAAATACATAGAACTTACTCTTGTTGACATCTATGAATCTACAATCCACCAAATTGGGGACACCACCTGTTGGAGACCTTCCTATCTTCTAGGATAAGATTGGTTTGTGGAAACCAATTGGAATTGTAAAAGTTTTTTAGAGAGAAACTATTTTGCAAAAAAGCAAAATCATCGGTTTTATTTTGGTTAAGAAAAATTGTTTTTCTTCTACATATTTATAACTCTCTTTCCTTCCTGGAGTAAGAGAGAATCATGGGATTCTATTAACTTAAAAAATATTAAATTAATAGAAGTTTCAAACCAACTAATTAATTAACCATTAATCAATTAGTTAATAATTAATTAAATCATATTTAAATAATATTTCATTTAAATCTAATTTAATAAATATCTCTCCAATACCTTATAGTTTTATATTAATTTAATTAAATCAAATTTAATTAAATAATATTAAACTAAACTATTAATAAATTCTTCAATTAATTAATAACTAAATTAAATATCTTATATTTAACTTAAGTTAAATTTGAATCATATTCAAATATAACTTTATCTCATAATCAATAACTTTAATATGAATCAAATTCACATTAAATTAATATTTGAACTCATTCAAATATTTTATCTCTCATAAATTAATTTTGAATTATATCCAAGATTAAATTTATACAATAAAGTTTGATTAACATATAAACTTTATATTATAATGTATCACTATACATTATAATAATTCCTAAAATAAATTTGAACATTTCAAATTACAACCAATATAAATAAATCACATTACCCTTTACAAGCTAGGAAAGGGACCTAATGGACCTACAGATCATAAGCTACTATGATCTCATATTAATTAGCTAAACTCATTAACCACATTAATCAATATTTGTTAACTACGTGTACACTCCACTAAAGACTCACAGCTGAACTCTTCCCACTGTAGATATATTTCTTTGTCCATTGTTATAGACCAATAACAGTAAGTTAGTTCTTCACGAGTGTTTGTAACATCAGTTGGTTCAAATTACCGTTTTACCCCTAAGTTACCTCTAGTCCTTAAATATCAGTGTCCTTCTAATGAATAACCTGTTTATGGTCCAACCAATAAACAGAAACCCTTATGATGCCATAAAGAGGGTACGACCCTTTGTTCAAGTTCCATAGACACCATTTAAGAAAACACTCATCTACTTACCCTAAAGTAGGGAAGTTGTTGTTGTTGTTGTTGTTGTTGTTGTTAAATTGCATTGGAATGCTCAAATTGAAAAGAGAGAAAAGAAAAAGGTTCTTCATCTTCTTTACTAAGATAACCTCATTTTCAACCTCAATTTTAGGTAAGTTAATTTGGGAGAGGTTTTGGATGATAGTAAATTGTAATTTTATTAATTAAGATATTTAAATTTCATTTTATGATTAGGATGGACTTAATTGAAGAATTTTTACTGTCAGCTAGGGAGTATGTTTAGCTAATCTCAAGTAAGAAATTCTACTACTAGACTTCGAAAATAAAAATAAGAGTTTGCATGTATTTTTCCTTATGCATTGATGTAGCTAAGATGCATAATGTGATTGAGATGTTATGACCGATATGTTATGACTGATATAACCGATATGACTGATATGACCAATATGACCGATATGACTATGTTATGATGCATGAAATATTAATCACATGATAAGGACGTTATGATTGATATTCATGTAATGTTATGATGTTTATGATATTCTTCATGCTACGAATTGGTGTTTTGTTAACTTTGTCTGTTAGGGTCATACCCGTATAGGTGTCCCTCGGGATCACCACCTATTTATGCATGTGTGGTTAACTTTTATGAGTGGCCCAACGGGGTCATTTACAGCCTGATTCTCTTAGCTGCTTTGTTCGGGTTCAACGAGATCCTAGATGTGTTCCTATGAGATCACTGGATAGTGTTTGTTCGGAAGGACGATAGTTTGGGGTACTTTCTTACAGAACCCTAATGGGAAGTTAATAGACACCTAGTGAAACTAGTAGTGTGTTCCTTACTGGGTATGTGTTTATATTCATCATTTTCTATATTTAATTTTTCAGGCAAAGTTAAAGATAGAGGAAAGTTGGCGAGCGACAGGAAGGATCTGTGACATGCCATATGGGGACACAGTATTGCTTCCACTTTTCATGGTTCATTTTCAGTGTTTTAAGCTTAAACATTTTTATCTATTTATTTTTATTATCTTTAAAATTGTGAACTAGTTGCGCAACATGTTTTCATGGTATTTCTAATGAAAATCTAGCTTTCCGCTTTTCAAGAATGTCAAAATTGTTATTTATTTTTAAGGTAATGACATCAGCTTAGTATAAAGTGTTGGGTCGTTACATATATCTAAATGATCATGTACATGTATCTAAAGGATCGCGTATTTATAAATCATAACGATCGTGTTACAATATCTAAATGATCATGTTACAATGTCTAAACGATCATGTATTCTGTAAAATAAATGTAACGCCCCAAGCCCAAGATTCGGACCAGGATTTGGAATTCGGATCTCCGACACTCCCCTGCGACCTTACTATTCTTAAAAGCTTATTAGAGTGAAAGTTCTCCCCACAAACCAACACACATCCTTTCAGCATGCTTTGTCCTCACTCACATGCATTCTAGGAAAATTCCCAAGAGGTCACCCAACTTAGAATTACCCCAAGCTAAGCATGTTTAACTTTGAAGTTCCTATGATCGAGCCACCGAAAAGGAAGGTGCACCTTGTTGATATAGGTATTAACTTTTAATTCTTTTAAGTCTTTCTTAATATTACTTTAATGTCCTTAGGATCCCTCTCATTCAGATGTGAGATATCGGTTCATTCATGTCTCCCTCCTAATCTCAGGCGTTACATGCCCACCAGCTTCCACTTGGTTCGTCCCCGAACCACATCTTACTAGAAGAGGTTCCCCGCTCTGATACCATTTGTAATGCCCCAGACCCAAGATTCAAACCAGGATTTGGAATTTGGATCTCCAACACTCCCCTGCGACCTGACAACATCATCCTTACTATTCTTAAAGGCTTATTAGAGTGAAAGTTCTCCCCACAAACCAACAAGAGTCCTTTCAGCATGCTTTGTCCTCACTCACATGCATCTTAGGAAAATTTCCAGGAGGTCACCCAACATAGAATTACCCCAAGCTAAGCATGTTTAACTTTGAAGTTCCTATGATCGAGCCACCGAAAAGGAAGGTGCACCTTGTTGATATAGGTATTAACTTTTAATTCTTTTAAGACTTTCTTAACATTACTTTCATGTCCTTAGGATCCCTCTCATTCAGATGTGATATCGGTTCATTCATGTCTCCAGAGTTAAAAGAATTAAAAAGTTAATAACTTATATTAACTCCAAGATTTGTATGTGCCTTATGCACAATTGCTTTTGGAATGGAACGATCAGTAGACATGAATCTAAAATCATCTATTAAACAACTGCCAATTACTGTTGAAGAAGCTTGCATGTGACAACTTTGGGTAGTATTCAATGAACAGTCATGTTCAGAAATGTATTTTCATAACATCCACAACTCACTCTTCTTATAATGAGATGTCCTACTAAACCATTTGCACCCTTCTTGCAGGCATCTAAATTCAAGAAACCTCAAATTTGATACTATAGTTCTAAATTGAAAGTTGTTCTTCACTGCTATTATGCCAAAACACTTTGAAAGCACTTCTTTACTTTCAAATAAACTTTTTTCCTTCAAATCACCATGATATGACATGTCTCTTATAATTTCATCATTTGAAACATAATAAGGAGAACCTACATTCAATGACATATCAACATTTTGTCGTACACTACTAGAAGAAAAATCCTTCCCAAAAAATCAACACTTACATGAGCAACTAATGGATGTATACTAGTTGCATCTTTAGCAAAAGATAAATACCAAGCCACATCATTGTCTTTCTTTACTGGCACCACAATTAGACGTTGCTTTTACCAAAACCAAGTAAAACAGATAATTCTACTTATCCATCCAGTTGAATATGTTCACATATTAAATCAACCAGAGAATTAAAGCTGACTCGGACATCTACCAAAATTTCAGCAACTAAGTAATTCTCATAAACATTACATCCATTCCATTGACCTCCATAAAAAACAACAATAGGAAAAGACATTATAATCTGTAAAAAATAAAATAAAATAAAATTAAGTATTTAATTGTGATAGAAAGAAATAGATAGACATATATATACATCTATCACTGAATAAAATAATAAAATGTACAAAATGATAATAATAAACACAATGCAAGAATAAGTAAAAGATCGTGCAATGAAATAATATACATTAAACGATCCTATTAACCATGATAAACGACCATTTGACAACGGTAAACGATAGTATTGATTAAAATAAATTATCATGTTGACATGGGTACACGATCATATGATCTTGGTGATTGTATTGAATAGTGTAAACAATCGTCTTGTTATGGGTAAACGATCGTGTTAATATTTGTAAGTGATTCTGTTGATAGAGGTAACCGATCGTGTAATTCAATGTAAATTATTGTAAAAAACTTCAAACTATTGATCTTTATAATGAAGTATAGAATTCTTACATTAATACTTAAAACTTGTAAACATTTTAAACAAAAACAAACTTTAGAATTCTTACTAAATACGAAAAAACAAAAACTATCTTCATAGTGAAATATAAATTTCTTAGTTCAATGTAAACAATCATGAACCATCAAACTAACGATCTTCATAATGAAATATAGAATTTCTTACAAATACTTAAATCTTTTAAAAATTTAAAACAAAAACAAAATTTACAATTCTTACCACATACAAAAACAAAAATGATCTTCATAGGGAAAGATATAGAATTCTTAACAAAATTTTATAATCGTCTAAACAGTTCTAATTTGCTATAATATTTAGAATTCTCACCAAAAACAATATCACTGCAATGATATTGACAGAGTAATATAAACAATCTTGATTGTCGAAACTGATGACGAAGATGACGAAGAAGAGAAAGAATATTGTCGAGATGATAAATAAGAGAAATAATGATTCATATGAAAAATATATAAAACAGAACATGAATAACTCGAAAAGAAAGTGAAAAAATTGAGAAGAAGAAGAAAAAGAATTGAAAATCGTTATAAACCAATAAGAGGAAATATGAAATTCTGAAAAAATATTAAGCCCTTAATGGACTTTTTATAAATTGTTATACAGGCCGTAAATATT
Organism: Cucumis hystrix; assembly: GCA_025688845.1. NCBI lineage: Eukaryota > Viridiplantae > Streptophyta > Magnoliopsida > Cucurbitales > Cucurbitaceae > Cucumis > Cucumis hystrix. The sequence continues at coordinate 656,930 of JACWES010000015.1, forward strand.
TTCAAATTTTGTTATATCTATAAAAATTTACCTTCTTTTCTCTCCATAATTTTTTTTTAAAAAAATAACAATTGTAAAAAACGAGATGCAATCGAAATACATATATAAAAAAAATATACTATTAAAAAGAATATTATATAATATATAAATAAACAGATGAATAAGAGAATAAAAGAATGATAATCTCAAATTTTCCCACTTTCTCCAAGTTCTTTGAAATTCCTCTGATATGAGTGTGTGCCCATGTAATCCATCCAATATCACTACAAGAAATTGAGATTTTTGACGCAGCAAATCGTCGAGATATATATCCAAATGCATCGGAAAAGGATGTCCCAATGCATAAAGACCCATTGGGCGACAAGTCGGGAAAAATGCACCGAGAGAAGTTTTCTCGATGTAGGAAATGAAGCACGTCGGGAGTTCAGTAACTTTCGATGCCTCTATGAACGCGTCGGGCGTTCCTAATCCCCTGACGCATACTAGATGTGTCGGTAGTTGTTGTTTTTTTTATTTTTTATTTTTTCAATTATTATCTTTATTTTTTTATTTAACCTATGGTAGCTTCTTGAGTTCTGATTCGATTTAAATACAATAAAATTTTCAAACGAAACGTTTGCAAAATTAATAACTACATTGAAATACCAAAAGTTCAATTTAAAAAATTAGAACATATTTCATACAGAAAAAATAAGAGTCTTACAATATAATGTTCATTTGAAACAAATACATAAAAAAGGAAAATACTTTATCTCTTCGAACAAGTCCACCCGTACAATCATAAGAAATTAAAATAATCAACCTACAATTCCATAACAACCCAACAAACTCACTCCAACATGATCAACTTACCCCATAAGAATCCAATGTAACAACTTTGACTCTTTGTATAAATGTAATAGCACTAGAATACAAATTCCTTACACAAAAACTAACTTCGACGTGGTCCACCCAAAGTAACAATAACAATAACATTGACTTGGTACTCATGGAGTGTGATATTCACCAACAACCAAACAAGAATATGCATATTTAAAATGGTGCCTTCCTACTGAATTCAAGCTTGAAAATGAATTGCAAGCAAACTAAGCCAGGAAAAATGCAGACGATGGAACTGGCTATGACCCTAGATCAACTCTTGGAGGGTAGCTCTATGTGCACATAGGAGCGTGGATATGGATGACGTGAATATTGTGATCAAGTGACAATTGTTGCAGGTACTGATTATGTGTGAGCTCAGTTTGGTCGCATGTTTCCTTGAGGATATGGATCATGTGAGTTATTCTCGCCGTGTATTCAGTATTTTTATCATAATAGGTTGGAATAAGGTTGTCATGGTTGCAAATACTGAATATATGTGGGCTCAATTTGGCCGCATGCTTCCTTGAGGATATGGATCATGTGTGAGCTATTTTCGACCGTGTATTTAGTGCATTCTGCCATGATAAACCAATATATGGTACAAATTTGTTGGCTATGTGCATGAGCTGAGTATGGCCACATGTTTCATTGTGGTGATTGAACATGTGTGAGCTATGATTTGTCGTATATTTGTCATAGTTAGTGGTGTTTGAATTAAAAATAGACCGTCTTAGTGTATTTCTAAAGAACTTATAAATAATAGTAATATGTGATTATGGAGTCTATTTATGGTTTTACTATCAAAACTATATTTAAATGTTTCTTATTGAAAATATGTTTTATAAGTTTTATGCTGTTATAACGTACCATTCACGGGCTTTAGCTCATACTTTTAAATGTTTTTCTCCCCTCCCCCTCCAAGTAGTGATAAAGTTTTGGGTGTCTGTTGAACATCGAACCACTTATTTACGGAATAGAAACAAACAAAATTTGGGAAGCATTGGAGACGTCAAAGCAAGAGAAACAAACAAAATTTGACATGTTCTTTTGGGCTTGATGTCATGCTAATCAATGGTACATCTCTACGGAATAGATATGAAACTTCATAAAAAAAATCTAACTAAAGTGGTTAATACCATTCATATGGTGTGGATTTGGGAAGCTTGGCTCTACCTCTTACACAGTGGCTTGAGAGGTCAATTTTTGAGTCCTTCATCTTTGCATCATCAACAAAATTTCCAATTTAAGTTGACGATCAAGTTGGGGATCAACCTATTTTGTAGTGGAGAATGCAAAGTTATAGTTTGAGAAACGCAGCAAACATTAAAAAAAATTGAAATACAAAAAGAAAAGTAGAATAATGATGAAATTTTGAAAAATGAAAATTTGGATAAAGTAAAATTTGACATTAAAGATTTGATACAAATCCAATATTTGAAAAAAAAAAAAAAAAAAAAAAAACGTGTTAAGATAATCTAGGAGAAAATCAATATTTATGCTAAAATTTTGCATATTTCAAAATTAGTTACAGTTTAACTAAAAACCAGACGAGGACATTTTAGGGTTAATGAAAATTCAAAACACGTGAAATGCTCATGTTTGCTATTCTTCTAATAAAATTTCAGGTTTGCTATTCTTTTAATAAAATTTCAGGTTTGCTATTTTCTCAAATGAGCGTAATCCAACAAAATGTAGTTGTTTGTGTGTGAACAAAAATTAGCTAAATAGCTTTGATGATGATGGCAAATGGGTAAAGAAAATCTTATCTTATTCTTCACTTTTCATTTTGACAAAAAGTAACCATATGAAGGAAAAAACAAAAGGCTCTCTCTCAGTTACTTTACTCGTTTCTTTGTTCTTTGTCTGGGAGATATTTGAAACGGAGATGAAGATCAAAATGAGAGAGATTATGCATACACTGTGAGAAGCACACAGAAAAATTGAAAATAAATTGAAAAGAAGAGAGTTTTAGAGAGAAAGAGATAAGTCTGAGGGAGAAATATTCATTTCCTTTTCAAAATGAATTGCAAAGAAATTTTCTCAAATTGAAAAGAAACGAGAAATATACAAACTCAGCCATCGCTTCTTCTCCCTTCAGTTTGCAGTTTTCGTCTCCCTCTCTTCTATTATTAAAATAAATAAATAAAATATCACAACCCGACTTAAACAAACTATTTACTCCAACTTTTTAAACTACAAATTTAATTTCTGAACTTTTAAACTATTTTAAACTTACAAATCTACTTTATTCATTTCTTCAGATTTATATCTAACAAATAAAAAAAATCAAAATTTATACACTTAAAACATAAAATTGAAAGTTCAAAAGACCTAGAAAGGTTTAAGAGGTAACTAAACAAACTTTAAAAGTTCTAAGAGATGATCTTTCGTATAAATATTTGCAATATTATGTTATGTAGAGTATGTTTTGTTAAAACTATTACAATATTTAATTTTGAAAATATGTTATTTTAGAAAAACTAGAAGTATTTGGCAACTCTTTGAAAGCTATTGAAATACTTTCAAATTGTATTTTAAGCAATTTTAATAAAAAAGTTTATATAAAAAATTACCCTTTTTAAAGGAACATTTTTTCTCTAATCACTCCAATGGAACTCGAACACGTACTTCAAGTTAATTCTGCTATCCAAGAATCATACTCATCTAACATAAACAAGAACATTCAACTTGATAGAACTTCATTACCTCATTTTTACAATTGCCAAAGTTACTAAATGAAGGACTATACCTAAAATATACTTACATCCAACTTTCTCCATGGATAAACTTATCGTCTTTTATGTACTGATGAATATAGAGATGGAGCAATCAGAGTTTGTTTATGTACCAAATTAGAGTGAGTTGAGAAAAGAGTGGATTTACACAAGGACGAGATGGCTGCTGCTTGTTCAAAACTGAAAGTTAGGGTGACCTTGTTTCTCATAGGGACTCAGCAAATTGAGGGGCCTCCAGGTCTACTTCTTGTCTCATTATACATGCCATTAGCCATTCAACGTTGAAAGTCCATATACCTTTTTCTACAGCCAGCAAGGCTTCCTCCATGTCTTCCTCACAAGCCACAAAGATCGTCTTCGATACGTTGTTTACTTTATCTAGCTCATGAATCACCTAAATTTTCAAGCATAATGAATTTGCCAAATGAGAGAAAAAATTATGTATATACTACAAGGAAATTGCAAGAATTCAACCTATCAAAAAATATTAAACAAATTCTTGTTCTAGTCCCTAAACTTTTCCATCTTTTCCTAACTTTCAAAATGCTTCCTATGAGATATATTCCAAACATATAGCAGAAATGACCGATGAGTATTGGACAAATGAATATTAATTGATAAAATAATTTACAAAATACTAAAACCGTTAGTTGGGTATGTTTAGGAAGCTTGATGACTAAAATGGATGATTTGAAAGTTCTAAGGCTAAAATGGAATTTAAATCAACATAATAGTAAGCTCAAGATCAAAGACAAGCTAAACAATAAAATGTTGCAACCAGAAAACAATCTAATCATAATTAGAAACATGGATGTATGTATTTGTACACCAAATCACAAAAAATAACTCCAGATTTCGATCTAGAGACAATTAAGAACTTGAACAAATTTGATAATTAAAGAAACACGGAGATGGCCATATGACCCCTTGTGCATAGACTTTTTACATTACATGCTCAATTCCTAGGATCAAAACAAACATAAATATTAAAGACTTAAGAAGCACATACACTCAAGTTTGGCTAGCGTATCAATAAACAATATGTATGGAACACTCGGAGAACACGTGTTGAACACTAGTTAGTACAGTAGATGTGTTAGACAACAAGTATTCCAGTGCAATAAAGGTCAAGATTGGTCACACACACATATTGAACTCTTGGCTTTGAATAAGTTTTGAGTGAAGGACAAACTTATTTTTAAGCACATAAATACATAAACTTATTGACTTTGAATTTCTATCTAAATATGATACATACTTTTTAAATTATATATATTAAAACTGTGTTCTAGCACTATCCTATATTTTTTAGAAAAAAAATGACACGTCACCATGTCTATGTTCTATGGACCCATGTCTAGAATTCGTATATGTGCTTGTTTGTTGAGAACTTCACGTCTTCATTAGATGGGAGGCTAGCCATATTATAGTGGTTGTATATGTAACAGAGAACCAAACCTAGTACTCGAGATTTGTACAATAACAGAGAACTTACATTTCCACCGGCTGACTTGACTATCAGGGATAGAGTTTTAGGTGGTGGTTGAGCGTGAGCTGATATGCAAACATCATACCCTACAAATAAAGCTCCAGGACGTGCTTTTGCTCTGAGAACTGCAGCTTTTAGGCTGGCTCGATACTTTGATATGTAGTCATCATCATTTAGTATGTAAGGCAACTCGTCTGCAGATCAATAAGGAATTAATCAATCACAAAAATTAGGTAGGATGAAAAACATAAGTGGAAGAAAATACATTACGCTTTGATACTAGCAGGCCATTCGAACTCACCAACAAATCTGCCTTCCCGGTAGCTTTCCTTTAACCAACTGGAGGAGACAATCCAAGCTCTGAGTAATTTACAATGAACTTGCAATTTTAGTAACAAGATATAGTAAAAATTATGAGCAAGAGCACACTGACACGCTTGAAGCCACATGGTAATGCATATGCTCGATAATCATGGAGAACATTAACAGGAGAAAATAAAGTTAAGAACAGTAGCTTGAAGAACAAAAAACATTCTACAACATAAAATCTTCAAAAACACATTGCTTAAAATCAAGTTTACTAATATAAAAGGTAAGATATTACGTTCCACTCTCCACACTACTGAAGTTCAACATTTCACATGAAAGAAATGAAATACTACTCTCAGATATAATTGAAAAAAGCATAAATGGGTAAAGAAAAAGCATAGAGAAATGCAAAAGAATCCTTGGCTTTGATAGGTAAAGAATATCAGCCATAGATGCCCTGGAGAAGAACTCCTACAAATACACACTTAACACAGATTATCATTCGCTAACATGAGACCTTCTAGAGTAATTATGTTAGGATACTTCCTAACAAGAACAAGATCTTAATTTATTATAATGAACTATAAGAAAATACAAGATAAAACCAGGCACTTGGAAGCTCCCACTTGAGTACTCTCACCCAAGCCCTAGATCACTCCCCAGAATTCTCCCCACTTACCTTCCTTCCATTTATAATAAGATGTAACCACACTTACATAATAACTACTAGTAACTTTCTAAATATCTAATTACCCTTATACCCCTAACCCTATACTAATCTAGGTATCTAACATTACCCGATCCTTCAAAACACCTTGTCCTCAAGGTGTGCTTACAAACATGATCAGGGCCCCTTTCTCTTTTTTTCTTTTTTTAATTGCCAACAATCTATTAGGATCCCACCTAACAATGATTACCTCAAGAAGAAAAGATGAACTCAAGAACACTTAAAAAACATCCAAACATGAAATATATATTAGAAGATCATAATAACAAGTAACAAGTAACCTATCCTTTTGAGAGGACTAGACTCTCCCAAGGTTCCCTTACAAGAAATTCTTTCTTCAAAATTCTTCATCCCCCTCCTCAACCCTTCTACTATTTATAACAAAAAAGACCTAACCAACTTACTAGCTATTTACTAATATGCCCCCACTCACAACCCTCGTCATTTTCTACTATTAATCCACTATTTTCCTATCTAGGGTCCTTACATTACTCCGCCCTTCGAAGACACCTTGTCCTCAAGGTGTGCTTACGAAATATGAACTTTGAACTCTCTACTCGATCCCTGCCTTTTCGGAAGAAATTTCCTTCAGCTTACCCTTGAAATTCCATTGGGTTGTAATCATTTCCCTTGCATCCCACCCATTAGACAGCCACAGACTCCAAGAACTCCCCCAATCTTCATTTTTCTCACACGGCAAGTGACCCAATTAACCAGCTGCAATTCCTTGAGTCCATTTCCATGTCACTTATATTGGCATTTTAATTTGAAGCTCTTCCTCTCTAATGGGCTAAACCCACAATCAACTTTATGACCCCAACCCCAATTCAATTTCATGGCCCATACACCATTATCCTTAGAACTACCAATGAGCTTGAGGCAATTTCTGACCATTTTCAAGTTCTTTTTTTGCCACTCTAACAAGTGTGTCTCACTGAATATAGCAAATTCAAGCCCATCAGTTCCCTTTCTTTCTTTATGAAGGTTGTATTTCTTTGTTTTCAGCTTCTCATGTCTAGCCCACCACTCATATTCCAATAGGGGTTCAACTTCGGTAAATAAAGCTGTCAACTTTTTTTCATTGAGATATAATGGGCCTTATCCATCAATTTTGTAATCAGCCCATAAAGCAACTTTTTGGCCCACTTTTGATTAGATTCTTTCCCTAATTGCCATCCCACGTGATATGGTTTAAACATTGAAGTTTGCATATGCCAATTCTTCTCCCAGCCTCCACTTTGTTTTTCTTGCCATTTATTAGAAATTTGTGACCCAATTTCTCCACAAGATCTAAGTCCATTTAAGGAAATCTGGGCCTTTTCATTTAGTTTCAGCCCATTGAACAATTCATAATTGCTGCTCCAGCTGTCTCTCATTTCTGGCCCCACCACCTGACAATTCACGCGAATTGAAGAATTTTTCTTCTTCTTCACTAAATCATCCCCTTCTTTTCTGAACTTTCTTCTTTGTCTGCTGCTCACTCCCTCTGTAATTTTCAAAGCACCCTTCGAGAGGATTTCCGATCTCACTTGCGGCTTCATCGCTGTCCGCATTCCAACAACTTCCTTCGTGCTTTAGATCGACTAACGCCAACGCACCCGGTCTCCATCTCTTCTTCCCGCAACTGGACTTTCTGAAAATCACTCTTCTTCTTTCTCCGGCCACCGGTGACCGTCTTCGTTTCTTTTCTCCACCGCAGCTTATGTTCATCACCACCTCAATTTTTCGTCATGACCCAAAACAATTCCATTCGCCAATCTCTCTGTGACCCCTCTACTAATTCCAGTGCCACTTTCTTCCTTGTCGTCACCCATTCTATCTTCCTCTGATGATTTTGACCTTCGATATTCATTCGTTTATCTTCTTCCCTGCTTAACTTCCTCATCCCTTCCCTAATTTGATATAGCTCGAACGGCACAAAAGAACAACAAATAAAGTACCATACCTCAAGAAACTTTTGGCATATGTATACCATCAACCTATCAAAACTCCATCACTCCAATGAGTCATTTATTCTATTTTCATCGGTTGTATCCTAGTCGACTTGTTCCACACATGTATTGTTTGATTCTTCTTTTTGTTTCCTCCCCTACCACCGACTGCCAATGATAGCTTCCTCAATCGTTTCTTTGTCTTTCGACCTCCTCCCCTTCTCGTCAATAATGTTCGTCTCCTCTTCCATGCTTCTGCCTCTTTTCCGTGTTTCCATTTCCACCAAGTATTTGTCTCCAACCATCTCACCCTTCGTCGTCGACCATGGGAATGCACAATTAGATTTGGCTTTCTCTTCCTTCCTTCTTTTTCATGGTCGTTCTTTGATTCCTTCCTCCTCGAGTCATTGTTTGATTTATCTTTTTCTCCAACTTGGATATCGGCTAGTTTCTTCTCCTCTTTTTCATTATCTCTTTGCAGCCCTTCAAAAAGCTTTTGACGCACTGAACTGGCATTCCTCTGTATTATTTCCACCTTGCAATCCACCATCCATTTCTGCATCTGCTCCCATGTCCATGGAGTCTCTCCTCTCTCAACCGCTTCATGTTTACAATCGGCAGCCCATTTAAGTGCTTGCTCCCAAGTTCCTTTCTCAATCACGCCCAGGTCTTCTTCCATCCTTCCTTTCATTTTCAACACCGATCCTACACCAGATTCTTCCCGTCGGCGACTAACATTGTTTTCTCTCAATTCCTTCGCCAGCTTTTCGATGCTTTTGGACAACTCCAAAGCTAAATCTTTAAGTTCCCTAATGTCCTTCTCATTCTTTTCCACCTTCTCCTCCCATTGTTTCTGTGCCATAGCCTGTGTCACCCCCAAGATGTTAATACCAATTTGTTAGGATCCCACCTAACAATGTGATGGAACCCCAATTGTATGAACTTTCTACTTGTTTATTTAATTAAGAACGAGATTGTTCTTGGAATACAGCATAAGTAAAACCCACGCTGTTGCCCTTTCTTTCAAGGATCAACAGTGACAAAACTCACCACATAAAACCTGACCTAGACTCCCGCCCATTCCCTGAATATATTCTAGTTTCCGTAACAACTTCCCTCAAAATCCTAACCTCCACGTGCTATTCACGTGCAAACCTAACTGACTTCTAATTATTCTAATTAATCACGTGCCATAACAACGTAGCAATGAAAATAAATCTCACTAAACACACGCCTAACTCCTTCTAGCTTTATTTATTCAACTCTTCTTCCTCCTAGTGTATTGATAGACAATCGGAGGTCTATCATTACACCCCTTCTCCAAATCCACCTTGTCCTCAAGGTGGAATTCTGGAAAACGTTGTTGTATCTTCTCGTACAATTCCCAGGTAGCTTCATGTCGAGGTAACCCTTTCCATCCTATTAACACATCCCAACTTCCTGTCTTACTCTTCGAATAACCATAAATCTCCTCAGGAACAGCTGTCCACTCATAGTTTTCAGTCAACATAGGAATGGCATCCCTGTTTGCCTCATGGGACCCAACCACCTTCTTCAACTGCGAGACATGAAATACGGGGTGTATCGCTGCCCCGGTAGGTAATTCCAGCTTATAAGCCACAGGACCTATTTTTTCCAGTATTTTATAAGGACCGAAAAACTTAGGAGATAGTTTTTCATTTCTCCTTCTCTGCAATGACACCTGCCGATACGGTCTTACCTTCAGTAGTACCAAATCTCCCACCTGATACTGGACCTCTCGTCGTTTTAAATCAGCATACTTTTTCATTTTCTCCTGTGCCAACTTTAAATGTTCTTTCAAAACCCCCAGTATTACATCTCTTTCCTTCAACTGTTCATCCAAGGTAGAATTCGGTGTGTCCCGTTCTCCATAACCAACCAATGGGGGAGGTGTTCTTCCGTAAACGGCCTGAAAAGGAGTTGTTCCTAATGATCGTTGGTATGTAGTATTGTACCAATATTCTGCCCAATGCAGCCATTTGACCCAATCTTTCGGTTTCTCTCCACAAAAACACCTCAAATAACTCTCCACCCCCCGATTCACCACTTCCGTTTGTCCATCAGATTGAGGATGATATGCCGTACTATAATTCAACCGTGTATTTGTCAATCTGAATAGTTCCCTCCAGAAATGGCTAAGGAATACTTTGTCTCTATCGGAGACAATAGATTTCGGAAATCCATGCAGCCGTACTATTTCCTTGACAAAGATTTCAGACACCACTTTAGCCGTATAGGGGTGTTTGAGGGGTAGAAAATGCCCGTACTTACTAAATCGGTCAACCACCACGAATATGACTTCCCATCCACTAGATTTTGGCAACCCCTCTATGAAATCCATGGAAATATCTTCCCACACCCTTCCAGGTACTTCTAAAGGGGTTAACAACCCAGCTGGGGATAGGGCCAACGTCTTATTTCTCTGGCATATAATACACTCCTCGCAATACTTCTTAACATCCTGCTTCATCCCTTCCCAATATAATTCCCCCTTCAATCTTTTATAAGTACGTAAAAACCCTGAATGTCCTCCAAAAACCGAATCGTGGTAAGTGTGAAGGATCATAGGAATCAGTTTAGAAACTTTCGAGATTACCATCCTGTCCTTGTACAACAACATTCCTTGCTTTAGTGAAAACTTGTTTTCTCGCCCTGCTCCCTCCGATTCCAGCTTCTTCATAATCTTCCCTAGTTTCTCATCATTTCCATTCTCCTTTTGAATAACGGCGACATCTAGTATAGTAGGGGCCGATAACTGATTCAAATGGACTCCTGGCGGTACGCGGGACAAGGCGTCTGCCGCTTTATTCTCAAGGCCTGGGTTGTATATTACTTCAAACGAATAACCCAAAAGTTTCGAAACCCACTTCTGGTATTGAGGTTGAATCACTCTTTGCTCCAATAAAAACTTAAGGGATCTTTGGTCAGTTTTCACCACAAACCTCCTGCCCAACAAATATGGCCGCCACCTCTGAACTGCCATGACTACTGCCATCAATTCTCTCTCATAAACCGGTTTAGCTCGATCTCGAATTGCTAAAGTGTGGCTGTAGTAAGCAATAGGCCGCTTCTTCTGTACTAACACAGCACCCAGACCATACCCTGATGCATCTGTCTCAATCTCAAACGGTATGCTGAAATCGGGCAATGCCAAAACAGGGAGAGACATCATGGCCTGCTGCAACCTTACGAACGCCCCATGAGCTTCTTCAGTCCACCTAAATCCTCCAACCTTCAATAACTGTGTTAATGGTGCTGCAATCGTGCCATAATGCTGCACAAACTTTCGATAATAACCAGTTAAGCCAAGGAACCCTCTGACCTCCCTCACATTCTTTGGGATTGGCCATTCGCTAATTGCTCTGATTTTCTCAGGGTCAACTTCCACCCCTTCTCCTGAAATAATATGGCCCAAATAATCAACCTTGGTCTTAGCAAAGCTGCATTTCTTCTTATTTGCATACAGTTCATTTTTTCTCAAAATTTCCAGCACTACCTTCATGTGATCCAAATGGGTTGTCAAGTCACTGCTATAGACTAGTATGTCATCAAAAAATACCAGTACAAACTTCCTTAGATAAGGTTTAAATACTGTATTCATTAAGGATTGAAACGTCGCCGGAGCATTAGTCAGTCCGAACGGCATGACTAAGAACTCATAATGGCCTTCATGAGTTCGAAATGCTGTCTTCTCCACATCCTCCGGGCACATGCGGATCTGATGATACCCCGCCTTCAAGTCAATCTTAGAAAACATAGTTGCCCCATTCAATTCATCAAACAATTCTTCAACTACTGGTATAGGGAATTTATCTGGTACAGTTACGTTATTCAGAACTCTGTAATCTACACAAAATCGCCAACTACCGTCCTTCTTTCTCACTAGCAACACAGGGCTTGAATACGGGCTGGTACTTGGCCGAATCACCCCTGCCGAAAGCATCTCAGCTACCAACTTCTCCATTTCTGTCTTCTGCTGATATGCGTATCGATACGGCCTCACATTAACTGGATCTACTCCTTGTTTTAAGTGGATGTGGTGTTCAATGTCCCTTCTTGGTGGCAATGTCTCCGGCCACTCGAAAACATCTTCAAAACCTTTTAGCAGTACTGCCACTGATTCTTCTATTGACAACCCCTCATCCCCCAACTCCTCTTCCTGAAAATACTCACTTTTAGTTAGTGTCCTGCATTCCACTAAAAAGCCCTGATCACTTTCTTCCATCGTCTTCATCATTTTTTTAAGACCAATTCGTGCTTTGGTCAGACTTCGGTCTCCTTGAATTACTACCTTCTTGCCTTGATATGAAAAGGTCAATCTCAAACTCCTCCAATCCACCTCCGTCGTTCCCAAGGAATACAACCACTGCATTCCAAGGATGGCGTCGACTCCTCCCAACTCCAAGGGTAAGAATTCATCCACTACCTTCCATTCACCCAGCATTAGTTCCACAGCCTCACACACCCCTTTTCCTTTGACTGCCGTGCCCGAGCCCAGGATGACGCCATAATGTGACGTCTCTTTGATCTCTAGTTGTAAGTCTTTAACCAACTCCGCTGCAATGAAATTGTGTGTTGCTCCACAATCGATCAACACTACGACTTCTTTTCCCCGTAATGCCCCTTTTACCTTCATAGTTCCAGGATTTGATAATCCTACAACGGAATTAATGGACAATTCCACCACCAAACTTTCTGTCACTTCAAGGTTGTTTAACTCACCTTGATCAGCGTCTCCTTCTTCGACAATTTCGAATTCACTCCCTTCCTCTTTTACTACAAACATTCGTAACTCCCTCTGTTCCTTCACCTTGCATTTGTGGTCGTGTGAATACTTATCATTGCAACGGAAGCATAATCCCTTCTCTTTCCTTGACTGGAATTCAGCGTCAGACAAACGCTTCGTTGGTCCTTCCTTCCGTACTTCCTCTTTGGATGTCCCTTGCAACGTAATAGTTCTCATCGGCCAGCTTCCTCCCCCTTTATTCTCACCTCCTTTCATGTTAGTATTAGTCTTAGCAGAATTATACGAACTCACCGTCCTTTCCCCCGAGTATCCAAGTAATTTGGCTTCCCGGCGAATGTCCTCTCGATTTTCTACCTTCTGCGCGATGCGCATCATTTGAGCCAACCCTCAAGGTTCGCAAAAATCCATCTCCGCTTGTATCCACGGCTTCAATCCTGACATAAAGGTTTCTTCCACCACCTTTTCCGAAAGATCCGTCAGAGGTGCCACCCATTTATCGAATAAATTTCGATATTCCTCCACTGTGGACGTCTGTTGTATCCGTAAGAATCTCCCGTACAGTGATCCTTCCCTCACTGATCGGAAACGTACCAGCAACCTTGCCTTCATATCCGCCCAATCTCTGAATTTCTCTCGTTCCTCCTGAGAACGGTACCAGTTTAATGCTGGTCCCTCAAAACTAATTGTCGACACCGTCAACTTCTCATATTCGGTAAGCTTATGAATGATGAAGTACCTCTCTGCTCGAAACAACCAGGAGTCTGGATCATCTCCATTGAATATTGGCATCTCAACTTTTTTGAACTTGCTGCGATCGTGATTGACATCGTCAACTGCTATTTCCTCTTTCCTTGTTTCGGTCTCCTTGCTTGAAGATCCTTCACCTTCGATCACATTCTTCCCCGTCGAACTACGCACTGACAACTCGGACAACTTCTCATTCATCACTGAGCGGTCCTTTGCTGCCGATTCCATGATCCGTATCATCATTTGGCTCTGCTTCTCCACGTTTTGCGAGATTTCGGCTAAGGTCTTTTCGATAGCTGGTATTTTACTCATCTCCTTCTTGACGCCCTGAATCTCTTGGTCATACGATTCCATCTTCTCTTCAAACCGAGTCTGCACCATCTTTGATTACTTCTCCCAAGATTTTGCTCTGATACCAATTTGATGGAACCCCAATTGTATGAACTTTCTACTTGTTTATTTAATTAAGAACGAGATTGTTCTTGGAATACAGCATAAGTAAAACCCACGCTGTTGCCCTTTCTTTCAAGGATCAACAGTGACAAAACTCACCACATAAAACCTGACCTAGACTCCCGCCCATTCCCTGAATATATTCTAGTTTCCGTAACAACTTCCCTCAAAATCCTAACCTCCACGTGCTATTCACGTGCAAACCTAACTGACTGTGCAAACCTAACTGACTTCTAATTATTCTAATTAATCACGTGCCATAACAACGTAGCAATGAAAATAAATCTCACTAAACACACGCCTAACTCCTTCTAGCTTTATTTATTCAACTCTTCTTCCTCCTAGTGTATTGATAGACAATCGGAGGTCTACCACAATGATTACCTCAAGAAGAAAAGATGAACTCAAAAACACTTAAAAAACATCCAAACATGAAATATATATTAGAAGATCATAATAACAAGTAACAAGTAACCTAGCCTTTTGAGAGGGCTAGACTCTCCCAAGGTTCCCTTACAAGAAAATCTTTCTTCAAAATTCTTCACCCCCCTCCTCAACCCGTCTCCTACTATTTATAACAAAAAAGACCTAACCAACTTACTAGCTATTTACTAATATGCCCCCACTCACAACCCTCGTCATTTTCTACTATTAATCCACTATTTTCCTATCTAGGGTCCTTACACAATCCCCAGCATTCTGCTCTTCAATGTTGAAAAAGAAATCCTCCCTTTCGGCTTTGAAAAACTCTCGACTCCAATAAGGTCCATTGACTTCGCCCACAAAGCAGCCCAATGTACTTGAATTTTCCTTTTCCCAAACACATTGTCTTAGTTAACCCTTCGCATATCACCAACAAGTGTTTAATCTTCAAACTCTTCATCTCTAGTGGGCTAGGCCATAATCAAATTGTTGCGTCAAGAACAAAATCATACTGCCGTCGGTTTCATTCCTAGGACCCACCTACAGACACGTTTTTCTTCCCTCCCATTTTTGGAACTCTCCACCCACTTCATCTACAAAATGACGTGCCCCCAATGTTTTATTTAGAATAAGTTGAAGCTCATTTAGAGTAAGTTGAAGCCCACTTGAAATAGTAAAACCCAATATTGTTCCTTTTGTCCTAATCCTCTTTCCTATCAATTTCTACCACGTCATTGGCACCATCACGTGGGCAGCAACTTCTTCTTCTTCGTCACGTGATTCACCCCTATTCCAGACCACCTTCTCAAGCCTCCGTAGACCGGTAACTGCCGGCTTCTTCTTTCTCCATTGCAATCAGCCATTTTCTGTTTCTTTGAGCAACAAATTTTTCTTCACTCGAGTCTTCATTTCGAGCCTCACAGATAATTCTCATCGACCTTCCTCTATAGTTTCTTCTTGGTCACTCTTTGCCATTCTCTTCACCTTCGTTGTATAACCATTGCAATCGCGTTTTCCTCGATTCTTCTGTGGATTCAGCAACTTCTTGGAATCCATCGATTTATGAACCTGAAGATTCCAATCCGTTCTAAATAAACACAATCCAGATCAGTGCCACTGTACACAGGCATTTCAACCTTCTTGAATTTTCTACGATCGTTCGAGTTTTCATCCCCTTCAAACTTGTTTGTTTTACCGTCTACCTTGATTTCTTTCAATGTCTTACCTCCACCTTCGATGATACTCTCAATCGTCGGTCCTTTGCTCGACGATCCTTCCATTCTTCCAGAAATTGTCGAATTATCCTTCGCTCTTCCTTCGATGCATTTAGCAACAATTCTTGTTTTTCCAACTGGATGACCAGTCTTTCGATGCTTTTTGCCAAGGATAACAAGTTCTCTTCAATTGCCAGCAACTTGTGTAACTCCACTTGTATCCCGAGATTTCCTTATCAGAGGTCTCCAGCTTCTCTTCGATCCGTTTTTGTGCTGCTCTATCGTTCTCCCAAGTAAAAACACTCTGATACCAATTTGTTAGGATACTGTAAAGATACGGCAAGTGTATCTTATTTTATTGAATTGCCTCAACGAATTACAATATAGAGAATAGAAAATCACTCACATCTACTTCCTAAAGGCACACTCCAGTGAGGATCACAACAAAGAACAAGAAAAACTAAGAACAAACCGCAACCATGAAAATGACGAAAACAAACAATAAAAAGAACTTGACTTGGACCCTCTACTTCTCCCGAGCACGAAAGACGGCAGCCTCTACTTCTTTGGAATATTTTCTCCCCTTTCTCCCTCCTCTTTCCTCTTTTTTATTCTGCTTTACTAACGAACTAATGGGAAAGATCTCCTCCTATATTCTCTCCTCCTATAATCTCTCCTATATTCTCGTGTGGGTCAATATTACTCTTTTTAATTCTTCTACTGTATTTAAATAATATTGGAGACAGATACTTCCTAACAAGAACAAGATCTGAATTTATTATAATGTAACTCTAAGAAAATACAAGATAAAACCAAGTATAAGGCACTTGGAACCTCCCTCTTGAGTACTCTCACCCAAGCCTTATATCACTCCCAGAATTCTCCCCACTTACCCTCCCTCCATTTATAATAAGATGTAACCACCCTAGTTACCACACTTACATAATAACTACTAGTAACCACACTTACACAATAACTACTAGTAACTTCCTAAATATATAATTACCCTTATACCCCAACCCTATACTAATCTAGGTATCTAACAAATTCCATAACATAATGTATTAGGGGAAGAAGGAAATCCAGGATAAAAACACTAGCTAGCCAACAAATATCTTTCATTAGTGAGCTTGAGCCATTTTACACGTAAAATGGGAAAAGTAAGCCTGAAACCCAAATTAGCCTAATGGTTGTCTTAACAACCACTACCCACCATCACGATAGAAACAACTGAAAAGGAAGAGCGTGATACAATCCAACTCAAACATAAGAATTGATTTTGATGTTTAACTAAAAGTAAACAGGCAGTAGAATAAGAAACTATGACCGTTTAGATCTAGAAGGTTCACAATAATTTCCAGCCTAAGCACAACTACGAGGCAATGGAAGAATAACAGCAAAGGCCTTGTGTGCATGGAATCGCTAACTTTGGTGCAAATGAGATGATTATCGGTATTCAAAGGTCAAAAGGACACATAGAAGAGTGTTCGTCTAAGGTTGCAAGACTAACCCTGAACAGAGAGCAATGCAAAAATTTAGAGTTTTCCGCACTTTTCCTGTAATGACATGAGTGCTTGTACTCCCATCAGCAGTGAGAGAACCACCAAGCTCCTCAATCACCTGAATCAGAAAACAACTGCACATTAGAGCAGTCACAATTTGGAATAAAAAGAACTTTTTATTGTTAGAATCTTAAAATATTTATGAAAAGATTATGGGAATATTTTCCTTAATTCCTAAATATTTTCCTTTTTTATTCCCTTGTATATTCTATTTATTCTCCCTTGTACCTATTGTACTTTTCATCAAAAAATAATAAGAAAAATATTGTGGTTTTTCTCCTGGTACTCGGGTTTCCACATAAAGTTGTGTTTGTTTGCCTCCCTTTCAATATGGTATCCGAGCAGGTGGTTCAAGGAGGTCCTGTGTTCAAGCCCCGCATTGTCGTTTCCTTCCCAATTAAAATCCATTTCCAGTTGTTGGGCCTTTCAAATATTTCAAGCCCACAAGTGAGGGGAGTGTTGGTGATATATAATTGAATTTGCTTTCAACCACCAGCTTAAGCTTTTTGGTGAATTGGTGGTTTAATATTTTATAAAAAATTATACAGCTAATGCCATATAAAATAAATACAGAAATACTATAAAATCTACATCCATAAAATATGCATGTGAACACATATCAGAAGATGGATATTCGTAAGTTAGAAAGACTGATATCAAAATATGTCATAATTAAACAACAGCATTAATATTATGGGTAGTTTCAAGCTTCATTTGTCTATTCTAGGTAGGGATATTGAATAATTCTTAAAAATAATATAAAGATTGAATTCCTAAACTTCATGTGCTTGCTAGTATACAACCTAAAAGTTCAACAGTTAAAGAAACTGATTAATCGTTTTTGGCAGGATGTCAGATTCGCCTTTCGAAATCCTACATGAGTAGAGCCAGCCAAATAAGCCAAGCAAGATATGCCTCTTAAGGAATATGGAGAGGTTCAATGACTGGGTATGTATATGATAAGCCTTAGCCTCAATTTTATTTATCAATAATGGAGGGAAGGAATCAGAAGCTTCTCTAGCTCTCCCAATTATTCTCAGAAACCTGATACAAGCTATGCCAAAACATACCCTCCCCAAACAATCATAACAGAATTTATATGAAAGCATAAAAGACTCATGGCCCCCTTAACTAGCAACATTCAGACCAACAAATACAGCTTCCCATCCTCTCCTGAATCCTTTCTTGTGCCTACGGCTGTACACCTTCACTACCATGGGCCTATCAGTATTTAGAGATCATAGAAGCTGTATGAGCCAAGGAGCTGTAAGAGTAGGATTAGGGAAGTGTGGAGTTTTCCGCTCTTTGTTTGGCCAAAAGTGTTTGTGGACACCCGACAAGAAAATTTCAATTTTATGCCTTATTGACTTCGTATGTCCTAGGCCCTAAGAGTTCAAAACTTTCTAGATTTCACAACTTCTTGGACCACTCCTTGTGCCAAACACCCCTTTAAAGAATACTAAGCCAAGGATATAAAACTTCAATACCATCAATAGAATATCTCATAAAAGAAACATGAATGATGAATATTTTAGAAGACTATAAATTGGTACCGTACCTTCATGAGCTGAGTTTTCTTAGCTTCGTCCGCAATGTTCATCAGCATAATTTTAAATGATTTTCCTAATGTGTTCTCTTCAGAATTGAGGTCCTCTGATGCCACATTTACACTTCCAAATTCTTGATAGAAATTTTGTGTATACTTATTGGTTGGATTTTTAGGATAAATACTTGATAAAATCTCATGCTTTGAATTGGCTAAAGAGCATGCTTGAGAGCAGGTATCATATACATCACTTTTAGGATCAAGATTTTTGTTAGAGTCGGAATGGAAATGGTCCAGATTGACTCCTTTTACTTTCTTTGACTTCAGCGAAGAAAGTGATGCTTCCCAAACTCTCTTTGCGCTATGTTTAGAGCAAGAACAATGTGTCTCATCCAAATTACCAAGAGTATTGGATAATTCTGCAATACTAGCTGTCGTGTTGTTCTCTATTTCTGCAAAAGAAACCGGACCGTTGCTGTCATGCACTGCATCCTGGTTCTGAGGATCTGTTAGCAACAACCCAGGTTCTAAACAATGTGATTAACGTTAAAAAAAAATTAAGAAAAACAAAACAAACAAAACAAAGCAAACTTTACATCGAATGAGACAATCAGGTAGTGGATAAAAAATCAGATCAATCTTAAATGATTGAGATAGATTCAGCCCAAACTACTTTGTATCATTTCGCCTAGTCACTTTTAGATGTAGATATCAAGTAGGTTCAAATAATGGCAAAACTGAAGTGGCTACTTCACCTGCCCAAGTTGCATACATCTTGATCAATTCTACAAAACAACTGCACCAACCTACTACATTTAGTTGCCAAAAAAACTCACAAGATATAAAATTTAAGAAGGTGACCACATGGCTTGAGCTTATTCCCTCTAAACCCTTTATCTACTTAGAGTGGTTTTTATTAGCCACTATTTCAATCTATAGTGGTACTCTAGGATCTTCACACCTGTTATTACTTACTATTTCATGTTATGGTTCATTCATGAACAGAATGGTTTAAATAAACCGTTATGAGATAATTAAGCAACATATGGAGAATAATTTAAATTGTACTATCTTGTGGAACAAAACCTGAATTACACATACCATGAATTTCATTTTCTTCTCCAAGGGGCACTAAAGTTACAAACTCGTCAGGTTGAAAATTCAGATTTTGAATGGTATGCTGATCAGTTGCATTTGAAACGTTGCAACCTCGATTGGCAACACTGATTCTTGCAGCATACGGGGCTTCAGGCTTTAGTAGAGAAAGTAACTTTGGAAAGTCAGCCGAACACATTGAAATTCCCTGAATGTGCGAAATCATGAGAGTAGAACCACCAGGAAAGCATAACGCTCTACGAATGTCGGCTCTAACAGGTATTCTACAAACTTTACCCTTGGTGTCCACTTCTGCTATGGACAAAAAGCCCTGCATTCACTTCAAATATTAGGAATTATCCAAATTGCATATAAAGTAATGTGTTTTCAGAAGATAAGTAAGAATTGTGTGATGCAAATTTTGTTTCAACAGAAAACAAATCTACACCATGTTTATTAATTATAACAGATGAGTACAATCACTATTACCTGTTTGGACCAAAACCCTTCAGATTCCTTGTCTCCCCAACAGAATATTGTACGGATGCCAACACTTTGAAGTCTTTTTCTAAGTTCCATGTATAGAATGTGCCCAAAACCCTGAAAGAGGCTAGTACACTAAAATGTAAGTTTCAAATCTCCAATGAATCCAAAAGTAGGGTGAATTACTTCCATTATGCGTTATTCAAAACCAAACAAAGCACCCGACCCTTCCTCCCGTGGGAGAGGGGGGTAGAGGGAACGAGAGAGACCTTGTGTTGGTAAGCTAAACTGACAGCAGCAAGAGGAATCTCAGCATATTGTGTGTCGGAAGGGAGTATTTGGTAGGTAATTGCAGCGATGACCTATAAGAAGGGAGAAATGGGAATTAGAAATCTTTAAAAATTAAAAAAATAAATAAATAAATAAATAAATAAAGTCATTTATCTTTAACAAGAAATAATCCATTTCAGTTACGGGATGTCTTTGCATAAGATTTTTTTATCTCAATCATACAAATCATCAAATATTTGACCTTTTCAAACCCTATTATCTCAGGAAAAAGAAAAGATACCAATGAGACATACAACAACAAGAACGTAAAGATGTAAATAGAGAAACTTTAAACTATGTGGTGATAAAGATCTACATTGATATAGACTCATTAAGTTTGGAATTTCAGTCGTGTTATTAATAACAAGAAAAAAGGGGGAACATGAATATTGAATATAAAAACAGATACATAGTAAGCATAAGCCCTGAAAAGTGTACGTATTCTTTACTGTACACAAGGTCATAAAACAGTTTCGAAAATGGTTCCATAAAAAATGCATCAACACAGGAACTTTGAGAACTGGCAATTGAATATTTATATAATTGATATAATAGCGATAGTTATCCTGAAAATATGGCATGCCTTTGTTTCTTTATGCAAGGAAAAATGCCAATCAATTGGTAGTAACAACAGAAAATGTGCAAAAGCTTACGAATCCTGGATTAACCTCAGATTTGGATTCCAAGAGCAATGTACAATATTTCCTGCAGGAAACAGAGCTGATCATCAAAACTCATAGTAGAGTACTACATTTAAACCTCATCAACAAAATAACTTTAGACTGGAAAGATTAACTTTGAGTGGTATCAAATATATATCATCATTAATCACGAGTGCACACACCATAACAAACAATGCAATTGAAACAAGGAAAGGGCAAGGAACAAACTGTATACCCGTTAGATACACATTTTTCCATAAAAGTTGATTGTTTTCCAGTATTTGCAGCATAAGCCATTGTGGGCAATTCCCTTTTGTACAATTGTAATACGTCCTGTAAAAACCAGCACAAAAAAGTTTGAAAGTGACCAAGAAAACGCCTAAAGTAACTTTATCCAGATTAAAATCAGAAGTGCCATAGAAAATAATAATATCAATTAGCTTTGGTGATAAATGAAAATCTGTAAATAGTATAATTCTCTGATTTTGTTTAAAATCTTTGTACAAATTCAAAATATAAGGATAAAAGTAGTGAAAGTTGCAAAGTACAGTCCGCAAGTAGATAACTTAATTAAAGAGTTTTCCTACAATATAAAGATAGATTCATCAAGGACTTCTTTTGATCATGAGCAATTGGAATGCCTTTCTCTAAACTCTTTTGAGCTGACTTTTTGTTGGTGAAAGAATACCTCATCTTCCCTTCATCTTCTGTAACCTTTTGGGTGTCAATTTATGTTTCGTATGTTTAACAAAACAAATGGTTTTCTTTATGATATACAATATACAGCTCTTATGCAATACTAGACCATCGAGTGCAGGCCCAATTACTCTCCTTGTGTTGTATCGTCCACCCCTACCCCCAATTTTTTAAGTAAAACTGAATATTTCAGAACATAGAAACTTTGTTAAATGGTAACTAATGCATCTCTAATTGCATCAAGCCAGAAGACAATTGTTTATTATGCTCTAATCTTCCATTGAGATTTCAGTGCAAAGCAAAATGGGGGTTAGCCCATTACAATTCATGTGATTTGGCTACGTTTTCTTTAATTAATACCCGTAACAAAGCAAAGGAAAAAAAAAAAAGGTGAACACTGAAACCAACACCAAAAAATAGGCACAGATATCTACCTGAAGATAAGATTTACTATGACTATCAAAATCATTCGGATTAATGAGCACAAACGAGTACTCCCCTTGAGAGCGACACTTTTCTCCAACACCTAAACAAACCAAAATTAGAAAACAGAAAAATGAATTTGTATATTTATTCAAGCATCGTTCTTATTACCTTTTCCAACGCACTCATGATGATTAACATCATGTCTCTCCTTCCCTACTAGCCCAAATCAACATACAAAAGGAGAAAATTACATACTAAAAAAGCGGCATCAGAAACAATAACTTCATCAACCTTCAACCATTAAAAACTTAATCCGAAAACCCTAATCCTCGTTAAGCAATTCCAGTACTGGAGCAACGGAACAAAGAATGAAAGAAGCGACAACATCATGGAGAGAGTCTACAGAAGAACAAGGATTTGATTGTGAAGATGCTTACCGATGAGGATTGAAGAGCGACGTGTAGCTTTCTTTCTCGGAGCCATTGTTGTGGGATTCCGCTTAGCTTCTTGTGAAAGTTTTGGAGCGCAGAGAAGTATAATTTCAATTGGGCGGGAAGAAGAACAGTTTTGTGTGTATATATATAATAAGTATCGGCGGTAAATCAAAGAATCTCGATACGCTATGAATTTAATAAATAAATATACAGAGAAAGATAGATTGCACTAGACGTCAAATTAAAAAGATATTTAAAATGTGCTATCCCCTTTGCAAATATGGAACTTTTAAAGTGGTAAGCTTATATAGAGAAAGGGATTAACTGTACATCAATAATATGTGGAGTGTATATGAGTAGTGTACTCCACACTTGGGACGAATGTATACTCGACATATTCACATCTGAATGATGAAACAAACTCAGCACTTCCACCTAACTAGGGTGAGCACATTCACACAACCAACGCCTAAGTAAGTAACACTCATACATTCAATTGCTCGACTTTGCTTTAGCTTGAATATGTGAGCAAACTCACACATCCAGTCATTTCACTCTCAAAGAGCTTGGCCTAGGTGGACACGTACTCAACGTTTGGCTTGCCTTGCCCTCATATGTGCACATGGAGACAACCTCATAAAATTGGGTCAGAACTAATGGTTTGAAAACATTTTATTCAAAACAACATTTTATCAATAAATTATTTTAACATACAAACATAAATTATAATGCTTAATAAACATAAATTAAAAGGAATAGCTTAACAACTTTAAAAGACCCCACAACACAGATTTGTCTTTCCTTCAACACTTCTTAATTTTTTCTTCAGCTTCTCGTTGCTTACCCAACTTTCGAGAATCCCTGCATTTTTTCTCACCTATACGTCCTAACTTTACTATTCTTCCAAGAACTCAATCTTTACACTCTCTTCCTTAAACTCATTTTCTTTTAAATTATGAAGACCTTTTTCCTATTTATAGACTTTCCTAAAAACTGATTAGTAAACTCTAACGCCCCAATATCTGGCCACCTCCTACTTAATACTTTATATTTGTCTACTCTTAACCTTACCTAAATTAAACTTATTCTAATCATACCACCTCAAATCCCACTTAGTTGTCTAGTTGTCACGTGTCCCAATTCAAACCTACTACCATGTAGCCGTGACTCTACCACCTTCATGATGAACGACTAGTAAGTTGGACATCTGACTTAAACTCTAAGGCCACATTGCTTCTACAATGTCGTCCTACATCTTCATCACCTATACTTTTCCAATATCAAATCCTTCTTCTTACCACATAAACACTTACAAGTTGGAAGCATGCATCCAAAAACACCTTATATCAACAATTCACTTATTCAACAAAATTATTTACAATCTTTTGGACACCAACCCCTTCACTCGTCGTAACTCTCCATTTGGAACGCCTAGCTTTTGATGTGTCCTACCCATCCTTGGCACAAATTTTCCCTAAAATGGGTATAACACCGACGACCACCTTTCATGGCACCCAATTCCAAAGATCAACTATAGGTTTCAAAACCCACATTCAATAAAAGAAAAAAGAAAAAAAAAACTCCCACATGAAGAAATTCACCTTTGATGGTCAACTTTGATCATGACAACCACCACATCAACAACCAATTCAGACAACAGCCACCCCTAATAATCAACTTCAAGCAAAGACCACCTGTGACGGTTAATTTTAGTTTGACACCCAATTTCCCACCATCTTTGTTGTTCATCTCCAATAACTAACTCCAATGACCTACACGACCATAATTAAATACTAAAAGTATAGAAAAAAAACCTTAGATGTTTTAAATTCAAATTTAAATAATGTTATCCTTATCGACTTACTTGTTACCATACATTCTTAACAGTTGATCTAACTACAATTCATGAATATATATTTTCTACTCAGTGACAAATCCATAAAACTTATCGATAGAGGGGCTTTATAGTTTAGTCAAAATAATTTATAAGTCGGTGTTTTAAAAATTAATAAATGTACTGACTTTCGAACATCACAATTGTCATCTATGAGATTTCATATTTTGAAATCAATACATAATAACTTCATTATCTATCTTGTCAAATAAATCTCCCTCAATAAATGTTACAAGACAACCATTCATCCATTGGTCTTCCATTATTCGATTGCACAACTGAGTCTTTATAATGCTCGTAGCAAAAAATACTATCTCCACAGTAGTCGTTGTAACTGCTAAGATCAATGCTACGGTAAGCAACCGATGGACTAATGGTAGACTTTTATTTTTAGTTGTTTTCACCATTTTTTGAGAAAGGTCACAAATACTTGTTAACTCAATAAACATATTATCTGAACGCACATCAATGATGTAATTTTGAAGCTGATCTCCAAGAATAATAAGCTTCAGAAAAAAATGTTGAAGTTTTATAAAAATAATAAATGAATGAAGTTGTTTTAGGTGGGAAAGAGAAAAAGCTGATGTTGAAGTAAAAAAAAAATAAAAAAAGTAATAAAATGAATAAAGTTGAATATTTCAATTTAGGTGGGAAATATATAGTGTATGATTATTATTTTTTGGATGGAAATCGAAGGATTGTAATTTAGAGAAAAAAGAAAAATAAATTATATTAGTAAGATTTGAATTTGAGTTGAGAAGGGAACAAACAACCAGAATAACCACTAATCTATCCACCAATATTAGAAATTAAATAATTTTTTCTTATATAAAGGCGATAAAATTACTAATTAAATTCGCCAATGTTTTTACTACTTAGTATAACATACTAGCTTGATATTATCTTAATGAACAATGTTAATATCTCTTCTCTAGGCATGAAATTGACTCATATAGTAAACTTACTTTTTGTGTCTGATCAACGATTATCTACGACTACTAAAATATATCATAAAATTATTAATTATAGAGTCAACCTCTATTCTTTTTTTTATGTTCAACTTCATGTGATCTAATGTACAACCATTAAAATATAAAAAATGTTGTAAAATTGTTGATTGATTTATCTTAATGAACAATATTAATATCTTTTATAGGCATGAAATTGACTCATAATAATCTTACATATTGGGCATGATCAACTTGTACGATCTACGACTGGTATCATAAAATTGTTAATTAATACGACCTAATGATCTGTTAAAAGTATTGATTACATAAATAATAGAATTGTATTAATGTTAAATGTAATATTCATATATGTTGAAAATTGTAACTATATATTTTAATTGTTAGTTCATATATGGAATGAACGTTGGAAGTGTGGGAAGGTATAAGTAGTGGAACAAAAGAGCAAAAATAAAAATAACAAAAAAAGAAAAAGAAAAAGAAGTGCACGTGTGCTTTTAAGTTTTTTTTAAAGAAATGCACTAAATACTACATTCACAACTCTATATTCAAACACACTCCACCCTACAGAGCAATTACAAACTTAATTTAAACAAACAAATTTATTAACAAAAAATTGACCCCCCAAGCCCCTGCGGGAGAGTAACCCACTAGCCCACTATGAGCTGCCTCGGGCTCCTAGTCCATTGCCCTGACCTGAGCCCAGTACACCCCATGCCATACCAGACATTTAGAGCTTCTATAAGAAACACTGCATAAATGCTTTTATTTTAATTATTTTAATTTTTTTTGAAGGCCTTAAACAAATAAAGTCGTCCTGCAAGTTATGTTTAGTTGAACTTTATAACTTAACTAATTTACTGTAACAAAGGTACAATGTAAGACAAATTCAAATATACACAGCAACTAAGAATTGTAGCTACTCAAACAGACTCTACATATATACCAAAAAAGGGGAATATTTTTCTCCTCTCTAATTAAAAGATAAAAGAGGCAAAATTAAAGAAAAAACGAGCTAGCTAGGTTCATTAATTATTATATACCATAAGTTGCATATTCCAAAAGGTTTTGGTCCCAATTTAAACTCATTAAGAAACATATTTTTATACAATGAGTATAGACATTATACTAGACGTTAGCATTGAACAAAAAATGTTGCAAATACATTAACCCATCATCTAAGCTCACATATCTCCAACTCACAACACTCATCATCCCTACACTCACACTTTCAATCCTAACCTTATTACTCCCTCCTCCATTTCCACACAACCCTAGTCTCAAATCCCCCACAATGCCGCCACTCACGACGTTCGGGCAGCACCCTGCTGCCGGGAGCTCCTCCGAGAACCACCCGTCCGCTCTCGGAGCCATTCCCACTCTTCCTCCACATTCAATCATTGTAAATACCCCCCTCCACCCTTCTAACACTATGTTCCATACCACCTCCACCTCCTCTCTCGCTCCAATGACCACCGGAGCACCTTCCCCATTCTCGTTGAGATTTATGTCAAATTTGAATAGTCCATTTCGATCCACGGGTAGCTCCCCGCCATGCTTCACGATGGTGAGGCTGGATTGTGGCCACGGAGCTACAAGTTTTCGTGTAAAAAAGAATTATATATACATTCGAATTCTAGCTAGCATTTTTTAGTAATAAACAAAATAAATAAATAAAAATAAAAGTTACGTTTATTACTTTCCAAACTTTTGGATTGATTTTATCGGCAAAAAAGAGAGAATGTTTTAGCCTTTAGGTCTTTTACGACCCTTAATTTTTTATAAACCTGTAAAATTTTTCAAATAATAACTCCTAAAGTTCTTTTCATGTATACAGCAAAATGCCCATTTACTTACCAATTAAGCAAAAAAGGGAAAAAAAAAAAATCATTTTACCAGTTCGATCATTTTTGCTAAAGTATTTAGTTCAGGTTGAGATAAGGAGTAGACCCACTAAAACCGAAATAAAAAAAATGGGCAATACATGTGTGCATGCGACATCACACTCAGTATGAGACTTGTCAATGTTATAATTGAAAATTGTTGGTGAGATGCATCGATGATGTTTGCTTTTTAAAAAATTAAATTAAAAACTTTTTTTAGATTTTTTGTATATTTTTTATTAAGTTAAAAGAAAAAAACAAAGGTTACCAAGTCTCAAAATCAACCCAACGGACCCTATGTTATATAACGTAGCTTCTCAATGTGTTAAAAGCACTAAAGATTACCTTTTTCTTCTTTATTCACTCCGTCACAAGCAATAATACACCGATCTTTGTTGGTGAAGGAAATACTAATAACAAAGACGAGGTCGGAGAGGGAAAGAGAAGGTTTCGACTGAGCGGGACGGCGACGAGCGGCAGCAATGTAGCCGAGGCCAAAGAGGCGGCGGAAGGACACAGGTGGTGACGTGGCCGGGGCGGTAGCAAGGTTAAAGAGAGAAGGGAAATTAGCGGTGAAAATAGGCTCCCAAAGGTGGTCGGAGGCCATGGAAAGGGACCAAGACTTGCAAACGCAGGAGGCGGTGGCCAGGGTTTTGGGGTCGAGCCGTTCGGCGACGAGAAGAATCACCTCCCACGGCGGTGGTGAAGAAGAAAGTGAGGGAAGAGGTTGTGCCATGAAGAAACGCTGGCAAAGAAAGGGATATTGGTTAGGTGAGGATTGGATTAATTTGATTATTTATAGAGCGGGGGATTTATTGGCGACACGTGGGAGTTAAGTGTGCTATTGCATGGAACCAATTTGCCACGTCATTCAAATGTTTTTGTTGGGACAAGCGAGCTGATGATTTAATTATCTAAAATAATATTTTAGTTTTTTTTTTCTTTTTGTTTTAATACTTTTTTTTCCTTCGGATAAAATATCAACGGCAAATGGGTTGGTGGATTTTTCTTCATTATTTAGGTGAGCTCTTTCTTTAATAACCAATTTTCTTTTAGTTTTTTGCAAATTAATTATATCGTATGTTTTTTTTTCATAATATGCTTTTCATGATTGAATTTTTAATCAAATTTTTAAAAACAAAAGCTTATTTTGAAAACACTTTTTTAGGTCGGTTAAAAAGTATTTTTTCTCCAAAACTTTCATAAAAGTTGAAAAAAAGCTGAAAGTAACAATTTAGTCTTTTTTTTTTAACTTTAGTTTTTAACGATTTTTTATCTATATTTTTTATTTTATATCAATTCATAAACCTTCTTATATAACCATTAACCTGTTTTTGAACTTTTAAGTCTGTAATAATTTAATTTTCAAAGAAAACACCAAAATTTAAAATTTTGATTTTAACAAAATTGTGACATAGTAAAGTTAGATACTAAATTGTCATAAAATTGAAAGTTAAAAGACCATCGACAAATAAAAGATCGACAAACAAAAGATCAAGGACTAGAGTGTTATTTTGTAACACCCCAAAACTATTAGATTATTTTTGTTATCATTTTATTTTGTTTAATTTTGGGTGTTATTTGTGAAATTGTTTTAATTTTCGGAGGAGTAAGAATAATTATATTATGGAATGATATAATTATTAAGGAAAAATATAAAAGAGGTGATAGAAGGGTTATTAATGAAGAGAGAGGAAAAATTAAATAGGAATAGGGAAGAGAAATAATAATAATATATTTATTATTAAATAGGACTCCTTGGATTGTGTCAACTTCATCTTCAATCTTCCTTCATGTTAAAACCCTAGCCGCCGCCCTCTTCACTGTGCATCTCCTACCGCCGTGAATCCTACAACCGACGCAACTCCTCTGCACGACGACGACCGCCCGAACGAAGTTGTTGCGTCGCGTTTCTACTATGCCTCACGTCTCTGTTCGTCAGCCGTAGTCGCACCGATCCTCACGTCCGCAAGCTTCAGTCGTCCACGCCGCGTTACCTCTCCACCGAGCCGCGTCTGAATCGCAAGTCGAGCCGTCTCCACTGTTTCGAGCCGCACGCGTGAGTCCTTCTCCACCGAGCCGCGTCCGAGCCGAAGACTCTTCTAGTCGAGCCATCTCCAAGTTTAGCCTCTTGCAACCTTTTGAGCCATTTGGGTGAGTTTGTATGGGTTTGGTACACCCAATTAAATATTTTTTTTTTATTTTAAATGAAATTGTATTTGGAATAAGTTGATCTATGGTTGCTTGAAGGTCCAAGTGAAATTGATGGAAATAGGACTGTGAATTTTCCATTTAAGGTGGTGTTGGATTCAACCGTAATCTTGGGGTAAGTTGGGTAAGCTTGGTTACTAATTAAACAGTAGGGTGATAGTTAACAGAATTATTGATTTTAAATTTTACTGGTGGTTAGGATTGAGTATTGGGAGAACCTGATTGTCAACTAGTGAATTATTTTAGCAGATCTCCAGGTAAGAGATTTTTTCCCCTTTTTATTGAGATGCAGCACCATTGGTGTATGATATGATTATATGTTATTTTTTTGAGTTATGTGTGTTTGAGCTAAGATGTTGGTATTATGTTGAGCATGTATAGCCTATAGTGTTCTGTTGGTCTGCCGGTTAGAGTCGTACCACGAGGGGTCCATCAAGGTCCTCCCCTATATATGTCTGTGTAGTTATTGAGACGTGATTCGACGGGATCACTTACAGCCCGACTCTCCGTTAGGGTGATTCCTTCGGGTCCACCGAGAGCCCAGTTCAGTCCCGGTGGGACTACTGGATAGTGTGCGTTCGGGAGCACCATAGCGCGTGGTACTTTATTACAAGACTCTAACAAAGAGACTAACAACACATAGTGAGACTAAATATGGGACTCTTACTGAGTATAAATTTATACTCACTCTTTTTAATGTTAAACTTTCAGGTAAGGGGAGAGGCAAGGGCAAGCTGGCGAATGATAAGAAGTGACCGTGGATCGCCATAGGGAATAGTTGAGTTTTTCCGCATTTATATTTTAGTAATTATATCTTTGGTTTATTTCAGAACTTCGGTTCAATTATTTTATGTATTTCTTTTATTTTATGGGCCCGAACTAGTATTTTGATTTATCACTTTAATTACTTATTTTTTTTTATTATTTAAATTTTTCCTCAACTTATAAATTAATTTCTTAAAATTATATATTTTTTTAAATAGTAAGGACCTCAACCTTCTAGTAAAGTTGGGTTGTTACAGTTGGTATCAGAGCCCAGTTTTAGGTTCTGTAGACTGACTTACGATGTAAGTCGTTGATTTTATCCCTATGGTCAATACTGTCCTTCGTCACTCGCCAGGTACGTATTAAGATATAATTTAAGATTGTGCATATGACCTTGCCTGATTGAAACTAGATAAGTAAGTGAGTATTTTATGAATGAATTCGTAGTAAAAGACTTTTAATGGTGGAATTTAGGAAAAAAAAATGCCGCCACGTAGAAGTGTTCGTAGAGGTGGTAGAGGAGGCAGAGGAGTTGGACGTAACCAGCCTGAGGAAAAACCTGAAGGACAGCCTGGAGGACAGCGCGGGGGACAGCCAACTGTACAAGCTGTCTATCCTACTCCACCTGTCACTCAAGCAGACCTTGCTGCTATGGAGCAAAGGTACAGAGACCTATTGTTGGAAGTGATGGCACAGCGACAGCCGGCCCCACAGACCCAGACAGCTCCTATTTAGGCACCGACTGCAGGTGTTCAGATACCAGCCACAGGAGTTCAGGCCCTAGTTGTAGCCCAACACTTACCAGACATGCTTTCAGCTGAAGCCAAGCACCTGAGGGACTTCATGAAGTATAACCCTCAAACTTTCGATGGATCTTTAGCAGACCCCACCAAGGCACAGATGTGGTTGAGTTCGGTGGAAACCATCTTTTGGTATATGAAGTGCCCCAATGACAAGAAGGTTCAGTGCGCTGTGTACTTACTGATTGACAGAGGCAGAGGCTGGTGGGAGTCCACAGAGAGGATGTTGGGTGGAGATATAAGTAAGATCACTTGGGAGCAGTTCAAGGAGAACTTTTATGCCAAATTCTTCTCCGCCACAGTGAGAGAGGCCAAGTGCCAGGAGTTCCTAAAATTGGAGCAAGGCAACATGACGGTGGAAGAGTATGATCAAGAGTTCGATGCGTTATCCCGATTTGCACCCGATTTAGTGAGAACCGAGGCTGAGAGAGCTGACAAGTTTGTCAGAGGTCTCAAGTCCGAGATCCAGGGTTTCGTTCGCGTCCTTAGACCAACCACCCAGGCTGATGCGTTGCGCATGGCAGTAGACTTGAGTTTGCATGAGAGGACGGTGTTGGCCAAGGTTGCAGAGAAGGGACCAACTTCAGGACAGAAACGGAAGTCTGAGCAGCAACCTATAGCAGCACCACACAGGAATTCGAGATCAGATGGGGTGTTCCACCGGCACGACCACAAGCGACTCAGGCAGGCCAAACCTTGAGGGTATTACCCATGTGTTCAAATTGTGGAAGACCTCACTCGGGTCGTTGCCTAGCGGGGAGTGGAGTATGTTACAAGTGCAGGCAACCTGGGCATCTAGCTGATAAGTGCCCTCAGAAGTCATACGGTGTTGTTGGAAACCAAACTTCCCCAACCCGTCAGGGGAGAGTTTTTGCCACTAATTGGCAAGAGGCCGAGAGAGCTGGCACAGTGGTGACAGGTACACTCCCAATCTTGGGACACTTTGCTTTAGTATTATTTGACTCGGGGTCCTCTCATTCTTTGATATCCTCAGTATTTGTACAGCATGTGAATCTAGAAGTAGAACCCTTGAGTTACCTGTTGTCCTTTTCTACTCCATCTGGAGAAATTTTGTTGTCGAGTGAAAAGATAAAAGCATGTCAGATAGAAGTAGCAAAGCACGTTTTAGATGTAACTTTATTAGTATTGGACATGCAAGATTTTGATGTAATATTAGGCATGGATTGGCTATCTGCTACCCATGCAAGCATAGATTGTTTTCGCAAGGAGGTAGTTTTTAACCCTCCCGAGGCAACTAGTTTTAAGTATAAAGGGGCTGGGACTGTGGTTCTACCCAAAGTTATCTCAGCCATGAAGGCTAGTAAGCTGCTCGATCAGGGTACTTGGAGTATCTTAGCTAGTGTTGTGGACACTAGAGGGCCTAAAGTATCTTTATCATCCGAGCCAGTGGTAAGGAAATATCCCGATGTTTTTCCAGAGGAGCTTTCAGGACTTCCGCCCTGCCGAGAGGTTGATTTTGCCATAGAGCTCGAACCGGGTACCGGTCCCATATCGAGAGCACCATACAGAATGGCACCAGCGGAACTGAAAGAACTGAAGGTCCAGTTGCAGAAGCTGCTGGACAAGGGTTTTATTCGACCTAGTGTGTCACCTTGGGAAGCACCAATGTTGTTTGTGAAGAAGAAAGATGGGTCGATGCGTCTTTGCATTGACTATAGAAAGCTTAATAAGGTGACAGTCAAGAACAAATCCGTTGTCCATAATCGAGGACCTATTCGATCAGCTGCAGGGGGCCACTGTGTTCTCTAAGATCGATTTACGTTCGGGATATCACCAGTTTAGGATTAGGGACAATGATATATCTAAGACGGCCTTTCGTTCTCGTTATGGACATTATGAGTTTTAAATTTTAGTTACCAAATAACAAAACATCAAATAGATACCTAATAGATTTTAAATTTTAGTTTTTGAATATTTAGAAATTAATGGAAGTATTTATTAATACCTAATAGATTTTAAATATTAGTTTTTGAATGTTTAGAAATTAATGGAAGAATTTAGTGAAAATGATGAATCAAAATTTTTTTTGGGACAAAACCTCTCAATCTTATAATAGGTATAATTAATGAAAACAATAAAACTGAAAACTCAAGAATTTACTTGAAAATCTCTCCGTTTAAAGAAAAATCAAGGGCTTAGACTCATTTTATAGTCGATAACTTTCCTAAACTTTTTCAGTGTAGAACAAGCTCATGACTTTGCTGAACTTTTTTAAGGTAGGATAAGTTCATGGTTTTACTAAATCTTTTTTATGTTGGACAATTGCACTTTTAATATATGGCAAGAAAATCCAACAAAATTAACAAAAATATGAAGTTTTAGAGCCGATGCAAAGAAAATTGTTCAAGTAACATTCAAGAACTGATGATATATACAAGGTGGAGGATTTACAACTTTGAAAAATATAAAATTTCCAAAAGAAAAAAATGGTGTTGTAAAACTAAAGATTCAATCTTTTGGTCTTGTGATTTATAATGAGGCCGAATTAAGAGCAACACACGTTACCATGTGCATTGGATTGAAATAATATATATCTATTATCTTTAGTCTTTAGTCTTTACTATATTATTAGGGGCAATAAGTCGAGAATTTTTTACCTTCTCTTTTTACCCCTAAATCTTTTGAGAATTCCCTATTTTATTCTTGCAATCATTCCCACTTAAATCATAGCAAAAAATATATCACAGTTTTTGAATTCTCTCACCTTTTGAAATCTATCAATGTGTCACTATGTGGAGAAACATCCCTCCATATTGTAACTATATACAAAAGTTCAACTTTTCAATTTGCTTTTATTGGAATAAAATATTTGTACCCCATTTAAAGATGGATCCACATCCACATCTTTGTTTTATGGGTTCTTTTAATTTTTTAGGAGAGTTTATTGTAAGGCCCTAATCGCGTACTAGCTACCAAGGCGATAAAGACCCAGCAATGGGGATGCTGAACGAAGAGATGTCTGACCTTAAAATATGTTCCGTGAAAAAATATGCATGAGATCCTGACCCAAAGAAAGGAAGTCTGGTTGAGGAGGATCATTGCTGAGAGGTCCTTTCGTATTTGAGTATAGGACATCCCACAAGGAAGCACGTGAAGAGGGAAAAATGCGATGTAACGAATAATACCTGTCTAAGTTATCACACAAATATAAACAACACGATAAGAATAAGTAGTAAGGAAGAAGCCTGTGTTGGATGTCAAGAGTTAGATGTTTAATGCAGTAAAGCGAGAAGAAGTACTTTTGCTTAAGGGAGTTAGCGAGAAGTAGGTGTCATGTTGACAAGACTAGACGACTTGATTAATGTGTATAAATACTCGTTATTACAACTTCTTTTATTAGCATAATGAGGTCAAAACGCATAAGAAGATGATTAGAACACGCAACTTACGTTGTAAATACATAAGTATTTAGAAATACATCTTACATAAGCATCATGCCTGTTTTACGTGGTTTTCATGTCTAAATGCAGGATGAATAGAAAGGAAGAAACTAGTGAAACAGAGACATCTCGTGCAAGAACTACGCGATGGAAACTTATCCAACAATTAACATCTCCAGGTGAGGGACTGCGTCATCACGCGAGGAAGGCTCACTACAGGACAAGAATGGTAGTTGGAGATTATGTGACTGACAACAGACACCTTTCGGAGGACGGCTCTAACATGCTCAAAATAACATAAATTTCCTGTTGAAAGTTGCCTATAAAAAAAAATTCACCTCCACCACAAAGAGGAGGCGCCTGAATGGAAGTGAACCTTGAATGGGTGTAGAGCCTGAGTGGGTAAAAGGAGACCCGCGTGGGCTAAAACTTAAAGAGCTGGTGGTAAGGATTAGCCTAACCACCGTGTGTACAACACTTCTTCATCTTCTCTGACCAGATTGTAACACGAAAGCTGAGAGTTTGAGAGGAGAAGAGTCCATCCCCTGTTTTTCCCTAACTTGTAATATTTCTCTATTCTTCTTTCTTTCCATTTCTGCACTTCTAAGTAATATATGTTGTTCATATTGTACAGTGGCCAAAGGCCTACATTCTTTATACATATATTACATGTTTATACTTTTTCAATCCACCATTTCTTGACTTCTCATTTGTCAATGTGTTATTAGGAGTTAGGGTTGTGATAAGTTCTTGATAAGGAGTCTAGCATATGTCTTATCCATTAGTTGAGCTATATTCATCTTCTGGCCAGTGTTAATTGCCAACTACCCGAGAGGGCAAGAGCAAGGATAAGGCTAATGCATGTAAGGAGTTTGGCAACAAACTCCACTTTAGTGAGATAACTTCCAACATTTGTATCCCGAAAGGCGAACAAGTGTGAACATTAGGCACTAAGAGGCTGTTGTCCTTAAACGAGAAGTTCTATAAGTGTTATAAGTGAAATCTTCTAGATACATCTCGCATAATCAAGCGCAGTCATTTGCATCCTCAAAGGTGATCAAGTGTGGCGTCTAAACACTTCAAGAGAAGATCACCTTAATCATGGGCTGATTATGCAAGTTATACCACATCGAGGCTCTCGCATTGCTTAATTGCCTAATCATGAGTAGACCTTCCTTCATTTTCTTCTCTCATACAAGTTAGTTCACTCAATCTTCCATTTTGCCATAATTTATTCTCCTGTGCATGAGTCACTAGGTGTAAGTAAATAGTTTAATTTAGATTATAGGTGTTTGTATTGAAAATTTGAGAAGGGAAAGGTTGAATTTGAAGGGGGGTTGTTTATTTTGTAGGAATTATGGGGGAGGTTTGAATTGAAAATTTGAGAGAATGTTGTATTGAAAACTTGAGAGGGGGTGGGGTTGAATTGAAAATTAAAGGGGGTAGTATTGAATTTGAGGAAGGGGGTGTAACGATTTCAATATTTGTCTTTGTGAGGGTTGTTATTGTTTTATAATTTATGTAATTTGTGGTTGAGATTTGTTTTGGCTATCCTGCAGTTATGGTAGGCTTTAGTTTAAACATAGTTTTTTTATTTTTTATTTCTTAGTAGTTTTATTTGGTGGAACTGTTAGGTAGCTTGTAAAGATTAAAGTAATTTGTTGTTGATTTATTATGGCTATCCTCCAGTTATGGTAGCCTATTCAGTGCAAATTTAGTTTTGAATTTGTTTAAGGTTCTGAAGGTTTGAAGTGTTAGCTAGCTGTAAATATTTAGTTGTTTGTGGTTAGTTTGTTTTGACTATCCTACAGTTATGGTGGCCTCTGTAGTTTAAACTTAGCTTTAGTGAAAAGTTTGGAAGATTAGACATAGCTTATTCATAGAGTAAGTTTAGGGCTTGAGAGGAGGAATATACGACTAATCAAACATATTTATGTTTTAGGTCTTTAACGATGGACAAAGGTTGGATGAAACTTAGGAATAAGTTATCAGTTGAGTATAGAGAGGGCGAGGAGTTTCACGTTGATGATTATGGACGAATAAGGTGTCAATGCAAGAAATGTATGAACTCAAATTGGGACTCATCAGAGGGTGTGGAGCAACATCTATTAACCATTGGAATATCCCTCTCTTATACAGAATGGGTGTACCATGAAGAGCCAGTGAACTTGCATAGAGGTATAGAAAGATTTGATGAAGGAACTAGTAGTAACCCTTTTAATGAAGAAGATGAAATGTTTGGTATGCTTAATGATTTACAACCTTCGATTGAAGACAAATAGGAAACAGAAAAAGGTTTGGAGAATGAGATGTCGTTTAATATTAGGGTAGATATAGACCAAGAGACAACAAACATATTTCAGGACTTATTGAATGAAGCACGTAGTGAGCTATACCCTAGTTGTTCTAAAGTTTCGTCCCTAAATTTTTTGGTTAAGATCATGCATGTAAGGGTTCTCAATGGTTTGAGTAACAAGTCCTTCGACATGTTGTTGGAGATATTAAAACATTCGTTTCAAATGTGTGGTACCAATATCCCTAGTTCATTCTACGAAGCCAAACAATTCGAGACTATTCATGCTTGTAAGCACAACTGTGGATTGTACTGGAAAGAGTTTGGGGATTTGTAACATTGTCCAACTTATAGTGAGTCTCGGTACAAAGTTAATCGTAACTGAGGGAAAGAAATTCCTTAGAAGGTATTGCTCCACATTTCGTTGGTACCGAGACTACAACGCTTGTTTGTATCACAAGAAAGCTCATCTAACCTTAGATGGCATAAAGATAAACGAGTGGAAACAGAGGATTTGTTGAAGTTGATGCGGAGGGATGGAAGCATTTTGATTGTGAATTTCCTAACTTCGCTTCAGATTCACGGAACGTTTGTTTGGGAGTAGCTTTAGATGGGTTTAATTTGTTTGGCCATATGAGTACCTTATACAGTATGTGGCCTGTAGTGTTAATTTCTTACAATTTTCCACCTTGGAAATCTATGAAAGAGTCAAACTTTATCATGTCATTGCTCATACCCTGTTCAAGATCTCCTGGTAGGAAAATTGATGTTTACCTCCAACCATTTATTGAGGAACTGAAAGAGTTATGGAATTTTGGTGTTTGTACGTACGATTCTCTTACCAGTCAGTTCTTTCAGTTGTATGTAGCCTTGTTGTGGACGATTAATGACTTTTCGACTTATGGCGACTTATCCGGATAGAGTAAGAAAGAGTATCAAGCATGTTCCATATGCATGGGAGATAGATCGTCCTTCGGGTATGAGAAAAAATATCTTTTATGGAACATCGACGCTATCTTCCAGAGAACCACGTTTGGTGTAGAAGTAGGTTACACGATGGAAAGGAAGAGCATAGGGCTCCTCCACTGGTAGTGAATGTGTCACATCCCCTTCCAAACCACCTACTCTTAGCCCAAGAGATGGTGCAACTGGCCAACAGATATTGCATTTAACTTCAGTGACAACTATCGACCCTGAACTTACTTCTACTTAAAATGAATCACACTATGGAAACATAAACGACAACAGTCACCAAACAACATAACATTACTGAGGTGAAACTCACCCTTACATAATACTAAAAATCACGAGTCTGATATAGACATATATACATACAACTAACATCATAGTTAAACCTAACAAACTCGAACACCCCATGATCAAAACTCCCAACTTTTATACAACTCAAAAGACCAACTCAAAACAATACATACTAAAGGGGACTCAAAATTATGCAACTAGCAGATTGGCAATGGAGTCAGATACCGATTCCACGATCTCTACCTGCAAGTTTGAAAATAAATGGAGAGCATGAGCTGGATAGCCTAGTGAGTGACTAACTTTAATAAAACATGCTTTAAACATATGATTGAGTAAAATAATTATACAAACTTTAAAGAAATACAAAACTCATATAAAACATCCTTCTGAAACATAGAACTTTAATCTCTTTCTCTATCTTGCTATACTGTAAATCTTTATATATCAATCAAGATGAAAAAACTAGGCATAGAAGCCTTATCTCATGATACAATTCTTAGAGGACAAATGACCTAGGGATCAGTAATGCCTTATCCTGTAGATAGCTAGGAGATAGAAAAGCTAGGCATCCGAAGAAGCCCTCATCTCAAACCTAGTCACAAATGGCGGAAGAGCTAGGTACCTACTGAATAACATCACCATAGGACCTCTATGCACAGGAACTATGATACCCCATAGGGTTGCTATATGTATCTCATAATTATTTCGATATATATTTATGGTTCGTTTTTCTATGAGTGTTATCGGCCAATTGGGGTCCTTTGCTTTATTTTTATTTTTTTTGGCAATTTTATTATATGATTGCTCGATAAGCTTGTGGTTTAGAACATGAGTGGGAAACATCAATGGTAAAAAAAAATTGTTTTTTTTCGATCTCTCCATCAAGATGATATTCATTGAAGTTCTATGAAGATGGGAAAAGACTTGCATGTTTTTTAGGTTTTTGTCACTGCCGTTACAACATGGGTGATCAACTGAGTTGGACGCCATCCTCTACTTATTGCTAGTTTCATGTTATTATTCTTGATTCTTTCCATTATTGTATGTCTTTGTTAATTATCTTATAATTTTATTTCAGATCTCCTCTACTGGAATGACTCTTAGCCTTTTTAATTTTTATTGTGCCATTCTTTCTGAAGGTAAAATAATTCTTATTGGAAGGTTTAAGGGAAAGAGAGTTGTGTTAGATTTGCATTGGAAGTCTTATTTTTGATATATTAACATCATAACAATTTTTTGCCTTAGGTTTACATGTTATCTCAAATTTGTTACCTGCATAATGTTTACCATTGAGATGTTGAACCTTGAAAGCAGTTAATATTGAAATATCTTATGTCTACATCCGCATACTTCACCAACATCTTCGCGCTCTTCTTTGCTCTCTTTCCTAAACACTTCAAACATCATATTCATCAATAGCTTGCTTGGAGATTTGTAATGAGGTTTGTACCAAATGAGATAAACTTCTTTTTCCTATAACTTTCTTTTGAGTTTACAATCATGTGAATTAGCATTAAGTTCTTTGGAAGAAAGATCTCATGATCCTAAGAGTTTAAGTTGTAAGTCTCTATGTACTCTGAGCATTAGTCTCATTTAATTATAACAATGAAATATTTATTTACATTTAAAAAAAAAAGGGCTTCGGATCTGTATAGAATTTTCTGATTTGAAGTTTTAAAATAATAGTTAGATATTTTATCCTTATAGATGACAAAATCAAGGGGTGCATTGATGCTTCGAAAGGCTTAGAACAGGGTAATCCCCAATCTCATTTTCTTTTCATTTTACTTGTTCTTTGCTGGCAACGAATAGTTTGAATAGATCTATTTCTTGTTTTATCGTTCTTTGATGCTATCTTTGGTAATGAAAGCAAATGTTTGATCTTGTGTTTGGTTTATCATTCAAAGTTGAACATGGCTGCTCTAGTGAGGTAGGAGGTTTCCCTTCTTACTTTTAATTTGTCTTTTCTAATTTGCTAGTTGTGGGAATTGCAAAGGTTCAACAAATATGTTGCCTAACCTTAGGTATACTTATCTTATTTATTTAATCTGTTTTGAGTGTTATCCCAACTTGCTTTTTATTTCCTCTTTTTAGGAAGCTTGTAACTTGCCACTATACTCTAAAGAAGCTTAAAAGAGTTTTCCTTAAAAAAGAAAGGATTTAAGAGGAGGAGAAAAATGTTTGTTAATTTTGTGTTTAGATTTGAAAAAGATAAGTGGGAGTAAATACTACATATGTGACAGAGCTTCTCGCCTGATTTTCTTTATACATAAAAGAATGGAAAAATGAGAAAGAATTAGGAATGGCCTTATTGCTTTACATTTGGCACTATACAAAGAGCCAAGTGTTGTAGCCTCCTTGCATGCTACTCTCTCTCCTCCCCCTAATTTCAGGCTACACTGAAATCATAATCTTTAGCCAAGAGGAGAGAGAATTAGAGAGCCCAAATAAAAAAAATACCTTTATTTTATTTTAATTTTAGGTTACAAAACTTAAAATAAATTAAAGGTATTTAAAAAAAAAAAACCAAACTCTCGACGCCAACGTCGTACATACGATGTTGGGAGTTATACAATGGGATCAGGAGTTTGGTTATAATTTCCGACGCCTACAACAACGAACTCCCAACGCTTCTTTTCAGGGCGTCGAAAAAACCTCTCCCAACACATTTCACTGTCTGACTCCCAACGCATTTCATCCGACCCAACTTTCGACAATCGTTTATGAGTCAAAAAATCCTTTCTCAATGCATTTTGATATATTTTCTAACGATTTACTACGTCGAAAAATAAAAAATTTATTATAGTGGTTGAACTCTTCTCACTATAGATATATTTATGTATCCACATGTATAGATCAATAATAGTAAGTTAGTCCTTCACAATTATCTGTAACGCCAATTGGGTCAAATTACCATTTTACCTCTAAGTTACTTTTAGTCCTTAAATACCCGTGCTTCTCTAATGAACAACCTGTTTATGGTCCAATCAATAAACAGAAATGTAACGTCCCAAAACTTGAGGTATTTTCTCCAACCTAAATTGTCTTATTTTATTGGGTTTTTATTTGTTGGGCGTTATGTTATTTGAGTTTAGTGAGGAAGAGAAGAGTTGATTTTTATATAAAAGAAAACGAAAAGGAAAAGAAAAGCCAAAATAATAATATTTATAATAATAATAATAATAATATAATGATAATAATAATGATATATTATTATTATTATTGATTCTTCTTCTCGTACTGCTAGCAAATAAAAGAAAGGGAAACTGTTCATCTTCTCATCCCTTCTTCACAAATTGGGTGCCTTAGCCACTGTCCAAATTTTTCTTGTCGTCAACACTCTGTTAATCATTCGTCGTGCCCGTCGTGTACCGTTCACGTTCGATGAAGCTCAGAGAAGTCCTAGTGGCATCGTGCGAAGTTGTCCAACGCGGTTTGCAAGCTGACATCCTTCTTCGTTTGCACGTCTTCTTTGTTCTTCGTTCTTCTAAGATTTGCCTCATTGTCAACGAGTTACTGTTTTAGTTGTTCCTCATGCCCCGTTCCCCATTCGTCAAAACTACCCAAGCTAAGTTATCGACCATTGCAAAGTTTCCTTGTTGTCCAAGCCACGTTTAGGAGTTGAAAGTTGTCCCCTTTTCACCGAGCTAAAATCGAGCCTCCTCCTTCGTCCAA
Source organism: Cucumis hystrix (assembly GCA_025688845.1). Taxonomy (NCBI): domain Eukaryota; kingdom Viridiplantae; phylum Streptophyta; class Magnoliopsida; order Cucurbitales; family Cucurbitaceae; genus Cucumis; species Cucumis hystrix. The sequence continues at coordinate 698,971 of JACWES010000015.1, forward strand.
GTCACATCCGAGCCATGTCCTCAGATTTGAGCCGATCTACCTTTGTTAGCTAGCCGAGCCAAGTCATTTTCTGCCCTAAGCCGCTGTCAATCACTCCTTGGTGAGTTTTGATTGGGTTTAGGGTATATCCATCAAATATTAAATCTTGGTCTAGAATAAATTTTCTTTGGATTAAAGTTGGATTTTTCCTTGAAGGTTCCATTGAGGAAGTATCGCTCGAGTTCTTGGAGTTCACAATAAGTTTGGTTTGGGGTTCAATTCTCCATTGGGTAAGTTTGTGGAAGTCAGTTTGTAGAAGTGACATTTAGGTGATTTGAATGGATGAATTTGTTGGTAAAAGTGTTTGATTCTCTGTTTATGTTTAGGTTGGTTCATTGGACTTTAGTTCGATCAAGAGTTTCTAGTTAATCTCGAGGTAAGAAATTTCTACTACCAAACCCCAAATTAAATTGAGATGTATCATATGAGACGATTTGACTGATTATGCATAGTGTGAACTTTCATATCTTAACTGTCTTGATTGGTTATGCATACGTTTGGATGTATTGATGACTCACTACGCTAATGATTGAATATGTACTAGTATGATTAATTTGACTGCTTATGTGTTGAATTGAAATATTTGGGATAGGTTATAATGTATTTTTAAGTTGACTGTATTGGACTGTTTAGACTGGATTAAGATTATCTAGACTGAGAGACAATTGTTAGCTTTAGCTATGAGATAGTGTACCTTGCAGACACGATGTCCTACGGGTGAAGGGATAAAAGCCATATGGCAGCGGAATAATATAAAGAACCGTTACTCAAATTAATTTGGGAATCTTAAAATACCAATCCAGTGGCAAAATTCTTAAATTCAAAATTCTAAATAAAACTAAGCATGCTTTTAAATTAAATGATACAGAGAACTTACTTTCGATGACGTCTCTGAATCTACAAATCACCGAATTTGGGACATCACCCGTCGGAGACCTTCCTATTCTATGGGATGAGATTGGTTTGTGGGAACCAATTGGGATGGGAAAATGTTTAGAGATATTTGAGAGAAAACCTTTTCTTTTTGTAGAGAGAAAAAAGCCTGATGAATTTCGTTAATCAATTTTGGTTAAAGAAAACTATTTTCTTCTAGATATTTATAACTCTCTTTCCTTCTTGGAATAGGAAAATGAGTAGGAGAGAATCATGAGATTCTATTATCAAATCTACTAATTAATTAACAATTAATCAATGAGTTAATAATTAATTAGATCATATTTAATTAATATTCCATTCAAATCTTATTTGATTAAATATCTCTCCAATATCTTATAGATTTATATTAATATAAATAATTAAATCATATTTAATTAATATTTCATTCAAATCTTATTTAAATGAATATCTCTGCAATATTATTTTATAAATTTAATTAAATAAACTAAATTATTAATTAATTCTCCAATTAATTAATAGCTAAGTTAAATATCTTATATTTAACTAATTAAATTTGAATCATATTCAAATATAAGTTTCTCTCATAATCAATAATTTTAATATGAATCCAATTCACATTAAATTAATATTTGAACTCATTCAAATATTTTTTCTCTTATAAATTAATTTTGAATCATATCCAAATTTAAATTTATATAATAAAGTTTCACAAACTTTATAATGTATCACTATACATTAAACTAATTCCCAAAGTAAATTTGAACATTTCAAATTACAACCAATATAAATAAATCTCATTGCTCTTTATGAGCTAGGAAGGGACCTAATGGACCTACAGATCAGAAGCTACAACGATCTGAGATTAATTGGCTAAACTCATTAACCACATTAATCAATATTCGTTAACTGTGTGTACACTCCACTAAAGACTCACAGCTAAACTCTTTTCATTGTAGATATATTTCTGTGTCCATGGATTTAGACCAATAACAATAAGTTAGTCCTTTACGAGTGTTTGTAACACCAGCTGAGTCAATTTACCATTTTACCCCTGGGTTACCTCTAATCCTTAAATACCATTGCTCCTTCAATGAACAACTTGTTTGTGGTCCTACCAATAAACAGAAACCCCTCTTGTGCCATAGAGAGGGTAGGGCCCTTTGTTCAAGACTTGGAGACACCATTTAAGGGAACACTCATCTACTTACCCTAAAGTAGGAAATGAGTGAATTCCATCTTGTGTAATTATGTTCCCAACTCTCCAATCGGTCTTGTCTCCAAATTGATAAGCTTTTTGAGTCAGCAATCTGGCCATTCTCACCCGTACAAATCAAAGGACAATCCCTCGCGAACAGGAATTCATAACATACTCAGGATTAAAACAAGTTACCTAGGTCATCCTAGTGAAATAGAAACCTAACTAGTTAACGGAGTTACATCTAGTGGTTACTATTTCGCGATCCGATCTTATGCAAACTCATTGCATAGGATACCCTCACTCGCATGTTAACTACACGAACGCGTTGGATCATTGCGTTTGTATCAAATACAAAGTGAGCTGTATCAATAGTGTTACCAGGATAAGGCACCCTATACTATAGACCCTTTAAGCTGATCTTGAACATTGATCCCTGTATGTCTCTACATACTGTTCAAGACTCATTAAACAGCTTAGAATGTTAGTTTATTGGATTTCGGTTATTAAGACAAAACTAATAATTTAATCAATAACAATTATTACAATAATAACACTTTATTAATAACGGTCAATGGATTATATTTACAATCTACAAGTTTTAGGACATAAATCCCAACAACGGGATCACCACATATTGTGTATCCTTTTGGATCACTAGACTGATACATGCATCCTTCGAGATCACTAGACCGATACATGTATCCTTCGAGGTCACTAGACTGATATATGCATCCTTCGGAATCATTAGACTGATACCTGCATCCTTCGGGATCACTAGGCTGATTGGTACATTCTTCGGGATCACTAGACTGATATGTTCATCTTTCGGGATCCTTAGATTGATTATGTGCATCCTACTAGATCATATGATTGTTATGATGTAGGGTACCTCCTAATAGGAAGTTAACAGTTTTACCACTAACGGGATTAGTAGTGGGTTTTTTACTGGGTATATTTTTATACTCACACTTTCCATATTTAACTTTTTCAGGCAAAGGTAATACGAGAGGTAGACTAGCAAGGGACAAGAAGAACTCGTGAACGTCATATGGGAATCTTTCAAAAATGCTTCAGCTTATTGTTTTTACCGTTTTTAAGTTTGATGATTGAAATGAGTTTCATGTTTAGAAAGATTGTACATTTTGTTGTGTCTTAAAACACAAATGTTTTTGTACTTTTATGTTGTTTAAAATAAGGCCCAAATTAAAATTTTCTTTTATGTTTATTTTTTAAACATTTTTTATAATCTTTGGTGTCTTACTGATTTGTTTTGGGTTGAAATTTAAAGTAATAACCTCAGCTTGGTTTAAAAAGTTGGATCGTTACAAGAAACCACATATAGAGGGTAAGATCCTTTTGTTCAAGTCTCGAAGACACCATTTAAGGGAATGCCCATCTACTTTTCCTAAAGTTGGAGATGAGTGAATTCCATCTTATGTGATTATGTTCTCAGCTTCCAACTCGGTCTTGTCCTCAAAATGATAAGAATATTGAGTTGTTAAATTGATCACTCTCACCCGTACTAATCAAAGGACGATCCCTCACGAATAGGAGTTCATAATACACTCAAGATTAAGACGAAGTTACCTAGGTCATTCTAATGAAATAGAAACCTAACTAGTTAACAGAGGTACATCTAATGATTACTATTTTGTGGTCCGATCTTATGCAAAGTCATTGCAGAGGATCTTACTTGCATGTCACCTACACGAATGTGTTAGATCATTGCATTGTATCAAATACAACGTGAGTTGTATCTATAGTGTTACCAAAATAAGGTACTCAGTTTTATCCCTATAATATAAACCTTTTAAGTTGTATCTCGAACATTGATTCATGTATGTCTCTACATACAATTCAAGATTCATCAAACAGCTTAGGATGTTAGTTTATTGGATTTAGATTATTAAGACAAAACTAATAATCTTACAAAATTATTTTATCTACTTGCTAAACTTGTTAATAGTCATATATGAAGATTATAGTTAAATTTATTAAATGAACAACCTAATTAACAAGATTTAATTAAATCAAATATAAATATCTACAAAAACATGTCATAATATAAAATTGTAGAAGATATGCATCCCAACTAATAATAAACTAGTTTGTATACAATAGTGGAAGGTACAATTCAAACTATGTTTTTAAGAAGTGGTATTTCATTGTCCAAATATATGTATGCCAAAAAATAATAGTAAACAAATAAACATGATATAACACAAACTATAATAATTTGAACCTTAAACATAGACTACAATAACTCAAACTTTAATACTCTACACTCCAAACATAAACTAATATAACTTAGACTCTAATACTCTGCACCCACATACAATAATAACTATATATTATAACTCTTTCTACACTCCAAACGTTTCCATTGTATCTAAAAATGTAGCAAATGATATTTTAGTATTACCAAAAAGCAAAGTTAAGAGCTGAAGAGAGACCAATTCTTGCTATAATTCTAAAAAAATTTCATCTTAGCCATATTTTAAAACAAAATCTAAAATTTTGTTGTATAGTCCAATTTCTCATAATTACTTTTCTTTTCAAGTTTTTTATTCAATTGTTTGTGGTAAAAAATGGGTCTTTTAAAAAATATAACAAAACGGCAAAATATTTACATGGTATATAAAAATTTCAAACGAAAAAAGTCCACAGGCCCACAATAGAAAATACAAAAAATGTTTCGTGATTAATTGATATCCAACATGTTTGGATTTGACTATTTTTTTGTAGACAATCGTTTAGATTTGACTATTTTTTTTTGTAGACGATCGTTTAGATTTGTCTATCCAATATTTCAGAAATTTTCTTTCATGATCTTTTATATTTGGAACAACTAAATAACAACAATTTGAAAAAAAATAGATCTTTTATATTTAGTATACGATTTTGAACCAAATAACAGTTTGAAAAAAATAAAAGAAAAACTGCAGAAGAAGAAAAGAAAATCGCAGAAGAGGAAGAGAAGAAAGACGATGAAAAGGCCACAAACTTGGAATATTTTTTAAAAATGGTCAATTTCATGGGTTTTTTCATTTTGTTACATGGACGATAATTACTTGTAACGCCCTTGGGAAAAAAAAAAAAGGTTTATAATAAAATAATATTATTTTATTATTAAATATTATTATTAAATAATTATTTTTTTCTTTTCTTTTCTTTTCTTTTTCTTTTCTTTTTTTTTTCTTTCTTTTCTCTTTTTCCTTCTCCTTCCTCGCGCGACTGCCCCCCCCCCCTTCCATTTTCTTTTTTCTTCTTCTTCTTCGGCAGCCCTAGCCGCCGACCACCACGCCGCCCCGCCCAGCCGCAACGCCGTCCAGCCCAGCCGCACCGCACCAGCCGCACCGCACCAGCCACGCCTCCCCCGTCGCCGTTGATAGCCGCCGGCGCTCGGCCTGCACCGAAACCAGCCGAAACCCCCGCCCCTCTTCAGATCTGCTCCTCCTCCCGTCCGACCGGCGAAGTCCAACCGCCCAGCTGCACCACTCTTCCATTCGCAGCCGTCTGCAACGCCGCCTCTGCCGTTCGGCCTCCGCGGAAGCAACCCGTGGCCGCCGGGTTCCATCCGTGAGACCACCACCGCGCGCCCCTTTCCTTTTCCCTTCCGTCCGACCGGCCAAAACCCAATCGAACCCGAGCCGAACCCCCTCTCCCTGCTCAGATCTACCTCCCGGCGTCTTCACTCGCCGCCGCCGTGACTCCACGCGCCGCCGCCGTGACTCCCCGCGCGTCCTTCTACATCCAGCCGCGGATCCAACGTCCATGTTGGAAACTTCATTGGTAAG
>JACWES010000015.1:724901-737200 GCA_025688845.1 Cucumis hystrix
CCGAAGGATGCACATATCAGTCTAGTGCTCCCGAAGGATGCACATATAGGGGGTGATCCCGAAGGACATCCGCAGGGTAACTATCCACTAGGAAAACTAATAATTTATCCCCTCAGTCCATTCTATACATCTTAACAGTCAATTTACAACTCAATCAAACGTCCTCATCACGTGAACTTTCCCCTTAACCTCAAACAACCATTTTTATTCCAATTTAACCCAAGGACAGTCGACACATATCGCTACATCAGTCAGCCACATAAATAGCCCAGCAATCACGACATACGTTAGACAACAAGTTCGCATCAATCCAAACATTTATATAAAATTGTATTCAGTCAACACAATATACATTAACCTTCAGTCCACATTCAAACATACACCTCATGATCATTATTCCTCCTCAGTATATCAGTACAAATCATACAGCCAATACATCCAAATAATATTTATTGAGTCCAGTAGAAAGTCCCTTACTTTGGCGTTATTCTAACCCCTTGATTGAATCCCACGTTTGCCAACAACTCAAATTCACCAAACGAGCTCCAATTAACAATTGTTCGTTGTGAACCCAACGACTTCAAGCGTTACCCCCAACCTAAGATTGAACATCCAAGCAGTCAATTTAACAACATCTACAAATCGAATTTTCAATGTAAACTCGTAAATCCATCAATTTCATCCTTACCCAACAATTTACAACGACATAGCGGCCGCGGCACACAAGATTTGGGCAAACGACATTGTGCAAATCAATTTGGGCATGGGTCGGCTTCCAATCCGCGGCTGGAAAAATGGAGAACCACGCGGGCTGGAAGGTGACGCGCGGCTGGGATGCGCGGCTGCGTCACGAACGGCCGACGAGTTGATGTGGTGATTGGCGCTAACGAAACCGAACAAAACACGGCGGTTGCGGACGGAGACAGGCGCAAACTGAATGTCTGGCTCGGCTGGGTATCGGCTGGCGCTCGTCTTCTGCAACCGAGCGTCTGGGCTCCAAGCGACGCGGCCAAAGAGGAGGAACGGAGGTGGTTAGCGGCGACGGACGGAGGAGCGACGGCTGCAGAGTGGAGAGAAGCACGCACGGCTGGATCTGGCGTCTTCGGTTTGGGACGCGTTTGAAAGGGGCGGTCGGCGTGAGGTTGTGAACGGAAAAGAAGGAGGAAGGGAAATTTGGTGGTTGGCGGCGGTGGCTAGGGCTGGGCGGACGGAAGAAGAAGAAGAAGAAGAAAAAGGTGGGGGGGGGACTGCGTACGGGAAAAGAAGAAAGGAAAAAAAAAAAAAAAAAAAAAAAAAAAGAAAAAGGGAAAAGAAAAGAAAAACAAATAAATTATTATTATTATTATTATATATATATATATATTTTTTTTCTTTTCTTTTCTTTAGGCCGTTACACATTTTGCCAAAACAAGTGATATCAATCACATATGAATCAGTTAGTACGACTGTGTTTTTTAAAAAAGTTACTCATTCCAAGCGTTAACATTTTCAACGTCTCAATTCCATCGCAATTTATTAATTTCAAGGAAGAATTACAACTTTTACCATTCATCACAAATCATAAGGAAATCGTCTCTTTTCAATGCTTTTACCATAAATCATATCACGGCGTATGCTTCTTAAGGAGCTAGGGGACCAGGGGTGGATTTATTAAGGTGCCCCCTTCACATTATCAGTTTTTGTATTTAATATTAATTTTGAAGTGTCGAATTAAAATATATATTAAATAATGCTTGATTTTAGTTAAATTCTTGTTCTTGTGTATTGACTGTGCCTCCACATTATAACCCCTAGGTTAAGAGTTCACTTCTTACCTTTTGCAACGATTTTTACAAAATAGTTTTTATTCCAATATCAATAATTTTCCTTTCTCCAAATATCAAAATTTCTTAAATTGTCACAAAATAGATTTTATTCCAAAAATCAATAATTTTCTTTCCATAAATATTAAACTTTTTCCTAAATTTTAATGATTTTCTAAAAGGAAGATAATTTTTTGAAAAGAGGAAAAAAACCTAACTAAGATAAAACCCTAACTTATTTCCTAGCCATAATTTATTATCTAATAAATATTTAGAAAAAAAAAATGAAACAAAGTCGGTGATCTAAACTTTCACTCTTTCAACGATATTCCATGAAAAATTTATTATTCTTTCTTTTTTCTTTTCTTTTTTGGATGCAATTTTTAAATTCACATATTTACATTACCAAAAATCACGTTGAAATTTTCGGTCTTTCTTTATTGCTACAAATGTAGTAAATGTGTTATTGGAGCATTAGTAAAACGTCAAGATATTTTTTAACCTTTTTTAGTGTGTTTATTGTTAATGCCCAATGCTCCCCTATATAGAATTTCTCGATCCGTAATGTATACCACATAATCATTTAGTAGAAACATTATGTATATTTAATTACACCTCAGCTCAAGCGTTTACCATACTCTTTTGCCAAGTTGTAGCTATCCGAGGTAATCTCGACTCATTTAGCAAGTTCTATCAATTCCACTACGGATAGCACATCATTCTATGCCAAATCACACAGCAAGCAAAGGGCATCTCATACCAGATCCTACAACAAGTATGAGGCATCCTATTCAAGATCACATAGCATGCATTTGACATTCTATTCCAGATCACACAGCAAGAATAAAACATCTTATCCCAGATCACATAACAAGGACCAGACATCTCACACCAGAACACACAGCAATTGTGAGACATCTTATTCAAAATCACACAACATGAATAGGGCATTATATCGCATAAGGTACAAAGATCTTTTCATTTTAACCTTATTTAGTTCCATACGTTCTCCATTACACATCATTTCATCACATTATTCCAGTTGATAATAATTCCTATTCATTTGTAAGTCATGTGTATTTTAAGAATTTTGAAAGTATAAGAGAATCATATAATTCATGGTCTCAATAGAAATAAGGATTCAAACACATTTTAAAAATTCTTTTTCATTTGGAAACATTTTGTAAGAAGAACCACTCACAGTCACAGTCGACTAGCTCTTTAGCCTCGCTTCCTCAGCCAAGAATTTTCTTTTTACTTTCTTGCAATTCTTGTTGGATTCAAGCTTGTTTTGGATCTTCAAAAATCTCAAGAATCTTCTTAACTCTCTCTTAAGTTAGCTTAGGGTAAAAGAATCTTCAAATCGATTTAGTTTCTTCTATTTACAGGTCTCTTCAATGAGTTTTTCCATGCTAAAATGATTACCCCTACCGACAATGAGAAGTTGTCCAATCTTGAAACGCCACACATCTCTGCTCACACTTATCCTGAACTTGGATTTGGGCGACAAGGTCCAATCAATTGCCGGTCTACTCACACTAGGGTCGCATTACAGTTCGCATTACATGCAATAAAATGCGTCGCATTACTTGCCCAGTTGTCCGTCGCGTACCCTCTGCGTATAACATTCATACCGCATTGCCTTCATCACGTTAGGGTACGTGATCAGGGTCTATTAATATTTAAATAAAGGTAGTTTTTTTTTTTTTAAAAAAAAGGAAAATTAATTTATAAGTTGAGAAAAATTTAAATAATAAGAAAATAAATAAGTAACTAAAGTGGTAAAACAAAATACTAGTTTGGGCCCTTAAAATAAAAGAAATACTTTAAAATAATTCAAGTTCTGAAATTCTAAAAATAGTTCTTGAAACATAAATGTGGAAAAACTGAACTATTCCTTATGGCGAACCACGCACTTCTTGTCATTCGCCAGCTTGCCCTTGCCTTTACCTTTACCTGAAAATTAAACATTAGAGAGGATGAGTATATAAAGTTATACTTAGTAAGAGACCCATACTTAGTCTCCCTATATGTTGTTAGTCCCTTTGTTAGAGTCCTGTAATAAAGTACCACGCTCTATGGTGCTCCCGAATGCACACTATCCAGTAGTCCCACCGGGACTGAACTGGGCTCTCGGTGAACCCGAAGGAATCACCCTAAAGGAGAGTCGGGCTGTAAGTGATCCCGTCGAATCACGTCTCTGTAATATTCAAACATATATATGGGAGGACCTTAATGGACCCCTCGTGGTACGACTCTAACCAGCAGACCAACAGAACACTATAGGCTATACATGCTCATCACAAAATTAACATTCAGCTCAACATACATACATATAATCACATTATGCATCAATAATATGCATCTCAGGCAATATGGGGAAAATCCTCTTACCAGAAGATCTGCTAAAAGAAATTCACAGGTTGGCAGTCAGTTCCTCACAATACTCAGTCCTAAACACAAACAAAACTAACATTAATAATCTTGTCAACCATCACCCTACTGTTTAATTAAGCAACCGAACTTATCAAGGCTTACCCCAAGATTAGGGTTGAATCCAACACAACCCTAAGTGGAACAATTCACAATCTCAGTTCCTCCAATATATTCGTTCCTTCAAGAAAACATAGATCCACTTAAATCCATAACTTAATTCATTTGGAACAAAATTGGCAATTAATGGGAGTACCATCACAATCAACAATAGCCAAAACTCACCAAAGGGACCCAAAACAAGGAACGGCTCGGACTGACGGACACGGCTCTCGGCTCGGTGAAGGGAAAACACGGACGAACCTCAACGACAGCTCACGCGGCTTGGTGAAGTCGGACGCTAGCGGCTGGACCAGTGCGGCTGGAGCGTGGACCCGTGCGGCTGGCTTCGACGATGAGGAGAAGACGTGCGGCTGCCGGCTTGCAACTCGAAGAAAACGTGCGGCTGCCGGCTTGCAACTCGGAGAAGACGTGTGGCTGCGGCTGCGGTGTCGTTCGACGTGCGGCTGCCGGCGGAAGGGACGATCGAAGATGAGAACGGTAGAGATTCCTTGCAACGGCTAGGGTTCTTTGTGAGGAAGAAGATGAATTGTAACTATGACAAGCATCCCGAGGGTGTATTTAAATATGTAAAATACCAATAATAATAATAACATTAATACCATTATTATTATTATTTAATTTCCCCCAAATAACTCCTCTTTTCCTTCATCTCTTCCTATTCCCATTTAATTTTCCCTCTCTCTTCATTAATAACCCCTATATCACCTCTTTTATATTTCTCCTTAATAATTATAATAATGATAATAATAGTATTGCCAATTTTTTTCACAAAATAACACCCAAAATCAAAATAACTTAAAATAATTTTGGGGTGTTACAATATTCCCTCCTTTGAGGATCTTTCGTCCTCGAAAGTTTTTTTTTTTTTTTTTTTTTTAATCCTCAAATAACTCAGGATAATGAGTTCTCATGTCGTTCTCTCTCTCCCAAGTAGCTTCCTCAACCTCGTGGTTTCGCCATAGAACCTTAACCAAAGCAATTCCTCTGTTACGAAGCAGTTTTACCTCCCTTGCCAAAATCTCGACTGGCTGTTCCTCATAGCTCAAATTCTCATTAATTTGCAATGGCTCATAATCAACTATATGTGAGGGGTCCGCTACATACTTCCTCAGCATGGAGACATGGAACACATCGTGAACTGCAGATAATTACGGAGGCAAAGCCAAATGATAAGCTACGGGGCCAATCCTCTCGAGAATCTCAAATGGCCCTACAAAACGTGGACTTAACTTCCCCTTCTTCTCAAATCTTAGAACACCCTTCATAGGTGCTACCTTCAGGAAAACCATGTCCCCCACGTCAAACTCAAGATCCCTACGTCGTTTATCAGCATAACTCTTCTGTCTGCTTTGTGCTGTCAACATGCGAGCTCTAATCTTCTGTATGGCTTCGTTGGTGGTCTGAACTATTTCAGGACCTAACATCCGCTGCTCACCAACTTCACCCTAACATATGGGGGATCTACAACTCTTACCATACAACGCTTCAAACGGCTCCATGCCGATAGTAGTCTGGTAGCATTGTTGTAGGCGAACTCCATCAAGTGTAAATGGGAGTCCCAACTCCCTGAGAATTCCAACACACAAGCTCGCAGCATATCCTCCAGAATTTGATTCAAACGCTCTGTCTGACCATCAGTTTGAGGATGAAAAGCTGTACTGAAGTCCAATTTTGTGTCCATGGCAGTCTGAAGTCCCTTCCATAACTTGGAGGTAAAATGGGCATCTCTGTCAGAAACTATGGATACTGGCACCCCATGCAATCTTACTACTTCCGTCATATACAATTGTGCCCACTTACTGGCAGTATAAGTGGACTTTCCTGGAACGAAATGCGCTGATTTTCGTGAGCCTATCCACAACAACCCATATCACTGTATAACCCTTCAGGGTTCTAGGCAGTCCAGAAATGAAGTCCATAGATATTTCAATGGGTTTTGTTTTGGATTTAGGAAGAGGGATGAAATTCCTAGAAGGATAACATTTTTGTGGTAGTTGACAAGTTTAGCAAAATGACCCATTTTAATACATGTAATTAAACTAATGATGTTAAAAATGTGGTCGACTTGTTTATTAAGGAGGTAGTTAAATTGCATGAAATTCCTAGAAGCATTATTAGTGATAGAGATGTGAAATTCGTTAGTCATTTTTTGGAAAGTACTTTAGGAAAATCTTTGTACTAACTTAGTTTACTATACTATGTGTCATCCATAGACTGATGGACAAACTGAGGTAGTAATAGAATAATGATGATTTTCTACCATTTATTGAATTTGCATACAACAGGATTGTTCACAGCGTCACTAAATGTTCATTGTTTGAGATTGTGTATGGTTTTAATCCTTTATCCTATATTAACTTGTTGCATTTACCTTCTGACGAGGTGGTGAATTTTCAAGCCGATGAGAAGACCACCATCATTTTGGAAATTTTTTATGTTATTTCAATTTATTTTATGTTATATGCCAATATTTTTTTTAGTAAAAATTATGTTTTCTAAATCAACCATGTATATTTTTCATAACTTTCGAGGAACTATACGTAACTACACATTCATTATACGTAATTATATGAAAAACTACCTATTCTATAATATGTAGAATGAATATATTACACTCACGGGACAATATTATTCTTATATTTAAAGTTTTGTTTCTAAATTAACACATTCTATTTTTCATACTATTTGTTGAAGTTAATTTGAAATTACGCATTCAATATACGTTGGCATATGTAAAACTTGATATATACAGTTGGTGAAAACAACTAATTTTATTATAGGGTATATTATTGGATTGGATTAATTGGGGCTTCAAGATATACCATGTTTTATTTAGAACATTATTACAGTTGTTTAATATATAATATGAGACATATATATGCAAAATAATTAGATATACATATTTATATATATGAGAAAGTACGTAAAGTATATATCTTAATCTTTTTCAACTTACTGAAAATCTATAATTGTTATTATTATACTCGATATAAATAAACACTGTATATATTTGAAATTAATAACTAAATCAAATAAGTGCACGAATATAACAATTTTACCGTACATCATCTTATATATCAAATAATATATGAAGTGTATATTTTTATTTTTCAATATGTTTATCAACAACAAAAAAAAATCATGGTATATTTTTGAAAAACTATAAAATTTGTAAAATAAAAATGGTAAAAACGTACATACATTTATAGAAAAACTCGAGAATATAAAAACACAAATATGAAAAAGAAAAGAAAAAAAATCATGTAAAAAACCATATAACAATGACAATAAAAAAATGAAATCAAATGAAATTTCAATTGAAAATTAAAAATAAACCAAATATTTACGATATGAAAAGTATATTATCTAGTTAAATAAATCAAATCTCATGCAATTTAAAAAAAAATATTATCTTACCTTAAATGGTGAAAACTAAAATGAATAATAAATAAATCAAATTTGAAATTAGGTCAATAAGAAAATTATTATTTTCAAATTTATGTGATTAGAAATTTCTTACTTTTTAGAAATGGCCAAATCATATATTAATTTAATGTTATATAGGCTACGCTTGTCAACCCCATTTACAAACTTGTGGAATATCAATAGTTGTGGAGTATCTTCTTCCTTTTTCCTTCATTCCCTCAGCAATATATATATTTTTTTTGTTTTCAAAATTTTTCTATTGCCTCTACATATTGTTCATCCTCATCTCTTTTCCTATGTTCTACTTACTCTGCAAATTTTCAATTCAAGTATTCGTGGGTTTGATTCTCAATTTTGTTTTCACAATTGGTTTTTTTATAAATTTACTAATATTTATGATTTTAATCTAACCAAATTGGTTGATGAGTGACCTGAATTTTCGATTCGATATTGTGGGCATCTCCTTCTTTTTCTTCTTAGGCCGACATTCCCAATTGGATTTGAAGATTTCAGATCTTGTGGGCCTGAAGTGGAGGGGATTGTTAGGGATTCCATATGAGAGACATGAATGTGGAGAAAGGGAGATTTTGTTAGGGCTGTCAACAAGAAGAGTAAATTATAGGTTTTATTTTGAGAAAAAAGCAAAAGGGGTGTCAAGAAGAATGACAAATTATATGTTTTGTTTTGGGAAAATAGCAAAAAAAAATTTAAATTGATAGAATATCAAAAGATAGAAAATATAAAAATAAATAAATAAATAAATCCCTCAAATGCCCCTATCCAAATTAAAAATTGAAATTGTTTACCCCACTAACATAAACTCCTGTTACACTGTAATTGAAAAACAAATGCTACAAAAAATTCCCTCCAAATAACTAAAATCAGAAAACATACCATTACTGTGAAGCTCCACCTCATACCTTCAGAATTTAAACTTCTGAAGGTAATCATTTTCTTCCTTGGAATTCGGCAGGTTGCTTCTTTCATAATTCAAAACCCTAAAGTTACTCCCTTGGAATTTGTCTCGTCAGTATATGCACTCATCTCAGCAGGTTTCTACTTTCTTCTAAACACCTATTTCATCTCAGCCACTAACGCTCCTCCCGATTGTGGCACTCTAATCTTCTCTGTCGTAGCCTCAGCCTTACAAAGAACTCCCTGCCGCTTCTTCTCACATCCTCTCGTTTATCCCGGCAACAGTAGTTACTTATCTCACATTCGTTCTTCCTCTTTGAGTATCGCCATTAAAGTAGGTCAGTTGCTCTTCTTCTTCTTCTTTTTTACGCAATTTTTTCTTCCAATATCACCATGCAATGACTATTTTGGACTGTATTTTCCAACATTTTAAAATACCCATTGTTGTCGGCTCTGTAATCAATCACCATTGTTGTCCCTGTAATCTTAGAAGGTTCGAAAGAGAAGAGCTTCGTGTTTAAAAATTTGTTGTTTTTTGCTATTTAATTATACGATATATAGAGAGATAATCGGTTTGGAATTATTTATTTTCTATTTATTAAAATAAGATAAATAGTATAACAACTTTGCCCCGTTTTAAGAGGAAAACAAGGGATTGCGTTTTATTATTCTTGTTTGTTATGATTTTTTTTTAATTTTATAAATCGTAGTATTCTAAATATGAAGAAGCAACAACCGGAAGGAGAAACATGAACAAGTGATAGATTGAGGTCTTCTGGATATACTGGTTTAAAAAAGCGATCATCAACAGTGGTCCAATCTATTTCAAGCTCTTCAGACGAGGTATTCACATATATATATATTTTTCAGGAGTTTTCTAATTATATCATTGTAATCTACATTATTATAGGTTAATGTATGGTTCGTTACAGGATCAAACAAAACCTATAATGGCAAAAGGTTCAATAACCAACAAAGATGTTGCACAATCATAAAAAAAGAGGGTGATGAAGGACCGTCCTAAAGAAACACCAACCATTCAGAAAAAGCCAAGAATAAAATCCATGGTAAATAACTTATTAACCTTTATGTTCTGCTATTGATTATGAATACATATATATTATTTAGAAGCTGTGCACTGTGTAGGTTTCATTAAGTCGAATCAAGAGAGCAAAGCGTATAGAAGAAAGCGAAGAAGAAACTAAAGACAATGTAAGTGTTACAGCTTTTTCTAATACAATTAAAAAACATGAACCAATTTGTCTAATTTACTAATAAAAACAGGGGGAACAGGAAAAGACAGAAAGTGTAGAAGATAAAAAGGAAGAAGACGAAGTAGATGGAGAATGGGAAGAAGAGAAGGAAGAACATGAAGAGTCAAGGTCATCGACAAGAGAGACAAGTGAAACAAGTCAGCACTCAATGAATGGTAAAAAGGGATAGAAGAAACAGAGAAGGGGAAGAAGGTAATTGTATATAAATTATAGAAATGTAACCTATTGGTCTTACTGTATCTTATATATTGTTGTAACAAAAATGTAAAATAGGTGATAAATCCAAAAAAGGGAAATAAACAAAAGATGAAAAAAGAAGGAAAGGACAAGGAAAAATGAAGGAAGACAATGATGGGGTATGTGTGATTTTGTACTGTATTTCACACAATACATGTCATTTGTATCGTATATAGGGTAATTACATTGTACTAGAATTACATGGTATTTGTAATACGTTTATATGTAGGGATTAATTGTTGATTATGGTAGATTGAGTATTGAGTATTGAGTATATATTGAATTTGGGAAAGTATGTGATCGTTATACTATCATTGTAGATAATATGTATATTGATTATTGCAATTACAGTGTATTTGTAAGTAATGGAACATGCTAACTTATATTTAGTTTATGGCAATTACATTATATTTGTAATACGTTTGTATACTATGATTGATTATTCGTTGTAGTAGATTGAGTATTCAATAATACATATTTAGAAGACATTGAATTTCTGATAGTATGTTGATCATCATGAAATTATTATATGATATGTATAATTGATTACTGCAATTACAGTATGTTTGAAGTTTATGAAACATACTAATTTATATATATATTGGATTTTACTGTGTTGTTTCTCATTTTCTGATTGTCATTAACATATTGCTTATTATTCTTCATTACTAGGATTCAGTATACTTGATGTCCCACCAACGGAGGATAGACCCTTTGCGAATAAATCTACAAACGAAAAGCAATATAATAGAGAAAATGAAAGAAAATCTTGGGGAAAGACTGACCTCTAGGTTTAGTGAGGGCCTATTTGGCCATTTTCTTAAATTTTCTATAACAAACCAATCCTCTCAGTTACTGTTGCACCTAATTCAGCGTATGTGCAAGCCAAAATCAACCACCCAGCTACATTTCCTAATAAGGGGTAGGGTACTGAAATTTGGACTGAGGGATTTTGCCTTGATAACGCAGGCCTGAACTGCAGTGAAGTACTAGAATTTAATACAGAGGATATAAAAGGTGGGGGAAGACTTAAAATGATTTATTTTGAGACCCTCAAGTCCGTGACAAGGCATTATTTGAACACTATGTTAAACCTAAGCACTGCTGGGACAGATGATGACAGAATACGAATGGCGAAGTTATACTTCCTGGAGAGCTTTCTACTGCCAAAACAAGAATCTTTAAACATTGACTGGGACCATGTGTTAATGGTAGATGATGATGAACTCTTTGATAGTTATCCTTGGGGAAGGGTAGCTTTTGACCTACTATTAAAATTTATGAATAGAGTTGTTCCAGCAAAGGACAAACAGGGTTACCGATGGAAGGTTTCATTTTTCCGATCCTAGTTTGGGCGTATGAGGTAATTACAACATTGAGTACGCCACCAAACTATTTTGCAACATGGATCTCAAATGAATTGCCTCAAATAATAAATTGGGAAGCGACACACAGCCAAAATGGAAGGACCTACAGCCGGTATGAAACTGAATTTACGACATATTTTATATGTAGATAATCACTTAGTTGTAACTTTTTTTTTTATCGTTGAAACAGCTTGAACTAACCCCAATCACGCTACACCTGAAGAATTGATGTGACGACCCAGACTTTTCGAACTGACCGTCTAAGTCGTCAATTTGACGCAAAACAGTTTGTTGACAAAAGACATAGGAAGATTCAGTTGAAACCGTAAGAAAACGAAGAAAAATTTAATCGGGCCCTATTTTCAAAATACAAAATTTCGAAGGCTGTTTACAAAAAAAATTTAACTATTTGTAGACTTAGTTAAATCAAAATATTTTCAAACCGTCAGCGGAAGCAGTTTAAAGACAGTCCCCTATGGCAATTCACGAGTCCTTCTTGTCCCTCGTCGGTCTGCCCCTCGTGTTACCTTTGCCTGAAAAGTTAAACATAAAAAGGGTGAGTATTAATATACTCAGTAAGGGACCCACTACTGGTCCCGTTCGGGGAAAAATAAATTATTAGCATCCTATGGTGTACCCTGCACAGTCACAGTCTTGTGATCCCGTAGGATGCACATATCAGTCTAGTGCTCCCGAAGGATGCACATATCAGTCTAGTGCTC
>JACWES010000015.1:737210-907059 GCA_025688845.1 Cucumis hystrix
ATATCAGTCTAGTGCTCCCGAAGGATGCACATATCAGTCTAGTGCTCTCGAAGGATGCACATATCAGTCTAGTGCTCCCGAAGGATGCACATATAGGGGATGATCCCGAAGGACACCCGCAGGGTAACTATCCACTATGAAACTAATAATTTATCCCCTCAGTCCCTTCTAAACATCTTAACAGTCATGCTCAATACAGTCAAATTTCCTTATCACATAAGCTCCCCATTTAACCTCGAACGACCATATTATCCAAATTTCACCCAAGGACAGTCAAACATATCACTACATCAGTCATCAACATAAATAACCCAACAGTCACAACATACGCTAGATAACAAGTCCACGTCAATCCATACATACATATATAAGTTTCATTCAGTCAAGCACAATATACGTTAAACTTTCAGTCCACACCCAACCAAACATCATAAACGTCATCCCTACTCAGTCCAGATATAACATTCAGTCCAAATAGTCAATACATCTTAATTTTTGTTATTGAGTCCAGTAGAAAATCCCTTACCTCAAGTTTATGCAAGTTCTTCAATCGAATAAGTTCCAATAATTAGATTCCTAAACATAACCAACTATAAAATCAATATCCTTCTAATTAATTTCATCCATTCAAATCACCCATGTGTAAATCTCACAACTCACCCAAGAAGTGGAGAAACAAACTCCCGCGAAGCTTATGGCAAAATTCAAAGTCCAAATTCTTCAAATCTCCAATATCGCCTTCAAGAACAAACATCCAAACAACCAATTTAAACAACATCAACTAATCAAAGTTTCAATGTAAACTCTTAAATCCATCAATTTCATCCTTACCCAACGAATTTACAACGACATAGCGGCAGCGGCACACAAGATTTGGGCAACGGTCTTGCAGAATGGAGGCAGATCGGCTCGGATCCGCGTCCGGCTTTGCGAGGTGTGCACTCCGGCGGCTTTGCGGATGGTACCAGGCGACGGCGGCGGCGGACAGAGGCGCAAGGGGCAGATCTGAGGAGGGGAGGTTTTCGGCTGGCATCGCGGACGGCTGCGACTGGAGAGGCGGTGCGGCTGGGCTGGTTTCCGTTGGACGGACGGAAAAGAGGAGAATCGGGCGGACGGCGTGCGGGCTTCACGGACGGAGTCGGGCGTGGATGAACCCCGACGCGGCTGGGTTTCGCGAATTGAAATGGACGGCGGCGTGAGTCTGGGCTGGGCGGCGGTGGTGGTCGGAAGTCGAGCGAAAAGGAGAGGGGAGGTGTGTGGCGGCCGACTAGGGCGTGGGGAAGAGGAAGAGGAAAAGAAAAATGGAGGGGGGGGGCTGCGCACGGGAGAAGAAGAAGGAAGGGAAAGAAAGAAGGAAAAAGAAAAGAAAAAGAAAAAGAAATTAATTAATATTATTATTATTACCTTTTTTTTTTTTTTTAAGGGCGTTACAATTGAGCAAACCATACTTCGCGCCATTCCTTGAGGAAGAAAAAGTTTTCGATTCTGTGAGAAGCAGAAGAGAAGTTTACTAATGTCCAAAAAGCTGACCGTGTAGCTCACGTGTTGCTTAGGAGAGGCATGTCATCTACTAGCCAGCTTGATGGACTAGCCAAGTCTGTAGAGAGTATAAAACAGACACAGGCAAAAATGGAAAAAAGTATGGAAGAAATGGTTGGATTGTTCAAGCTATTGAGGAGTAAGTGACCAAAAAATTTGAAGAACTGCATGAAAAGTTAAACAACATTGTTGATGAAATAAAAAAGAAAAAAAATACAGCTTCAGGTGCACAGAAGACAACCGAATACATGGTAACCATGATCTTTAAACTATAAGTTACTTATCTGATTATGTGTATATGAACTTAAATTTGAAATTACATTGTATTTGTAATTTAGGGGGCAAGGTCTTTCAAGAAGCACCTTGATAAGGTAGAGGAAGGAAAGGAAGAGGACGATGAAGAAGAAGATGAAGATGAAGACCTGAGTACGGACCTGATGCATCAGAAGGACCCCGATAAAAGAGATGACGATGACCACGATGAGGAAAGTGGAGGGGTTGCTAGAGGTGAGAATTAAGGATTGGCAGGGCCATCCAGTGGACAACCAACATCAAGAAAATCAGAAACAATACATCCCAAAATTAGGCAAGCAGAAGATCAATCACCGTATAAGGTGACTCATAAAGTAAATTATACTACATTATGTTGAAAATGTTTATAACAAATGTTTAAAACTAAACGGTGTAAATGTGATGACAGGTCACAGATGATGCAAATGAAGAACTAAATGAGTTCATCAGATCAATCGATGAAAGTGTTATATATGATGAAATTAAGAAAAAGAAAGAAGACGAATTTCAATTGTTATAGTGGATTACCGATCTTTTAAGGATTATTAATTATTATAGCATTACATTCCCAACTCTGCTTTATGTACATGAATACTGAATATATTCTGTTTGATTCTACTATA
This sequence comes from Cucumis hystrix, assembly GCA_025688845.1. Classification (NCBI taxonomy): domain Eukaryota; kingdom Viridiplantae; phylum Streptophyta; class Magnoliopsida; order Cucurbitales; family Cucurbitaceae; genus Cucumis; species Cucumis hystrix. The sequence goes on from JACWES010000015.1 coordinate 739,664, forward strand.
TGTCAAACTGATGTATACACCATACTGAATACAGTCTGTAAGGATATATCTAATTATTGGCATCACTTACACAAATACAGTGTGTTTGCATTGATTATGCTTTATTTGTTTGAGTACTCTGTTGATGAGCTAGGTAATGCTTCATAAAGTATTACTACGGACAGGGTCAATCCTCCTTGGGTTCAACGGCAAGCACACTGAAAAAAATGCAAAAAAACTTCAGGAGGAAAACAGAAAGACAACAAATGGGAAAGGTACTAAGATAAATAAATATGATTGTCGGGTTCAAAACTTATACCATGGTACATTTGAAATTTATTGTGGTATCAAATTGTAGGTTAAAGGAAGTTTTCCAACTGAGGACAGACTCTCAAATATAGACGAAACAAATCCAGCAACAAAGGTTATATTAAAACACGTAAGAATACCCCGTACTACAATATGCCTATTTATACTGTGTAACTTATAAATCTTATGTTATTAATACAGTAAACTTCTTTTTTCTAGCTGAACACAACCAATGGTGAGTTGTTAAAAATGGCAGAGGAAAGGGATAAGCGACTGAAGATATCAATTGATAAGCAGCATACAGAGATTAAGCGAACAACGAAGGGAATTATGACAGATGCTGCAAAAGAGGAAATAGGAATATCATCAAACAACGAGAAGGAGAATGCATATCCAGGAATGCCATCATTTGACTTGCATCTGAGTCAAGCTTGATAATTATTCATTATCTTTCATGTTATTCGGTCTTCAATTTATGACAATATCTTTAGTTTTGTTGCTTTATTTACATTGGAACAATATATATTAGTTTATTTAACCAAAATCTATCGTTATTCTTATATATGTGAATCTTAAAATATACTGTATTTGATATTCAGGTCATCAAATCTGAATGTACTCTGAAATGGTTAACTATGAAATACATTAACATAAATATAGAATGATTGTTCAAAGATTTCAATATGTTCGATTTTACACAATAAGAGAATAGATCATAAAAATTTATCATTCTTTCTAGATACGTGAATGTTAAAATAAACTGTATTTGATATTTAGGTCATCAAAATCTGGATGTACTTTGGAATGGTTAAATCTGAATGCATGTACATAAATATAGCATGATTGTTCAAATAACTCGATACGTTAGATTTACACAGTTACATAATATATGTCATGAATTCAATATTATGACACCCTGGATGTATCTAGATTGAAAGTTAACACATACAATTCGAATATCTAGATTGAAAGTTAACACATTCACCCTTATAATTGAAAATGCTCAGTAATTCATAAAATACAACAAATACTCTGTATGTTAAATATCGAAGCAAAAGTTTATATCAACAAACTATTCGAATATTTAGTACGAGATAAAAAAAATCAAGTGATAAAAGAATTGTAACTAATACTTATAGAAACTATTGAATGGTAACCTAATGTTGAATGAATTCTTTACAAGACCTACAATTGTGACCTCGTTGACAACATCTGCTGCAACGAACAGTCGCCTTTTTCTCTAAAAATGACAAAAATCTCTTCTTTTTAGGCCTTCCAGCTGGACGTCTGACTTGGGGCCGAAGAAGTCCATCGTTGCCACCTTGGTATGTTTTCTTAATTTGGTCTACACTACCAATAGGACGTGTTGCCTTCTTATACAAGTTTGTCAGATTTGAAACAGAATAAAACTTATCAGTGTACATATGCAAGTTAAGATTCCTTGTAGTGATAGTTTCGTACGTTGAAAATTTCATTTGGTGCGACGTTCATAGAACGACTTTTGAACCAGACTACGTATTGATTCTAAAAGTCCAATTACATGTAATTCTCAGGATTCTTTCAATGTAGAATTCATGCTTTCAGAAATATTGGTTATAATAACCGAATATCTCCTTCTCCTAAAAACTGCCCTAGCCCACCTATGTCTTCCGATAGTTTCCAACTCATGCTAATTGATGGAGAGAGATTATCAAGTTCTCTCATGTAGTACTCAAACATCAACGGGGTATAAGCTCTTATACCCCATTTTCTATACTCTTATACCCCACTATTATTAAACACAACTGTGGAATGATTCCTCAATATGAAGCAACTTATGGTTCTTTTTCATGTTCTTATAAAGATGAAATGCACATAATCCATGCTCAGCTAATTCATACACAGCCTTAAACCCATTTTCTATACTCTTGTGAGCATCCGACACAATTACCATTTCCTTATTTTCTCCAAAAACGACTTTAAGATTGCGAAAAAACCATGTCCATGATAAGTCATTCTCTGAATCAACCACAGCAAAAGCTAGTGGCACAATTTGAGAATTTCCATCAATAGTGCAAGCAAAAATGAGTAAAAATAACTGGCACACAATTACACAATTTGAGAATTTTCAACGCTGCACCATCAACTGAAATAACTGGCACACAATAATTACATGCATCAATTGAAGCTGCAAGGGCCATGAAATAGAACTTGAATCGACATTCATCGTCTGATTCTTCAGCCGTTTACGTTCCTATTAATTATGCAATAAATGTAATATTAGAATTACAGTGTATTTCCAAAATGAGTAAAAATATATAATAGCAAATACACAGTATTTGATGTACATATTATACTTGGTTATTCCTAATCAATGCGTCTGTGAATGCCGCTAGCATTGCATACGAGTCCTCTGGGGTACCCCTAATGAAATTCAATGCAATCTCACGCCCTCTCTAGGCCTTATCATAACTTACATTTACCCCGTGATTAATCTTCATGTAAATAATAACATCAGAAGGGCGGCATGGAGCCTTGTCATTCATGTTAAAAAAAGACTTCGTACACTCAGAAACAATCCATGATGTTGCTTGCCTGTGATCATTTTTAACAATGTCAAGAGCACACTTATGTGTATCCGTAAACTTACGAATAATCCAAATATCGCTTTTTTTTAACACAGAAGCACATAAATACCATGAAAACGACAGATCTTTGCATCGAATGTCAAATGATGTGCGGTTGGACCTAACTGTAACAAATTCAAAACTATTGTTCACTGCCAACATATAAATCGCTTTCTTCAGTATTGACTTGGTTCTAAACTTTACTCAGACCTTAATAAGTACTGCATCATTTGGTGAATCAAAGGAATCATCATCAATAATCCGCAATACATTGTGTGCTGGTTGCTGTGTATTTACTTCATTATTGAAACACGATGTATTTTCAATTGACCTAGCAAGTGCAGAATGAACAACCAAAACAAAATCATTGTCAGAAAATTTTGACATAATCAACATAAGCCAATACACATCCCTGTCTTCACCAATCCAAATAAGGTTCGAACTGTTGCATCCATCCAATACAGAGTAATGCGACACACAGAAATATGTAAGGATGAAATTTTTTTTATCTTGAATGAATTGTAAGAATTCTTGAAATGAAGATGAGCATGGAACAAATACATCAACTACAGGGTAGTCAATATATCGAGAAGATTCTATCCATCTACCATTAAAAAAAGTCTTCACACGTTGCATTGCCATTATAAGAAACGATATACGATAGAGGTCAAGGAATTCCAAAACAGGCGTACGATAAATGCGACCAATAAAGAGGACAGTTGCAGTGAAAGAATTCCAAAACTGAAAACAAATTCATTCGAATACTTTTGTACCCCAAAATAAAAGTCGGATTAAAAAAGAGAAATTGGTACAATTAAATAATTTCAAATAAAAATCATATTATTCTCACGACTTTTTTGGGATATTGTGATTTGAATAATATTTTTTTATTGTTTTTGTAGTTTTAAATCAATTTTTAAATGATAGTAAATAAAATCTATGGAAAATATCCCTCATTTAAAATGATAATTACATAAACTGATTTTATTCTCATCCTCTCGATGGATTTAAGGTGTGTATCATTAGATTAATGAAAATTTTATCATTTTATCATTTAATTCCCATAAAAGGATTGCATTGCTGTTATATTAACATTTATTTCATAAAATAATGCTTAAAAATAGGAAAGATACACTAATTATATGAATTTGTTATTATATAAAATGCATAATTTTAGGTAAAAGATATTATTTTAAATTCAAAATTTGGAATCTTCGTTCCAACGAAACCTACCATGAAGGAATAACATTATTACTGATTTAATGGTGTAAATTAAATAGTGTGAATTAAATATGTATTATTATATATAATAATATGGTCAGTCCGTTTATTGCATAATTTGTATATGCATAATAATGTTAAAATGCATAATTTTAGATAACATATATTATTTTAAAAGATAATTTGTTATCAATTTAAGGCATGAATCTAGCATAATTTCGTTACATGAGATTAATAGATAAAATAAATATTTATTTAATAAACGTTTATTTAATTTCATTTCAAGATAAAATTGAATGATATCCAAATACACTGTAATAGTAGTTCTATGTTATATCCTATTGTTTTACAAATCACAAATACATTGTAACTAACAAGCATGATATTCAATCTATCAAGTGGTAAAATCGGATGAAAAACTATCAAAAACTATCTATCTTATTAGAATTTGCTAAAAATCAAATTATTTTTTATGTTTGCTATGTTCCCAAATGTACTCTATTATTTTGCCATTCTCACAGTTATCTCAAAGCAAAAATAGTTTTAAATTGTTAGAATAGCAAAACATAAAAAATAGAAAAATAAATAAATAAAACAATTTCTCAAATGTCCCTATCCAAACTGAAAAATAAAAATTGTTTACCAAAAAACATAAACCACAATTACACTGTAATTGAAATAACAACTACTACAAAAAAAAAAAAATCTTCCCAAAAACATAAAATCACAAAAGAAGCCATTATTGTGAAGCTTCACCTCATACCTTCTGAATTTAAATGTCTGCAGGTAATCATTTTCTCCCTTGAAATTCGGTAGGTTAATTTCTTCTTCATTTGAAACCTTAAAGCTAGTTTGAAAATGATTTGAATGCATTTGCTCACCTTCTTAGCAGATTTGTCCATAATCACATCTAGGCAAAGCACGATTAGTTCAAGACTCTTCCTCTTCTTCGAATATCGCCCTTATTTTGAACTGCTTCAGAAGCACATTTGACTTCGGCCGCTTTATTTTGCATTGTTCGTTCTTCTTCTTCGAATATAGCCATTAAAGTTGGTTAGTTGCACTGTTCGTTCTTCTTCAGTTCTAATCAAATTCGTTATTCTTTTTTATGCAATTTTTTCTTCCAATATCGCCATGCAAGGAATGTTTAGTACTGTATTTTTCAATTGTTAAAATTTCCATTGTTGTCAGCTCTGTAATCAATCACTATTGTTGTCGGCTCTGTAATCTTTGAACGTTCGAAAGAGAAAGAGCTTTATGTTTAAAAATCTTTTATTTTTAATTATTTAATTATATGATATATATAGAGATAATCAGTTTGTATTTATTTATTCTTTTTTATTAATATAAGATAAACTGTATAACAACTATGCCCCATTTTAGGAGGAATAAAAAGGGATTGCCTTGTATTATTTGTTTCTGTTTTGAAAGGTTTATTATTTTATAAATTATAGAAATTCTAAATATGACGAAGGAAAAAGGGGAAGTAGAGACAGGAAGAAGTGACAGATTACGGTCTTCTGGATACACTGGTTCAAAAAAACTATCGTCAATAGTAGTCCAATCTATTTCAAGCTCTTCATATAAGGTATTTATATATATATATATATATATATATATATATATATTTAGGATTTTTCTAAGTATATCATTGTCGTCTACATTATTATAGCCTACAATATGGTTCATTACAAGATAAAACACAACCTACAATGGCAAAAGGGTCAGTAAGCAAAAAAGAAGTTGCACAATCATCAAATAAGAGAGGAATGAAGGACCCTCCAAAAGAAGAACCAACCATCCAGAAAAAGACAAGAATGAAATGCATGGTAAATAACTTATTAACCTTTATGTTCTCCTATTTTATTATGAATACATATAGATTATTTAGAAGTTGTGCTCTGTGTAGGTTTCATTAAGTCGAATAAAGAGAGCAAAACGTATTGAAGAAAGTGAAAAGAGACTGAAGACAAGGTACGTTTTACAGCTTGTTCTAATACAATTAATAGACATAAGCCAAATTGTCTAATTTAATAATCAAAACAGGGGGAACAGGAAAAGATAGAAAATGTGGAAGAGAACAAGGAAGAAGACAAAATAGATGAAGATTGGAAAGCAGAGACGGAAGAAAAGGAAGAGTCAAGATTATCAACCCAATGGTCAAGCTAAACAAGTCAACAATCAATGAATAATAAGAAGGAACACAAGACGACAGAAAAGGGGAAGAAGGTAAGTGTATATAAATTACATAACTGCAACCTTTTTGTCTCATTGTATCTTATTTATTGTTGTAACAAAAATGTAAAATAGGTGATAACTCCAAAGAAGGGAACGAAACAAAAGAATGACAGAAGAAGGAAAGGAAAAGGACCAATGAAGGAAGACAATGCTGAGGTATGTGTGAGGTTGTATTGTATTCATATGAAACGGGTCTTTGTTCTGTATATCGGACAATTACATTGTACTACAATTACAGGGTATTTGTAATATGTTTATATATAGGAATTGATTATTGATTATGGTAGATTGAGTATTGAATATTGCATATTTAGAATACATTGAATTTGAGATAGTATGTTGATCGTTATGTAATCATTATAGGGAATATGTATAATTGATTACTGCAATTACAATATGTTTGTAAGTTATGGAACATGCTAGCTTATATATTGGATTTCATTATTGGATCTGCCATTATATTGAATTACAATTACAGTGTACTTGTAATGCGTTTATATATTGGGATTGATTATTGATTCTGGTAGAGTGAGTCTTGAATATGACATATTTATAATACATCAAATTTGGGATAGTATGTTGATCGTTATGAAATCATTATAGAAATATGTATAATTGATTACTGCAATTACAGTGTGTTTGAAATTTATGAAACATGCTAACTTATTGATTATTACTCGTCACTAATAGGAATCGGTATAGTTGATGTCCCAACAATGGAGGACCACTCTAAGAATAAACCTACATACCAAAAGCAACATAATAGATAAAATCAAAGAAAATCTTAGGGAAAGACTGACATCTAGATTTAGTGAGGGATTATTTGGACATTTTCTAAAATTTTCTATAACAAACCAATCATCACAATTACTCCTGCACCTAATTCATCATATGTGCAAGCTGAAATCGACCACCCAACTACATTTCCTGATAGGGGGTAAGCTGCTGAAATTTGGGCCAAGGGAATTTGCCAAGATAACAGGCATAAACTACAATGAAATACCAAATGTTAATACAGAAGAAATAAAGGGTGGGGGAAGGCTGAAAAGGATTTATTTTGAGACCCTCAAATCGGTGACAAGGCATTATTTGAACACCATGTTCAATATAATCACGGCTGGAACGGATAAGGATAGAATACGAATGGTCAAGTTATACTTCCTAGAGAGGTTTCTACTCCCAAGACAAGAGTCTTTGAGTATCGAGTGGGACCATGTCTTAATGGTAAATGATGATGAACTGTTTGATAGTTACCCTTGGAAGAGGGTAGCCTTTGACCTCCTGTTAGAATTTATGAATTGGGCTTTGGGTAGCAAAGAACAAACAGGAATATCGATGGGAGGGTTCATTTTTTCGATCCTAGTTTGGGCTTATGAGGTAATTCCAACCTTGAGTACGCCACCAAACTTTTTTGCAACATGGATCTCAAATGAAGTGCCCAGGATAATCAATTGGGCAGCAGACACACAGCCAAAATGGAAGGACCTACAGCAGAAGGTCTTTAATTCGCCAACGGTATGAAACTCATTTTACAACAGATTTAATATGTAAATAATCACTTATAGTTGTAACATTTTTTTTTCTTGTTGAAACAGCTTGAACTAACCCCAATGCTCGTTACACATGAAGAATTGAGCAAACCATATTTCACACCGTTCGTTGATGCAAAAAACGATTCTTAGAGAAGCAGAAGAGAAATTTACAAAGGGCCAAAAAGCTGACAGTGTAGCTCACGTGTCGCTTAGTAGAGGCATGCCATCTACAAGCCAGCTTGATGGACTATCCAAGGCTGTTGAGAGTATTAAACAAACCTAGGAAAAAATGGAAAAAAGTATGAGGGAGATGGTTGGATTGTTTAAGACTGTTGAGGAGAAAATGAACAAAATTTTTTGAAGAATTGCATGTCAACTTAAACAACATTGTCGAAGAGATGAAAGTGAAACAAAATACTTCTTCAGGTGCCCAAAAGACAACCGAATATATAGTAAGCATGATCTTTAAACTGTAAGTTATTTCTGTATTTGTAACTTAAAAATACACTGTATATGAACTAAATTTGAAAATACAATGTATTTGTAAATTCAGAGGGCTAGGTCTTTTGAGAAGCTCCTTGATAAGGTGTGTTGGGATTTATGTCCTCAAACTCATAGATTGTAAATATAATCCATTGACCATTATTAATAAAGTATTATTATTGTAATAGTTGTTATTGATTATATTATTAGTTTTGTCTTAATAACCCAAATCCAATAAACTAACATCGCAAGCTGTTTAATGAGTCTTGAACAGTATGTAGAGACATATAGGGATCAATGTTCAAGATCAACTTAAAGGATCATAGTATAGGGATAAGACTAGGTACCTTATCCTAGTAACACTATAGATACGGTTCACTTTGTATTTGATACAAACGCAATGATCCAACACGTTCGTGTAATTGACATGCGAGTGAGGGTATCCTATTCAGTGAGTTTGCATAAGATCGAACTGCGAAATAGTAACCACTAGATGTAACTCCGTTAACTAGTGAGGTTTCTATTTCACTAGGATGACCTAGATAACTTAGTCTTAATCCTGAGTGTATTATGAACTCTTGCTTGCGAGGGATTGTTCTTTGATTTGTACGAGTGAGAGTGGTTAGATCGTGAACTCAATAAGCTTATCATTTTGGGGACAAGATCGAGTGGGGAGCTGGGAACATAATTACACAAGATGAAATTCACTCCTTCTCTACTTTAGGGTAAGTAGATGAGTGTTTCCTTAAATGGTGTCTCCAAGTCTTGAACAAAGGGCCCTACCCTCTCTATGGTACGAGAGGGATTTATGTTTATTGGTAGGACCATAAACAGGTTGTTCATTGGAGGAACACTGGTATTTAAGGATTAGAGGTAACCTATGGGTAAAATGGTAAATTGACCCAGTTGGTGTTACGAACACTCATGAAGGACTAACTTACTGTTATTGGTCTATACCGTGGACACAAAAATATATTTACAGTGAGAAGAGTTCAGCCGTAAGACTTTAGTGGAGTGAACACACAGTTAACGAATATTGATTAATGTGGTTAATGAGTTTAGCTAATTAATCTCATATCGTTGTAGCTTCTGATCTGTAGGTCCATTAGGTCCTCTTTCTAGCTTGTAAAGGGTAATGAGATTTATTCATATTGGCTGTAATTTGAAATGTTCAAATTTATTTTGGGAATTAGTTTAATGTATAGTGATACATTATAATATAAAGTTTATTAAACTTTATTAGATAAATTTACTTTTGGATATGATTCAAAATTAATTTATGAGAGATAAAATATTTGAATGAGTTTAAATATTAATTTAATGTGAATTGGATTCATATTAAAATTATTGGTTATGAGAGAAACTTATATTTGAATATGATTCAAATTTAATTTAAGTTAAATATAAGATATTTAATTTAACTATTAATTAATTAATAGTTTAGTTTTATTTAATTAATTTTGATTTAATTAAATCTATAAGATATTGCAAAGATATTCATTCAAATAAGATTTGAATGAAATATTAATTAAATATGATTTAATTAATTATATTAATATAAATCTATAAGATATTGGAGAGATAATCATTCAAATAAGATTTCAATGAAATATTAATTAAATATGATTTAATTAATTATTAACTAATTGATTAATTGTTAATTAATTAGTAGATTTGATAATAACTTTTTCCCATCCCAATTGGTTCCCACAAACCAATCTCATCCTAGAGGATAGGATGGTCTTCAACGGGTGGTGTCCCAATTTGGTGGTTTGCATATTTAGAGACGTCAACAAAAGTAAGTTCTCTGTATCTTTTAAATAAAAAGCATGCTTAGTTTTTATTTAGAATTTTGATTCTAAATTTTTGCCAATGTACTGGCATTTTGGGATTCCCAAATTAAATTGAGTAATGGTTCTGTAAAATTTTCCGCTGCCATAGGGCTTTTATTCCTTCAAGATGGAGGAGGGAAAGGAAGAACAAGACGAAGAAGAAGATGAAGTTGAAGACCTGAGCATGACCTCGATGCATCAGAAGGGACCTAGGAAAATGGACGATGATAACAACGGTGAAGGAAGGGGAGGGGTTGTTGGAAGTGGGAGCCAAGGCTTAGGAGGGCCAGCTGGTAGACAATCGATATCAACAAAATCAGAAACAATATCTCCCAAAAGTAGACAAGATGGAGATCAACCACTGTATATAAGGTGATTTATAAAGTGAAAATTATACTACATTATGTTAATACTGATTATAACAAATGTTTAAAACTAAACCGTGTACGTGTGATGAAAGGCCACAAATGATGCAGATGAAGAACTAAATGAGTTGATTAGGTCAATTGATGAAAGTATTATATATGATGAAATAAACAAAAAGAATGAAGACAAAGTACAATTGGTATAGTGGATTATTGATGCTTTGAGGTTTATCAATTATTATTAAATTGCATTTCCAACTTTGACTTATGTATATCTTTTTGTTGTTATACTGTCATCAAATCATTCATCAATTATTATGTTATATTGTCATCAAGTTTTGTACATATTCTTGTTGTGAAACATGTATACCTGTTTATTATTATCACTTAATTGATTGGTTGATTCTACTGTATTTGAAAGGGATACATAACCCATACTGAAATCAATATGTTTGGATATATCTGATTATTGGCATCAGTTAAAAAAATACAGTGTGTTTGAGTTGATTATGCTGTATGTGTTTGAGTACTCTGTTGATGAGCGAAGTAGTGCTTTATAAAATATTACTATGCACAGGGTCAATCCTCCTTGGGTTCAACAACAAACACACTAAAAAAAATGCAAACAAACTTCGAAAGAAAAAAAGAAAGATAACAAATAGCAAAGGTACTAAGATAAAAAAAATATGAATGTCGAGTTCACAACTTAGACCATGGTATATTTGAACTTTCTTGTGCTACCAACTTATATGTTAAAGGAAGTTTTCCAATTGAGGACAGACTCTTAAATATAGAGAGAACAATCCAGCAACAAGGGTGTTATATTAAAACATGTAAGAATACCCCGTACTACAATATGCTTAATTATACTGTGTCAGTTGTAAATCGTATCTTATTAATACAATATTTTTTTTCTAGCTGAACACAACCAAGGGTGAGTTGATAAAGATGGTAGAGGAAAGGGATAAGCGACTGAAGATATCAATTGATAAGCAATATATAGAGTTACAACACCATCATCAAACAACGAGAAGGAGAATGCATATCTAGAAATGCCATCATTTGATTTGCATCTGAGTCAAGCATGATAATTATTCATTAAACTTTTATGTTATGAGCTCTTCAATTTATGGCAATATCTTTTGTTTTGTTGCTTTATTTACATTGGAACAATATATATTAGTTTATTTAATCAAAATTTATTGTTATTTTCAGATACGTGACTCTTAAAATACATTGTATTTGATATTTAGGTCATAAAAATTTGGATGTACTTTGAAGTGATTAAATCTGAAATGCATGTACATAAATATAGCATGATTGTTCAAAGAACTCAATATGTTCGCTTTACACGGTTAGAGAATATGTCATTAAAAACTATTGTTATTTTGGATACTTGAATCTTAAAATACATTTTATTTGATATTCAGGTCATCAAAATCTGTATGTACTTTGAAGTGGTTAAATATGAAATGCATTTAGATAAATATAACATGATTGTTCAAAGAACTCGATATGTTTGATTTATATGGTTAGAGAATATATGTCATGATTGAATATTATGACAACCTGAATGTATCTAGATTGAAAGTTAGAATACTCAAGTTTAAAACAGACAATATACAATATAGTATACCTTAGAATTGAACATGCTCAGTAAAGCATAAAATATAACAAATACTTTGTATGTTCAATTAAAAGGATAAATTTTATATGAAAAAAAAATTCAAATATTTATACTAAATGAAAAAACAAAAATCAAGTGATAAAAAAATTGTAACTAATACTTATAGAAACTACTTAATGGTAACTACTTTACAAGACCTACAATAGAAACCTCGTTGACCACACCTGCTACAACGAACAATCACCTTTTTCTCTAAAAATGACAAAAGTCTCTTCTTTTTAGGCCTTCCAGCTGGACGTCTGACCTGGGCGGAAAAAGTCCATCGTTGCCATCTTGGTATGTTTTCTTAATTTAGTCTACACGACCAATAGAACGTGTTGCCTTCCTATACAAGTTTATCAGATTTGAAATAGAATAAAACTTATCAGTGTACATATGCAAGTTAAGATTCCTTGTAGAAAGGGAAATACAAGCATGACAAGTCATTCCTTGTAGAAAGGGAAATAAAAGCCAGTGGCACAATTTGAGAATTTCCATCAATAGTGCAAGCAGAAATAAGCGTACCAAGATATTTGTTCTTCAACGCTACACCATCAACTAAAATAACTGGCACGCAATAATTTCATGCCTCAATTGAAGCTGCAAGGGCCATGAAATAGAACTTGAACCGACCTGTAACGACTCAACTTTTCCAACTAGCTGAAGTCATTACTTTTATATGAGTCTCATCTTTAAAAAATAAGAGTTTATAAATTCTATATAAAAGAAACAACAACATCAAAAAAAAAAAAATTATTTGGGCCCTATTTCAAACAAATTTAAAGACTTAAAACTATAGTTTATAAAAAGAAAACTAATTAAGAAATAACAATCATCAAAGTCATATAACTCAGTTCAGTCTCAAATATTAAGGAAAACAAAACGTTTAACGGAAGCAATTTAAAAGACATTTCTCCTATGGCAATCACGTCTCCTTGTCCCTTGTCAGTATGCTGAGTGTTACATTTGCCTGAAAAATTAAACATAAAAGGGTGAATATAAACATACCTAGTAAGAGACCCACTACTGATCCCGTTAGGGAAAAAAATAAAATTGTTAACTTCCTATTGGGGGTACCCTGCACTTTAACAGTCTTGTGATTCCGAAGGAATACACACAATCAGTCTGATGCCTTGAAGGACACATATATCAGTTTAGTGCTATGCAGGAAGCACATATATCAGTTTAGTGTTATGCAGGAAGCACATGTCAGTCTAGTGCTCCCGAAGGATGCACATCAGGTGGTGATCCCGTAGGACACCTGCAAGGCACACTACCCAATCGACAAAGCTAATAATTTCCCCTCAGTCCGTTATAAACATTTAAGCAGTCCATTCGTATTACAGTCCAACTACCCCGTCATGAAATCATTTCAGTTCAACGCACGTACAGTCAATTTACTCCATTCCATCACAATATCAGTCGGTAATAAAAACAACACATTAGACAATCAAGCTATATACATAACGCTCCTCTCAGTTCACAAGTACTTTGTCCATACTTTAATATACTAATCACTCATTCTAGGCATTAATCATCATGTTCACATAAGCATATTAGAAAATCAAACTCTACTTTTTCCTAACATCTACATCTATATATATATATCAGTCAACCATATTGTACATTCATCATCATGTCCACATCAATATATATATATATCCGGCAACCACACTCACTTCAGAGACATCCATACGGTCAACTTATTTCAAGTCTATTGTAGTTCAGAGATATTCAAACAACCAACATATTTCAATTCTATGGTAGAGTCCAACACACCAATCCTAAGTTAAATAGAGAATTTAACTCCAACGAATTTGTCGAGAATGTAAGAAGTCAAACATCGTCCTCAATTGACACCTTCAAAGAACAATATTAACCTATCGTTTAATTTAACATTACACCTCAACGAATCTATCACGTGAAAACCATCAAATTCACTATTCCAAACTTACACCAAAACCCAATACTTCTTGTGGCAAAGCAGAAACGTAGTGCACAAGACGATCCAAGTGATGGCACGAGATCTGGATTGCACAAGATAAGACTTGACAGCAAAATGACCCAGATCGGAAAAATCTTGACGTCGGCTTTCACGAAACGATAGAAATCGAAAGGCCTTGTGATCGAACTTTGTGACAGCTATGCGTGGACGACGGACGCTACAGATCAGTTGAAGAGTTAAGGAAAAGACCGGTCGGAAGAGGTTGAGGGACGACGGTGGTTGTTTCGCGAAATAGAGCCAAAATGAAAAACGAAGACAGACCGGTCGGCTGGGTTTTTGGCTTTAACTGAAAGGCATAACGAGATGCGATGCTTGGGCTGTCGACATACACAGCGATCGACAGAGGAGGTTGAACGGAGATGAAGAGAGGAAGAGAAAAGGAGATGAAGGGTCAGCGGCTAAATCTTACGGGAAGAAGAAGGAGATGAAAACTTTTGGCATGCAAAACGATGAAAGGTTTAAAAAAATAATAATAATATATTATAATTATTATTACTTTAATTTAACTAATAATAATATATATTTTTTGTTTTTTTTTCTTCTTTTCCACACTCAAATTAAATTCTCTTCCAACCAAACTATCATAATATAAAACCCAAAATCCTTAAAATTTTAATAAATAAATCGACAATTAGGATGTGAGAAATACCTCAAAATTTGGGGTGTTACACGACCTTCGTCGTCTGATTCTTCAACCGTATAAGTTCCTAGTAATTATGCAATAAAGGTGATATTAGAATTACAATGTATTTCCAAAATGAGTAAAATACTTAATAGCAAATACAGAGTATTTGATATATAAATTATACCTGGGTTATTCCTAATCAATGCATCAGTGAATGCTTCCAACATTGCATACGAGTCCTCCGGGGTACCCTTAATGGAATTCAATACAATCTCACGTCCTCTCCAAGCCTTATCATAACTTACATTTACCCTGTGATTAATCTTCATGTAATTAATAACATTGCTTGCCTGTGATATTTTTTAACAATGTTAACGACACACTGATAGATATCCGTAAACTTACGAACAATTCAAATATCGCTTTTTTTTAACACAGGAGCACGTAAATACCATCGAATGTCAAATGATGTGCAGTTGGACCTAATTGTAACAAATTCAAAACTATTGTTCACGATCAACATATAAATCACTTTCTTCAGTATTGACTTAGTTTTAAACTTTACTCCCACCTTAATATGTACTACATCATTTGGTGAATCAAACGAATCAACATCAATAATCCCTGATACATTATGTGTAGGTTGCTGTGTATTTACTTCATTATTCAAACACAGTGTATTTCCAACAGACCCAACAAGTGCAGAATCAACAACCACAACAAAATCATTGTCAGGAAATTTCGACATGATCAACATAAGCCAGTACACGTTCTTGTCTTCAACAATCCGAATAAGGTTTGAACTATTTCATCCATCCCAATAAAGAGTAATGCAACACACAGAAAGATCTAAAGATGGAAAAAGTCTACCTTGAATGCACTTTATGAATTCTTGAAATGAAGATGAGCATGAAACGAATACATCAACCACATGGTAGTCAATATATCGAAAAGATTCCACCCATCTACCATAAAAAACAGTCCTCACACGTTGCATTGCCATTAGAAGACACGATAGAGGATAAAAGTAAAGGAATTCCAAGAAGAAAAGGTAGAGGATAAAGGTAAAGGAATTCTGTGAAAGAATACAGTAGATGACACAGTCGAACAATAAAGTCGGAAGCTGTCGTGAAAAAATTCCAAAATTATTTACCGAACTAAAAATAAATTCATCTGAATGCTGTTGTACCTCAAAATAAAAGTGTGATTAAAAAACTATGGAGGGTAATTGGTACAATTAAATAATGTCAAATAAAAATCACATTATTCTCACTTTTTTTTTTTTTTTTTTGGATATTGACATTTGAATAATATTTTTTAGTGTTTTGGTGGTTTAAATGAAACTTTAAAACCAATTTTGAAATAATAGTAAATAATATATATGGAAAATATACCTCATTAAATGATAGTTCCATAAAAGGATTTTATTCCCCCTAATTTCGATGCATTTAACGTCTGTATCATTAGTTTAATGAAATTTTTATCATCTATACATATGGTTATATTAACATTTATTCCCCTTAAATAATGTCAATTTATTATTATTAATATTGCCAATCCTTTTATGGAATAATTGTTACATGCATAATTATAGGGAGGATACACTCTTAATATGATGTTGTTATTATATCAAATGCATAATTTTAGGGAAAGATATAATTTTAAATTCAAATTTTGGAGATCTTCCAACTAAACTTATAAAATCAAATGATAAAATAAATATTTATTACAATATATATAATCCGAAAATAATTAATGATAAATATTAAAAATTGTGAATTTGTATGATATATTTACATATTACTAAGAATTAACCAAACCTGAAGGAATGTACAATGAATAAATTATATAATGAATCATTATATGAATAATTATGTATTTATATGATATAATAACATGTTATTAAGAAATAAGCAAAGCTTATGAAACGTACCATGAAGGAATAATATTATCAATCATTTTATGGTGTGAATTAAATAGTGTGAATTAAATAGCTATTATTATTATATATATATATATATATTAATAAAAATAAATTGTTAAGCATTTGATTTGAAGCTCCCCTATCCGATAATCTATTATAAATTGAAGCCATGAATCTAACATATGTTGGTTAAATGAGATCAATCTGGAAAATAAATATTTATTCAATATTATTATAAAACTGAATAATATGCAAATACACTGTAATCGTAATTCTGTGTAATATTCCATTATTTTACTCTGCACAAATACATTGTAACTGATAAAAATGAGTTTCACGCTACCAAGGGGTAAAATCGGTTGAAAATTTATCAAAAAATATATACCTCAGGCGATTTTGCTAAAAATCAAATTATTTTGAGGATTTTCTATTTTTCAAATTGTACTCTATTATTTTGTCATTCTCACGGTTATATCAAGCTGACAAGAAGAATGACAAAACACGAGGTTCGCTTTGGATAAATGGCAAAACTATTTTTAAATTGACAAAATATCAAAACAAAAAAATAGCCAAAGAATTGTCTTAAATACACCTACCTAACTAAAAAACTTGAATCCAAATAAAGTAATAGAATAAACTCCAAATACAATGTAATTAAAAAAAAAACTCCCCAGCCAATTAAACCTTATGAAAATTCTAATTTTCCTCCTAAACCAAAAAAAAAAATCTATCACCATCAAATCTCCATCCAATGTCCGCATTCAAATGGTGCAGACATTGAAAATAGCATTGCAAATCTCCACTTTGAAACTCTAGCAATTTTTTAATTTACATTCGTTGCTTCACTGAAAAGCATTCTTTCGCTCCACACAAATTTACATTCGTTCATCGAAAAGTATTCTTTTGAAAAGCATCCCTCCACTGTTTTCCTCCACCGTTAGCATTCTTCCAAAAAGTATCCCTCCACCGAAAAGCATCTCTATCATCCCTCCACTGAAAAGCATTCTTTCGCTCCACATTTATTCCATTCGTCTGCTCCAAAATCTCCAATCAGTTGAAGAAAGCATTCGGTGAACAGTTGAAGAAGGTTTCAATCAGTTGAAGAGCAAGTTCCTATTTGTTTAAATGCTCTGTCATTCTTGTGCCTCATCTTTTTCTTCTTCTTTAGGACAATCTGTTCCTCCGCAAATGAAACCTAAAAGAAAATATTCAAATAATTGCAAAATGTCATCGAGACATAATTACAATTTTTAAATTTAAATTTAAATTCTAATTAAAAATATATATTACGTATTATTTAATAAATTGTTTAAAATATAAAAATATTGAAAATGTTGTATTTATATTTTGCATTATTTTAGGGGAAGCATCTAAAATTTAAATTCAAATAGTTATTAAAAGTATATATTATGTATTATTTAATAAATTTTTTAAATTATAACAAAACTGAAAAATCTTCTGCTAAAGAGTTAAAGATTTGGATGAAAGCAATTTCCGTTAAAATATGCCCAAAAATTGATAAAATGAAAAGCTATAAAAAATTGACTTTGATTTGCTTTGAATTCTTTTTACCCAAATCTTTTAGATAGCTTGGATTGGATTTTTAAAATTATTTGAGTGCTTCAATTTTCATAGATTTGAATTTTGCACCAACTCATGAAATTTACGAGCAGAAGATCTCTATAACATTATTTCATCCAAAACTTACAAAATATGGAATTAAAGTAATGAAGCAAATTATTTGACAAAAATACAATTAAAAGAGTTTGTTAAAATATCCAAAACCGTTACTTTCTATTTGAGAGATTTTGAATTCCATATCTAATAGGATTTAGTTTTTTAATTATTTATTTGTTGTGGATGTAAAATATATTGTATTTGACATACTAAATCTAGTGATGTGAATTTCAATTATAATATTCAATATGTGTTTAGAGACCAGATGAAAATGGTATATTGTCAAATGATTAGAATATGTTTGTATAATGAATGACTATGAGATTTTAAGGATTGTGGATCACAATTACGGTGTATTTGAGACTCTCACGAAATGAAAATAAACGTGAATATTAACGTAATTTAAAAACATAACGTATCAAAATAATTATTCAATAGAATTGGCATAATTAAATATTTTTTAAAAATAAAAATCAACCAATTAGCACAATTTTAGAAAAAGATAAAATTTTAAATTCAAATTGTTATTAACAATACATATTTTAGAGGTATTTAAATTTAAATTTTAAATTCAATTTTTTTATAAATATTTTGGAATATAAATAATCTGAAAATGTTGAATTTATGTTTTCCATTATCTTAGGGATATAAACCAAATAACACGATTCTAGGGGATGATATAATTTTTAACAAAATAAGTGGATAATCGTAATTAGCACGATTTTAGAGAATGATAATATTTTAAATTCAAATGGTTATTAACAATACGTATTTTGAAGGTATTTAAATTAAGATTTTTATAAATATTTTGGAATATAAATAATCCAAAAATTTTGAATTTATGCTTGCCATTATTTTAGAGATATCAATTAAATAGCACGATTTTAGGGGTGATTTTTTTTTTAACAAAATAAGTAGATAATCGTAATTAGCACGATTTTAGGGAATGATAAAATCTTAAATTCAAATTGTTATTAACAATACGTATTCTAGAGGTATTTAAATTCAAATTTTTTATAAATATTTTGAAATATAAATAATATGAAAAATGTTGAATTTATGTTTGCCATTATTTTAGGGATATGACTGTGAAATAGAAAAAATATGTATTATGTATTAAAATATTAATAAATATTATGAGGAACTTTATGAAACGGAAAGTGATGAAATTATATAAGCCATTATTTTAGAGGTAACAAAAAAAATTTGAATTCAAATAGTTATGACTATATATATATATTACGAATCATAGAAATAAATTGTTAATTAATTGTTGAAACCTAAAAATTAGAAAATCTGCTATAAATTGCAGACATAAATCTAGAAGATTTTGGTGCAATCTTATACAGTCCAAAAATTATTTAAATTTTTCCAAAACTGACGATTTTTGCAAATACACTATATTCGTGAATCTGCGATATCTTGTATCATTTTTACCTGTACAAATTCACTTTATCTGGCGAAAAATTCAAAGAATTTTCCTACACAAAGGGGTATAATCGGTTAAAAAAAAGTCAAAAAAAAGTCTACAACCAGCGATTTTGCTATAAATCTTAATATTTTTGGGATTTGCTATTTTTCAGTTTGTTATCCAATCTTTTGCCATTCTCACGGTTATCTTTTATTATTTATTATTTGAAAATTTGGATGCTACTTTAAACCTTAAACATGTTTTTTTTTTCTGTTCAAATTCATGATTTAAACTAGATTTTGTTTTATTATTCAGTTCAAATTTTAGTTTAAACTTTACTTTGACGCTAGTTTAAATTAATTAGGTTTTGATTGAGAGGGATTCTCATTTTCTTCCTTTGTTGGCAAATACAGTGCTCTCTTTTATCTCAAATTGATACATTGTGAATGCAAATCTAGGAGATAATAGAATAAAAAAAAAACAGCTTATGACATCTTTTTTTTGCATATTGCAATTAATGATATCAGAAGGCTATCGAAGGGTTATCGATTTTGAAATTTGCTATTTTTGTAATTTAGAAAATGTAGTGACATGAGTCCTATTATCCTAAATATTTTTGCAAACACCCCCAAACAATAATATTTTAGAATGACTTTTGTTGAAATGCTAGTTGTTCTCTTAGTTTTCCACTAATAAACTTGAATACAAGGAAACCTCTTCCGGTTCTTCTCATTATTGAAGTTGTGGATGATGTTTGTTTATTGTATGCTTTACATTGGTATCTTTTTTTAGAGGGTTAGGTGTAAATCTTTTTGTTTTTCTTTTTTGTTTTTTGAGAGGGTTGTAGAAAGTCAGTTTAAGTTGATTAATGGGTGAGGATTTGTTTAACCACACAATCATCTTCAAGAGACAATAGAGAAATGGTTTGTGAGTTTATTTGATTGGATTCTTCTAAGAGGATGGTTTCTCGTTATCCGAGAAAAAAACATTTACCTTAAATTTGAGCTTTTATTTTGTCTTATGGAAAGTTCAGCACCTTATCTGAAAAAAAAAAAAAAAAAAAAAACATTTCCTTAAATTTGTAAATGTGGGTTAGTACAGCTAGGGGTGGGGATTTGAATCCAACTTTTAAACCGTACATCTATATATATTTTGTATTTCTATATATCCTAATAGTGTTTTATGCTTTCCCTTTTAAAGTTGATGACCTTTATAATGTAGAGCATGTTTGATAACGTTTTTGTTTCTTATACCTTGTTTCTCATGCTCTGTTTCTTCTCAATTGATAACAAAAAACAGGACTATGTTTGATAAATATTCATGTTTCCTGTTTCTTAAGGAAAAAAAAACAGATACATAAATTAGTTTGATAACTAGTTAATTTGTTGTTTCTTGTTTTTTTTTTTTTTTTTTTTCTTTTTGCAACAATAATATATATATGTGTATCGTACATTAAAGAGACATTTTCAAATATAACAAAAAATTGAAACTATTTATAAAATGTAGCAAAATTTATCAATTTTTGTATAGCTCATCTAAGTTGTTTGCTTTATTTTGTAACTAGCTTCAATTCTTTGCTATCAATAAGAATTTCTTTACATTAAACACAAAAAAATTATTTTAACGAAAGATTATTATGTCATCTAATACAAGAAAGTCTCAAATAAAATAGTTGTACCATATTCTTTACATATTGCCCAAATTGAATCGGCGTTGTCATTTTAACTCAAGTCATTTGTCTTAAAATGATGTCAAGTTGAATCCAACTAAATTATATAATTATGTAAATATTGTGGTTCTAAAATATTAAAGTTGAAGCTCAATGAATGTTGTAAAATATTAAAGTTAAAGTTAAATGAATATCTCAGTCAGAAATATTTAGGGTGCTTTTGGAGGAGAGAAAGAGTTATGGGGGAAAAAGATTATGATAATCTTAGGATTATAATAATCCTAGTGTTATGATAATATGTGTTTGGGGTTAGGATTATTATTGATAGTGTTATGGTAATATGTGTTTGGGGGAAGGAATATGAATGGTAGTGTTATGATAGTATGTGTTTGGGGGAAGGATTATGATAGTAGTGTTATGATAATATGTATTTGGGGGAATGATTATTGTTATAGTATTATGATAATATGTGTTTGGGGGAAGGGTTATGATTGTAGCATTTTGATAATATGCGTTTGGGGGAGGATTATGTATTTTTTTAGAATTTTTTTTATAAAATAAAGAATATTAATATATGTATTTATTATTTATAATAAATCATATTATTTTGTTAAAATAAAAAAATTAATATATGTAATTATAATACACCATATTATTTTTTTCAACACGATTTGCAATTTTTTGTTACGGACCTGGAATTAGTGAAAATTTTGTTTTATAAAGAGCTTAGCGTGAAGGGCCTTTAAAATTATTTTTTTTTTCAATTGTGCACAAGTAACGCCTAAATTAGTTAGAGCATTGAAATAAAAACGATGCGCTGAATGAAATTAAAAAAAAACAAGTTCAATAAGTACGGTCGTTAACATAATAGTGCAATCACATTACATAGATAAAAATACGAAAAAGCATACAGTACGCAGATTAAAAAAAACATACATATAAGAGAATGGAAGATAGGGCAAACAAAGTCAAGGGTTTTCTTTGAGAATGACGCTGCAGAATGAGAACTTCATTTTGTCAGGTATATCGAGGAATCCTTTCATGTCTTCGATGTTGTGCATCAATATACGAAATAAGCCACATCTATTGATCATAGTCAGCTCTGGTATGGCCTGTAACTAGCGAACGACCTTTTGTTGTGTTGTGTTCACATCTTGCAACTTGAGGATGGCCCAGTCCACAATGCGGTTTAGTTGTTCATTCTCGTACTGAATTGCATTGCGAACTACGTCTCCAGTTTCTATGGACTCTCCTCCTCGTTTCCACTTAGACACACTAGAAACATTCCTACTGTCACTTTGGCGGTTCGTGTGCCCATTA
The DNA here is from genome assembly GCA_025688845.1 of Cucumis hystrix. Taxonomy (NCBI): domain Eukaryota; kingdom Viridiplantae; phylum Streptophyta; class Magnoliopsida; order Cucurbitales; family Cucurbitaceae; genus Cucumis; species Cucumis hystrix. The sequence goes on from JACWES010000015.1 coordinate 762,526, forward strand.
CTTCGTCAGGCGACATGTCTAGTCCCTGACTGTACATTGTATGGAACTCCATATTGTTGACATCGTCAACAGAAAATCCCTCATAACCTTTAGGCACATTCGAATCGACATCGACAAAGGTCTCCGCACGCCCGCCCGTTGCACGATCTCTGCCAAAGACGTAGGAAAGTTCGTCATACTGAGGAAACGATCTATGCATGAGGCCCTTTGTGACCTGATGACTCTGTTCAAGTACAAAAAACGTTGTTTGTACTATTGTCGCAATTGTTGTTTATACTACAATAACATATGATATAAATAATATCGTACCTTCACCCAATCGTCAAACACATCTTTCTCCACAAGGATGCACTTTAGTTCATCATTCCACTTGAAGTCGTTGCAGGACGAGCCACGCATCTCCGCTAGAGCGTGGAACGTTCTCTTAAGCAATTTTATGCGGCTATCAATAGTTGTTGCCTGGATGTTTCGTCCTGAGCTCTTACATGCCATCATTCTTGCGAGTTGACTAAGGTACCTTGGTCGAAAGGTCCAATTATCGGACCTCCAACCACCGACGTTGACTAACTCGACGAGGCACTTGACCATGGTTGCCTCCTCCTCTTTCGTCCAACTATGCTTTGACATTCTTGCTGAAGTTGTCATGCTATAAAATCAACATAAATATATTAGTGCCATTAAGTTCGCTATGGTTACGACAAACACACATATAATACATTACACATTCAGAAAACAAACATATTGTCAATCACACCCATGGTAAACCAATAGATTTGATAAAAACAAATTCCAAAAAATATGACAAAAGAAGATGCAGGCCATTCATTAACAAGCAACTATGGCTACACTAGTCGTGCTACTGGTTACACAACTCCCAGTCACTAAACATTTCATCTACAAGTACGTCCCTCCACTGACTCCACTAGCTGAAGGTCTCTATGTAATGTATGTCATCTCCGACAGTAGTCGCGTGGGTTGAATCACCCTCATTTACGTCGTCGGGTATATCGAAGTTCGTCATTTCTCTATTGATGAGGTTGTGCAGAAGACAACATGCGAGTATCGTCCGACATTGGACTTCTACAGGGTAGTACAACTTTCCTTGTGGTATTGCCCATTGACTCTTCAAGACGTCGAATGCTCTTTCAATTACATTTCTTGCAAAAGAATGCTTCATATTGAAGAACTCTTTCAATGTTGACGGTGCATTCTCAACGCCACGTCAGTCCTGCAAGTGGTAGTGTTGCCCTCTGTACAGTGCTAGAAAACCTTCAACATTTGGGTACTCGTCATCGACTAGGTAGTAATAGTCTGTGAGCACATTGGACAATTAAAATGTCGTAACTGATAATGGAAAAAATGTACTTCTACATACAATTTTGTAGGTAATTACCCTTTGGCACCCTCGGTCCGTTCGGTCTTGAAATGGCATCTCGAAGGATGCCCGAGTCTGCAGCTGATCCTTTCCAACCAGATAATATGAATACAAAATCCCTTTTTGTCACATACACCAAGGACATTTGTGGCCACTTCGCCCTTTTGTGTTCTTTATCAAACCCGCTTACTTGTTGGAACGTTCACCTTGATATACGTGTCATCTAATGCACCAAGACAATTTTGCAACGTATGACTAATGATTAATGACCAGATTGTAAGTTCGTTGCGTTGAAGTACGTAGTTGGAGAAAGAAACACGGACCACAAACCACCTCCATCTTGGATCTGTACAACTGTTTGTCACTGGTAGTGGTTTTTCAACAGCTCATCATCCAAGCGAATGACTGCAAGCAGCACCATGTTGAAATGACGTGATATTGTCTCACTCGACTGCATGAATTCTCTTTGAATCACACGATTTTTCATGTCATGTGCAAGGATGTGGAGGAACATCACCACCATCTCCTCAACATCGACGACTTCCGTCGATGTTAATCCAACGATGGTCCTTAGTAGATGGCACAAAATGGCAAAACATCTTCGGTTCATTCTCGTACTTTCCCGACACACTAGGTCTAACACATGAATCATGCCAAAATATGTTGCCTAATCCTATGCCTAGTTTCGTGTGGTACATGTGATATCCTCTTTGTGTCATTTTGTAACAACTCCAACATTAACAATAACTGATGTTGGGATGTTATGAACACATATAGTATAGGCACAAATTCATGTTTGTCCATAAGAAAGTCTATATGAACACCCTGTTGGAAAGAAACCTTACGAAATCGTTAAAATTGAAATTGGTTAATCTAACCACATACTTTTACTATAGTCATGGATTTTGAAAATTTGTTCAAAGCATAATTGGCCTATGTAAAATTTTGAAGGGCTTCTTGAAAACAATCAAGTAAGAAACATAGAAATGAAAACAATTTGCAAAGTTGCACATAATTTCTAAAATTATTATTAGATTTTTTTTAGATTGGGCACATAATTTTGTTATACCTTTTTCTTAGAATGTGAATTTTGAAATGGGTGGGTCATTTTGTGATTCCCTTTAATACATTGTGAAAAATAAGTTCGTAAAATCGATTGTGTATATGAGAAATTATGAACATATTTTCCTATACGTTATACTAACGAATGAGTTACACATTTTATTGATTTAAAAACCTTACTTTTTTTTTTTTTGTAATTTATGATTCTACATGAAATTGGTGACGTAATCGAAAATTGTTTGGATTTTCCAAATATGATGTTTACAAAAATTTAAAATGTTGGGTTCAGAGACAAGACATGGTATGACAAAATTGTTATTTTCTAAGGTAAATTTTTAAAAAATTTCACACAACTAAAGTTGCTTATGAAATTTAAATATCGAAAATAAATAAATTGACAATTTGTATCTAATAGCAATTTACCATAGACTTATGAGATTAAAAAAAATATGCGACGATAAAAAATGTAAAATTACGAACTTGATCAAAAATTGAGAAATAGTCATTATAGTACTACACTAAAATAGAAAAAAAAAACCCTCAAAATTGTGCTTGAATTCTTAGGAACATATTACAGTAATGTATAAACAAAAAAGCATATATTGCAACATTATGATTACACATTTAAAATCGTAGTAGTACCTTGTGTATGACTTGTTTACCTGGTAGAACCTGAACAAAATTAATGACATAAATTAGAAAGGACTCTATGAACAAAATTTCAAAATTAGAATGTTAATAAAAAATCACAAGTTGTTTAACGTACCGTTGCCTTACACGATATTTGCTCTAAAAAATTTATAACATTGTACAATTGAAAACATAAGCATAGAAAAGTAATGTAAGGGGAAAGAAGTAGCCTCAGAGTAAAAAAAAATTGTGCAAAGGCATTCCCGAAGAATGGCATTGCTCTCAAATTTAGAAGTCGAAACTATGACATCAGAATTAAAGGCAGAACAAGCAAATACACGTTCCATGTGTATGAAAAATTTGTTCACCATACACACAATTTAAAAGAACAACATAATGTTGAAGCATATATAAACTAAACAGAGGGATAAAAGTGTATGGAAACAATATTCTAGCTACCAATTCATAAAAAGGACAAGTATTGCTAAACTATATAGGGAAACAGAATACGAGAAAGCAAAGATGTGAATAATGAAATCATGGTACAAACTAGACCATGTGAAATATACTGAAGTGGTAACAACATGGGAATTAAAACAGAGGGATAAAACTCAACAAATGTTGAAGCATATAAACTAAATAGAGGTATAAATAAGTATGGAAAAAATAGTCAATCAATTCATAAAACAGAGAAGTATTGGTAAAGTATATATGAAAATAGAATACCAACAAGCAAGGATGCAAATAATGAAGGCATGGTACAGAGAGGAGCGTGTGAAACATACTAAAGTGGTAACAACATGGAAATTAAAACAAAGAGATAAAACTCAACAAATGTTGAAGCATATAAACTGAACAGATGGATAAATAAATATAGAAAAACCAATTAATAAAACAGAGAAGTATTGGTAAACTATATATGAAAATAGAATACCAACAAGCAAGGATGCAAACAATGAAGACATGGTACAGAGAGGAGCATGTGAAACCTACTGAAGTGGTAACAACATGGGAGTAAAACAGATAGATAAAACTCAACAAATGAAAATGTATTACGTGAAAAATGTTAAACATACCAAAGAGTATGTAGTGGAGCAAAATTTGTAAGATCGTGGATGCAATGGAATGGGAACCAAGGGGCAAATATATAGTGAGTGGATGATGGTAATAAATGGTACATTAAGCAGTAACCAATGAACAAGTATCCCTATCCTCGAAAATAAGGGATATGATACATACAGTGACAAATGAAAGTGACAGTCAAACATGAGGGTTGAAGACCTAATACAAAACAAAGGCAATTAGGTATGCAACAGAAGACTCTGCACATGTACACAATGAACATCAAGCTATGGACCTAAGTAGAGGGGGTATGTGGAAACATTAGAAATCAGAACAAACAAAAGGGGGTATGTGGAAAAATAATTAATCAGAATAAACAGAGGCTATCAAAAAATAATGAATCAGAACAAACGTACAAAAAAAAAAAAAGATCAGAAAGCATAGTTCATAAGCAAAGATCCATTCCAAATTGAAGGGGGTGGAAACAGAAACATTTTTTTCCCTTTCAAATTGTGTAGATGGAAGTAAAATACGTACAAGGTATCAAACAAACCAATTTGAAGACATACATGAAGATAACATCCATCAAATATTTAGTGGGGGGTGGGGGGGTTAAACCAAATGCTATAAATTAGAATGAACAAAATAAGTATGAAAACAATATTCAAAGAACTTATAAATCGAGAAAAAATTATATGATCCAGTATTCAAAGAACTTATAAAACGAGATAAAATTATATGAAGACAAAATAAAAAGAAGCAAGGATGAGAAGATTAATGCAAATGTGAAAAAAGGAAGCACCAATGCCCCAAAGATTAATATAAATTTTCAAGAAGAAAACAAAATAGGTACAAATTATTTTCGTGTCCATCATCGGCTACACATACCTTTTCGAAGAAGAGGCCACCCCTGCCATGCTTCGTCGATGGCCCTACTGGACTCTTTCGTTCAACACATGGTACTTGGGTGTAGCATCTGTCACTTGAAGCACCGTTGGGTGAAAACACTCGAGTGACAATGTAAAAATCGAAGCGGCAAGGCATCGTCGGAGCGACAAGGGGAAGTCTGACACCTATATGTTACAACAAAGGCCTTAATCGAAACATAAAGAGGATGGATTTGGTTTTAGAGGCAATGCGCGTGAGCGACAACCCATCAGCAAAACCATGGAGACGAAACTTTTCCGTTTCAGAGGCAACAAACAAACGCAGCCATCAACGAAAGAGAAGTTTGGTTTCAATGAGGGGATAAGAAATCAGGGACGGTAACAAACGATGAACATTTGTAGAAAAATACACAATATGGGTGTAGATTTGAAGAGAAAAAATAGGGGAACTCGTTTGATTGTATATTTTAGGAAGAGAAAATGAAAATGAAATGAAAAATGACGAAGATTACGTCGTAATGGAGAAGAAAATCCAACAGAATAGATGAGGGTTTACAGAGGAAATCAGGAGGATTACGGCAGGAATATGAAAGGTTGAGGGGGGGTTATGGGGTTATAGAGGGAAAGAGAGGGAATATGAGGGATTAGGATACCTAATCCCCCCTTATCATAAATCGAGGCCCAAACAAGGATTGAGCTTTTGACCCAATCCTAATCCCCCATATTCCCCACCCCAAACACACCCTTATATTTTTGTAAAATTCTATTCAAATTTCTCTTTAAAAAAGTCAGCTAGATTTTCGATCATATACTAAAAATTTAAATATAAAACAATCTTTAAATTCAAAAGTAAAATAAAATATAAATATCGGAGAATTTTGTAAATAAAAATTCAATAAAGAAAAAAAGAAAAAAAATGTAGTGAAATTCATTAAAAAAGTTAAAATAAAATTAAAAATAATTGCTTCATGACTTAAGAGAGAGAGACAATTAACATGGGTACCTAGTACCAATGGGCTAAAAACACATATTCATTACTTAAACTAATGGTAAAATAAAAATAGAAACAAAAATAAAAGAAACTACTCTGTGTTGTTTCTCAATTTTGGTCTACTTTTAAGGAATGTTTCTCAAATTTTATAAATAAACAATTATCAAACAAGTCTATTTCTTAAAAAAAAAAACAAGAAACGAAAACATCAATCAAACGAGCTCTTATTAAACACGTATGTTTCTTAAAAAATGAAAAACAGAAATAGGAAACATGAATGTTATATCAAACGGCAAATAATTTGTTGAATTAACCTACAGTAGATTATTATGTGTCATCGCCTCTTGCAACCATTCCACTTTGTACCATCAAAAGGTTGATTTACCTCACCGCAGCAAGAATCAAAGCACATCATTTTTTTTAAATGAAACAATTACGTGTTAGTTAATAAATGGACTATTTATTCATAAGTAATTAAGAAATGGTTTCCATTACATTTTTAGCACACTTTCCTTGTAGATTATAATTCTTTTTCATATGATCTTCGTTAGCATAACCTTCGTATGACACGAGTTAGAATACTTCAATGATTATAGTATGTTACTGCTAGAACATATTGAACTCAAATTAGACAATTATGTGTTAGTAGTACTATAGTGGTGTTGGAATTTATGTTCTAAAACTCGTAGTTTGTAGTTTTATAAATTATATTATATTCAATAAAGTTATTATTGAGAACTTATTAGTAAAAATTGAATACTATAATCATGAATTCAATAAACTAAGGTCTCGAGGATATTTAATTAGAGTAGACTTGTAGTTTATGTAGAGACATAAACGTGGATTAAGTTCGAGTATGTAGCGCAACGGTCTATAGTGTATGAATAATGTTGGCTGCGTTATTTTGGGGATACTATGGATGTGGTCTATAGTACAAACAATGTGATCCTTGAAAGGATTAAAGCCCTTGGCAGCAGAAGATTTTACAGAGACCTTAGATCAATTTAGTTGGAAACTTAAAATATCGTACATTGGTAAACAATTACATAAACAAATTTTCTTATAATTTAAACTAAGGTTAAGCATGCCTAAATAAATTATAGATTAGAGAATTACACAATAATAGAGTAACTTACTATAATTTTAATATAATTCCAATATTTTATCTCTCATAAATTAATTTTGAATCATACCCAAAATTAAATTTATATAATAAAGTTTAATTAAAATATAAACTTTATATTATAATGTATCACCATACATTATTCTAATTCCCAAAGTGAATTTGCACATTTCAAATTACAACCAATATAAATAAATCTCATTATCCTTTACGAGCTAGGAAGGGGACCTAAAGGAGCTACAGATCATAAGCTACAACGACATGAGATTAGTTGGCTAAACTCATTAACCACATTAATCAATATTCGTTAACTGTGTGTACACTCCACTAAAGACTCATAACTGAACTCTTCTTACTATAGATATATTTATGTGTCACTGATATAGACCAATAACAGTAATTTAGTCCTTCATGAGTGTTTGTAACACTAGCTGGGTCAAATTGTTGTTTTACCCCTTGATTACTTCTAGTCCTTAAATACCAGTGTTTCTCTAATGTACAACTTGTTTATGGTCCAACCAATAAACAGAAACCCCTCTCATGCCATAGAGAGGGTAGGGCCCTTTGTTCAAGTCTCGAAAACACCATTTAAGGAAACACTCATCTACTTATCCTAAAGTTGGGAATGGATAAATTTCATCTTGTGTAATTATGTTTCTAGCTCCCCACTGGGTCTTGTCCCCAAAATGATAAGTATATTAAGTTGTTAAATTTGGCCACTCTCACCCGTACAAATCAAAGGACAATTCCTCACTAACATGAGTTCATAATACACTTAGGATTAAGACTAAGTTACCTAGGTCATCCTAATTAAATAGAAATCCAAGTAGTTAACAGAGTTACATCTAGTGGTTACTATTTTACGGTCTGATCTTATGCAAATTCATTGGATAGGATACCTCCACTCGCATGGCAACTACACGAACGCGTTTGATCATTACGTTTGTATCAAATACAAAGTGAGTTGTATCCATAGTGTTACCAAGATAAGATACCCAACGTTATCCCTATACTATAGACCCTTTAAGCTGATCTCGAACATCGATCCCTGTATGTCTCTACATACTGTTCAAGACTCATTAAACAACATAGGCTGTTAGTTTATTGGATTTAGGTTATTAAGATAAAACTAATAATATAATCAATAACAATTATTACAATAATAACACTTTATTAATAACGGTCAATGGATTATATTTACAATCTACGAGTTTTAAGACATAAATCCCAACAAAAAATTTGTCAAGATATAAGATGAATTATGTTAGTTAATGAATCTTTGACAGAACAACGGTAGCTAAGAACTATAGGAATATGAGTTATTCTGGTATTAGTTATTAGCTAAGATTGTCTCAATTCAGAAGAGGAGTAGTTGATCACCCTTCAAAGGCTATTGCTCTTAACTTCTGAAGTATCGTTGCAAAAACTAAATTACTTGTTTGATTAGAGTTCTTTGATTGCTTATTTTTGCTAAATTGATTGGATTATTTTGTATAATGGGTTGAGATAAAGATAACTAATACAGTTAATTGTTTGATATTTCAACATGTCTTCTTTAATTATTCAACTACTTAAAAACGAAAAATTAACTGGTGAAAATTATGCGCTGTGGAAGTCAAACCTGAATATGATTATGGCTAATGATGATCTATGCTTTGTCTTAATAGAGGAATGTCCTCCTTTCCCTGCTCGAAATGCATCTCAAAATGTCAGGGATGCATATAACCGTTGGACAAAGACCAATGACAAGGAACGCATCTATCTCTTGTCCAGTTATGTCTAACATACAAAGCAAGAAACACAAGACCATGGTCACTGCACGTCAGATCATGGACTCCCTCCAAGAAATGTTTAAGAAGAATAAAAAAGAATGACCAAAATGTCTGGATACTTGATTCATGAGGCACTAGCCATGTTTGCTTTTTTTTAAAGGAAGCTAGTTCCTTTTAGCAGCTCGAGGAGTGTGAGATGACAGTCAAGGTTGGAATGGGAGATGTCATTTCAGCTCATGCAGTGGGAGATGTTAAGTTGTTTTTCAGAAATAGATTCTTGGTTTTAGAAAACTTGTACATGGTTCATAAGATCAAACCATAAATAGATTTTTGATGCTTTCAAACCTTTTGTTCTTGACCTTGTTCTATAGACCCCTCTAGTTAAGTCATATAGATACTCTCCTCAAGATTACCATTCAGAAATGTTGTCTTGACATCCATCTATCAAATTTCATCGTCATAAAAGTGGCAATGGACAAGAGTATTCTAATCGACTTTAGCATGGGACAAGAGAGAAAATTTCTTCATAGTCCACTCCCTCTCTTTGGGTATAACCTTATGCCACAAGTCGAGGTTTAAATGTCTAAACTTTATCTTCTTGGTTTTGTTTTCTTTTGTAGATCCATTTACAACCAATTGGTTTTACGTTATTTGGTTGATCTACAAGAGTCCAGACAAAATTAAAGTACATTGTCTCCATTTTGAGGTCCATGGCTTTGATCCATTGGTCACAGTCTAAATCAATGATTGCCTGCTTATAGGCAATGGATCCTCCATGCCATCGTCAAGTATGATGACTTGAGTTTTAGTTAAACCTACGTAACAGTCAGGCTGATAAACAACCCTCCCACTACGTCGAGGCACTCTCAAGTTATGAGAAGGATGTGACTGACCAGATATATTAGTTTTATCGACTACTTTAGCGGATGAACTAGGTTTCTGTAGCGTCTTTGGAAATTTCTTTCAATACTAATTTACTGCGAGGTTGATGATCTCGAATGTGGTCTTCCTATAAAAAAATGGCATTTGTCGATACAATTAATACCTTGTTTTCTTGAGGATCGTAAAACATACCACATTTTGTTTCCTTTGGCTAACCTACAAATAGGCACAATTTTGAACAACCTTCCAATTTCTTAGGATTTTGCACCAACACATGTGTCGAGCATCCTCAAATTATAAAGTGACGTAAACTACTTTTACGTCCTTTCCAAAGCTCATATGGTGTTTCAGAAATACTTTTAAAGGGAATGTTATTCCAAATATAGATAGCAAATTCCAATACATATCCTTAAAAGGAATCAGGCAACTGAGCAAAGCTCATAATGTCCAACAAAGTTCAGTTTTTTCTTTCTGATACACCATTTTGCATAGGTTTACCAGGTGCTGAGAGTTGTGACTAGATTCCATGTTCTATTAAATAATCTTTGAATCGTAAGCCCATATACTCTCCACCTCGATCTAATCGAAGTGTCTTTGTAGTTTTACCTAATTGATTCTCAACTTCAGCCTCATATTTTTTTAACTTTTCAAAAGAATCAGACTTGTGATGTATTAGGTAAACTCGACAAAATCTTGAATAATCATCAATGAAACTGATGAAATATTCATAAGTACCCTACCATGCTTTGACAATCATGGGTCCATATAGGTTCGAATGTACGAGCTGAAAGGGTACTTTTGCTCTGAGACCTTTTACCATAAAAGATCTATTGGTCATTTTCCACATAGATTCACATGGAGGTAAAAAATTATCTTCTAACTGACTTAGAAGTCCGTTCTTAATCAATCTCTCAATACTATTAAGATTTATGTGACCAAGTCTTAAATGTCATAAATAGCATTAGAAGAAACCTTTTGTCTTTTATATTAAGTTTCAACTGTTCTAAACATCTAAATATTTAAGACAAATTTTGTTCTACTTGGTCTCAACATATATAAGTTGTTTTTAAGTATAGCACAAAAAATTTGAATACATTGACTGCAAATGAACACTTCAATGACTTTAAAAAATATCTATACTTTTGTTCTAAAATATAAGAGATAGATATCAAATTCCTTTTCATTGAGGAGTATACAAAATATCTTTAAGTATGATATATCAAAAAACAACTTCGAGTCTCCCACTGTTTCGTCTGAGACAACCTCACCAGTTGCAAATTTAAGGGTAACCTCACCTTCTATAAGCTTTTTCCAGGAACTAGTTCAAAGAATGAGAGCCCTTCGCAACGAAATATTTTAATAGAGATGGTAAAACTCAAATTTAATTAAATAAGATTAAACTAAACTATTAATTAATTCTCTAATTACTTAATTGCTAAATTAAATATCTTATATTTAATTTAATCTAGATTTGAATCATATTCAAATATAAATTTCTCTCATAACCTATAGTTTTAATGTATATAATATACATATTAAGCTTTAACCTATAATTTTAATATGAATCTAATTAAGATTAAATTAATATTTGAACTCGTTCAAATGTTTTGTCTCTCATATATTAATTTTGAATCATATCAAAAATTGAATTTATATAATAAAGTTTAATTAAAATATAAAGTTTGTATTATAATGTATTACATACATTTTATGAATTCCCAAAGTAAATTTGAACATTTCAAATTACAACCAATATAAATAAATCCCATTACCCTTTACGAGCTAGGAAGGAGATCTAATGGACCTACAGATTAGAAGCTACAACGATATGAGATTGATTGGCTAAACTCATTAACCACATGAAACAATATTCGTTAATTGTGTGTACACTCCACTAAAGACTCACAATTGAACTCTTTTCACTGTAGATATATTTTTGTATCTATGGTTATAGACCAATAACAGTAAGTTAGTACTTCACAAATGTTCGTAACACAAGCTGGGTCAAATTACTGTTTTACCCTTGGGTTATTTCTAGTCCCTAAATACCACTGCTTCTCTAATGAACAACCTGTTTATGGTCCAACCACTAAAAAGAAACCTCTCTCGAGCCAAAGAGAGGGTAGGACCCTTTGTTCAAGTCTCGGAGACACCATTTAAGGGAACACTCAACTACTTACTCTAATGTTTGGAATGAGTGAATTCCATCTTGTATGATTATGTTTCCAACTCTCCACTCGGTTTTTTCCTCAAAATGATAAGCATATTGAGTCAGAAATCTAGCCAGTCTCACCCGTACAAATCAAAGTCCAATCCTTCGCGAACAAGAGTTCATAATACACACAAGATTAAGACTAAGTTACCTAGATCATCCTAATGAAATAGAAACTTAACTAGTTCAAGGAGTTACATCTAGTGGTTACTATATCTTGATCCAGTCTTAAGCAAACTCATTGCATAGGATACTCTCACTTGCATGTCACTTACACAAAAGTGTTGGATCATTGCGTTTGTATCAAATACAAAGTGAGTCGTATCCATAGTGTTACCAAGATAAGGTACCCAGTCTTATCCCTATACTATAGACCCTTTAAACTGTATCTCGAACATTGATCCTTATATGTCTCTACATACTATTATTCAAGATTTATCAAATAACTTAGGATGTTAGTTTATTGGAATTAGGTTATTAAGACAAAACTAATAATATAATCAATAACACTTATTGAAATAATAATAAACATTTTATTAATAACGGTCAATGGATTATATTTACTATCTACGAATTTTAGGACATAAAACCCAACAAACTCTCACTTGGAGTCAAACTCTAGTCTTTATGGGATGTACATAATAAAGTAAGCCTCAAACTTTGGAAATGGTAAAATGTTATGTTACATAAAACTTATATATACAGATACAATAAAGTAGGGCATCCTCATACCCATTACACATCTCCCATCTGCCCTAGATTATCTAACGCATATCTCGTAGGCCTAGACTTTCTCTAAACGACCCTCGAACACTTTAGCCAAGAGAGTCTTCGTAAATGGATTAGCAATGTTTTGCTTCAAAGTCGTCTTGGTGACGATCACATCCCATCATTGCACAACCTCCCATATCAGATGATACTTCCTTTTTATGTGTTTTTCTCATTTGTGGCAGCGAGGTTCTTTAGAATTGGCTACTGTCCCACTGCTATCACAATATAAAGTGATGAGCATGTTCATGTTTGTAACAACTTCCAAATCATGCAGGAACTTCCTAAGTCAAACTGCTTCTTTTGTTTCTTCACAAGTAGCGACATACTCAACCTCTATAGTAGAACCTGCAATACATCGTTACTTGATGCTATGTCATACCACAACTCCCTCGTTCAGGGTGAACACTGATCTTGACGTGGATTTCCTTAAATCCTTATCGGTTTCGAAATCAGAGTCGGTGTATCCTATAAGGATAAAATCCTTAGCTCCATACATAAGCATATAGTCTCTCGTTCTCCAAATATACTTGAGAATAATTTTAACCATCGTCCAGTGGTCTAACTGTTGGAATTTATGTCCTAAAACTCATGAGCTGTAACCATATTCTATTCAATAAGTCATTATTGATACTATAATCTTAAAGCCAATAAACTAAAGTCCCAAGACTATTATTAAGTAAACTTGAACTTTATGTAGAGACATAAACGTGGATCAAGTTTGAGTAAATAGTCTAAATAGTCTATAGTATACGAATACAGTTGGGCACCTTATTCTGAGGACATTATGGATGCAGCCGACTTTGTAGTTAATACAAACGATGTGATCCTAAATCGTTCATGTAGAGACATGGAAGTGGGGGCATCCTATGTAAAGAGTTTACATAAGACTAGAACCATGGAATAGTCACTTTTAAGTTATAACACCGTTAACTTTGTAAAACTGACCATTTCGTTTATAGATATCCAATGTAACTTAATCTTAATCCTGAGCTAACTATGAACTTCTGTTCACACGAAATTATCCTTAGACTTGCATAGATGAGGGCAGCTCAATGGCGCTGGCACAATAAGTCTCTCATTTCAGAGGTAAGATCGGATGGATAGCTAGGGACATAGGGTGCAAGATGGAATTCACTTCTACTCATTCTAGGGTTAGTAAATAGGTTGTTCCATTAAAGACTGAATACAGGTCTTGAACAAGGGGCCCCACCCTCTCATTGGCCCGAGAAGGATTCAATTTAAATATTGGACCTTAAACCAATTGTTCAATAGTGGATCAGTGGGACTTAATGAGAAAATATATATTCTTAGGGGTAAAACGATACTTTGACCCAGTCGAGATTATGAACAACCTGTGAAGGATTAACTTACTTACATGGTCATATCACATGAACACAAATATATCTATAGTGAAGGGAGTGCAACTACGGGACTTTAGTGGAATGACCTGTTAGTTAATGAAGGTTGATTAACTCGGTCTAAAGAGTTTAGCCAGTTAAGCTTGGATAGTTGGAGCCCATGATCTATAGGTCCATTAGGTTCCCCTGCTAACTCACAAGGAATCAACTTCGAACATTATGATGGAATAATTCGAATTGTTCGAATTAGGTAACGTGAGAGAAACCGACAAATACATCTGATATAGTCATCGGTTATAACTTAAGATAAAGCTCCATGTTTAAATGTGATCCAAATATGAATATGGATTCATATTTGGAAACTCGAAATTGATGAAAAAGGTCAAAGATGTAAAAATTCAAAATGTTGACTTTTGACTTTGAAAAATCAAACTTTGACCGACTTTATATTCAAATGTGATTTGAATTTTAGAGAAATGAATACGGATTCATGCTTGGGAGGTTGAAATTAGTCAAGATGGAAAAAATGGTTACAAGTCAAAATGTTGACTTTAGACTTGAAAATGTCAAACTTTGAATTGGATTTAAATATTGAATTACCATATTGCCCTTAGACTTTCAATAATAACACCGGTTGAGATTTGGCAAGCTTATCACTTGCATGTGATATGCAAGTGGCTTATTGCATGCAAAACAACTACCTCACTAAGAATGCCAAGTGGTGAGATAGGTAAGCTCTTGCATGTAGTTTGCTTGTAAACAAGTTTTATGCAAAGGTGAAATGACTCTTAGATTTGAAATTGCAAATTAATTTTGTAATTGAGAATTACAAAAAAAACCAAGAACTCTTTTCATTTGAGACTCTCAACATCAAAAACAAAAAAAAAAACCAAAAGGTTAGAGTTCTCCAAAGGATATCATCTCTCTCTATTTCCTCCACTATTTTTGAGTCCCAGTACTCGGTTCCAAGTTTGGAGAATAGCGGGTAAACTCTAGTGGTTGTGCTGACTTCAAATTCGTGAAGAGAATACAAGAGAAGAAAAACTTCAAAGGTAAGTTTTTCTTTGAACCATATCTATGTTATTTTAGGGTTTTGTATGCATGTCAATCACTAAACTTGTTTAGTTACAATGAGAGTAAAAATTTGATCCTAATTCCGCTGCGCATGTCTACCGTTTCCATCACTAACCTTGGGTTGGACTAATACCTATTGACTGTTCCGTGGACAAGTGAACCCTATGCTTGAAAGGTAATAAACTCTGCAAAAAGTACCGTATACACAAGGTTCATCAACGTTTTGGTCAAAATCGTAAGATTTGATTGCAATATCAAACCTAATATTCCAAGATCTGGATGCTTGTTTCAACCCATAAATAGATCGATTCTACTTGCAATCTTTTTGCTCCTGACCTTGGGTTATGAACCCCTCAGACTGAGACATAAAGATACTCTCTTCAAGATTGCCATTTAGCGAAAGCAGTCATGACATCCATTTGTCATATTTCATAATCATAAAATGTGGCTATGGACAAGAGAATCCTTATAGACTTTAACAGAGCAACATGGGAAAATATTTTCTTATAGTCAACCCCTTCCCTTTGGGTATACCATTTTGCTACAAGTCTAGCTTTGAAGGTCTGTACCTTCCCAACTGAATCTCTCTTTCTCTTAAAGATCCATTTGCACCCTATAGGTTTCACCACTTCAAGTAGATCTACAAGCTCCCACACTGGATTTAAGTATATAGACTCCATTTCAAGGTCCATGGCTTTGACCCATTGGTTCTTGTCTACATCATTTATTGCCTATTTATAGGACAACAATGGATCCTCAATGCCATCATCTGGTATGACAACTCGAATTTCAACTAAACCCAAGTAACGGTTAGGTTGTGATACAATCCTCCCACTGCATCGAGAAATTCTCAACGATTGAGAAGGACGAGACTGGCCTGATGTGTTAAGTTTCATCAACTTTTGATGAGGGACTAGCTTCATCAACAACCCTTGTTGATTCATCAGTAGCTTCATTTAATACTAATTTGCTTCTTCGTTTATAATCTCTCATGTGGTCTTCTTCCAAGGAAGTAACATTTGTCGATACAAACACTATTTTCTTGTGGATTGAAGAATAGAGCACCTTTCGTTTCTTTAGGGTAACCAAAAAATTGGCATAATCTTAACGAGGTTCCAACTTCTTGGGATTTGTCACTAACATGTGTGCTGGATAACCTTAGATTCTGCAGTGACTTAAACTAGGTTTACCTCCTCTCTATAACTCGAAAGGTATTTTCAGAAACACTCTTCGAGGGAAGATTGTTCAAAGATATGAATTGTAGTCTCTATTGCATACCCCCAAAACGAGCTAGGCAATTAAGCACGGCTCATTATTGAACCAACCATATCTAACAGGGTTCTATTTCTCCTTTCTAATACACCATTTTGTTGAGGTGAACCAGGTGCTGAGAGTTGGGATTAGATTCCATGTTCTATCATATAGTCTTGGAATCTTAAATCTATGTACTCTCCACCTCGATCAGATTGAAGTATTTTAATCTTTTTACTTAATAAATTTTCAACTTCAACCTTATACTCCTTGAACTTTTCAAGAGCTTCAGACTTATGCTCCATTAAGTATAAATAACCATACCTTGAATAATCATCTATAAAAGAGATGAAGTATTCAAAACCTCCTCTAGTTTTTACATTCATCGGACCACAAAGGTCTGAATGTATAAGTTCTATGGACACTTTAGCTCTATAACTTTTTCAAGTAAAAGGTATTTTCGTCCTTTTTTCTTTAAGACAAGATTCACATGAAGGTAATGAATCATTTTCTAATTCATTTACACGTCCATTTTTTACCAATCTCCCGATCTGATCGAGAGTAATGTGCTATCTTAAATGTCAAAGATAAGTATTATTATTTGGAGAAATTATTTGTCTTTTATTTTGAATGTTAACAGTTTTAATATCTCATGATTTAAAATTGTTTTCGTTTCATTAGATCTTAATATGTATAAGTTGTTTTATAACTTAGTTGAACAAATATGTACACCATTCTTAAAAATGAACGCTTCATTTAAAGGAAAATATATACAATAAGAGTGTTCAAGTAAACAAGAAATAGATACAAGATTCCTTTTAATCATAGGAACTATATACAAATTTTTTATGATTAAGTATCTATTTCTTAAAAACAACTTCACGTTTCCTATTGCATTAGCTAAAATGAAGTCTCCAGTTCCAACCTTGAGCGTCATATTACCCCCCCCCCCCCCCCCCCCCCCCCCCCTTCGAGCTGCTGGAAGGAACTAATTTCCTGTAAAGAAGAACAAACATAGTTAGTGGCTCCTAAATCAAGTATCCAAGCTTTTTGGTCATTTTTCACTAAACAAGTTTCTAAAACAAGTAAATCATATTTACCTTCCTTTTCCTTCTTCTTCCCAACAAGGTACTTGGGGTAGTTCCTCTTCCAGTGTCCATCCACATTGTAGTGGAAGCACTTCTCCTTGTCGGCTACCTTAGCGTTCCTTTTGTCCTTAGCAGCAATAGTAGGACCCTTCCCCTTCCCCTTCCCTCCTTTATCCTTCTGGATTTTCTTTGACCCATGGAATGAAAGTGCAAACTTGGTTCTAGAGGATGAACTCTTCTGAAACCTCCTAAAAGGAGCAACATTTGCCTCTCCTTCTTTTTGTCCCTTATTTTTCATAAGAGACTGAAAAGTCTGCAACTCATTTAGGAGGGTAGTCATGTTGTACTCTATCTTGTTCATTACCTTATTGCTACAGAATTGAAGGAAGCTCTTCGGAAGAGATTCTAAGATAATGGACACTTGACTCTGTTTGTCAATGACCGTCCTGTTCATTTTTGCCACATTGATGGGGACCATCATGTCGATAACATGTTTTTTAATAGATTGACTCTCCTTCATACGGACATTATAAACATATTTAATGGCCTCGTGTCGGATTTGAATGGACGGTTGCCCAAACATCTCCCGAAGGGAGTTCATAATCTGACATGCAGTGACTATGGACTCATGCTTCTTGCTCAGCTCGTTAGACATGTTGGCCTAGATATAGGCGCAGGCCTTGTCATTGGCCTTTGTCTAGCGATCATATGCATCCCTGACAGTCTGGGATCCATTTCGAGCAGGGGAAGGAGAAAATTCTCTATTAAATCGAAGCGTAGATGATCGACTACCAAAATCATATTCAGGTTTGACTTTCACGTCACATAGTTCTCACTGGTTAATTTTTCGTTTTTAAGCAGTGTAGTAATTTAGGAAGACATGCTGAAATAACAAACAATTGACCGCATTAGTTATCTTTGTCTTAACCCGTTACACAAAATAATCCAATCAATTCAACAAAAACAAAAAATCAAAAAACCCTAAACAAACAAATGATTTAGTTTTTGCAACGATACTTCAGAAGTTTAGAGCAACAGTCACTGAAGGGCAATCAGTTACTCCTCTCCTGAATTGAGACAAACTCAGCTAATTACTAATACCAGAATAAGTCTTATTCATATAGTTCTTAGCTACTGTCTTTCAGTCAAGGATTCATCAACTAACTTATTCCATCCAGTAAGTGTGACCCTACCATTTTCAGATCCCAGAGGTACGCTTCAACAGGCCACTGAAAGGAAAGACAATTGTTGAAGATTAACCTAAGAAACCCTATCCATTTCTGGAGTTTGCATTGTTCTGACTTCTATGATCAGACCCTTCGAAGGGATGGTTGCTCTAGGACAACATGCAGACGAATCATAGAACTCTCATGGTGCAACCTTCTCCCACTTACTATCAACATTTCCCTTATTCACCTTGTTATTGACCCATACAAACACTTTTCGAAGGGTGGCTACACCCAGGACGACACGAAGCCGAGTATGGATCTCACGTGTGAACTCTTAGGAACGTGAAACCTATAAATTTGATACATAATATATGCCATTTTTCTCCCACTAAAATGTTCTATTAATTTAGGGTTTGTTGAACTTAGCTAAATTCCGGCTAAATGAATCTAATTAAGTCTATTCTTATTATAACTCTTATAAAAAAAACTTTACTCTAAAGTTTCTAGGTGTATTAAACTATTTAATTTACCTAGTGACATCATATGCTAATAGGAATAAGGTTAATTCAATGTCGATCTCGGGTCTGCTCCTAGGTAGGAGGTGTTCCATAAACCGTCAACTTTGGTACGGGCCTTAAACAGAACTTTACCGGTGAAGTTCCCTTATAACCTTAAATCCTATTTGTCCTACTTAGTTTCATTAAACTAAAATAAGACTTAATTCTAATTCTATTAGAATTAATGTGATCTTAGGTCTATTTTAATTTTAAATAATTTAAAATTCAATCAAATTAACCCTAAGATCCTATGTTTACATGCAACTCTTTTTATAGGTTGATGGTTTCTAATTATCAAATTTAATAACTATTATAAAATTAATTAATCAGCCCTATAATATGCATACTATGGTTTAATTAATTAAAATTAAATAATAAACCATGCAACATGCAAAACATTATATTAATATAACAATTGTATTAAACTATAGATGTAATATGCTCAATGCAAATTGATTTTCATCTTAAATAATATAACACTTATATTAAAAATATTTCATGAAAATCAATCAAGCATACACAAGACAATATGTTACTTAGTTAAATATAATTCTTATATTTAACTAAGTAATGTCATGCATCATGCTCATCCAATTTTACATATTTAAAATACTAACATACTTTAAATAACTCATGAAATTCATAATCATGCATTAATACCATACATTATAACACTTATAATATATAAAAATGCATGAACATGCTTAACCTAAGGTGAGATTTATCTAAATGACATCTATAAAACATTTAAATAACAATTGAACCGATAGAATTGGTCCAGAGTATAAAATAAAGCAAAAATTACAATAATAAAGCTTTATATTTATCCTAAAATGCTTCCAAAGCTCCAAAACCGACTCCGCGCAAACCCACACCAAGCCAAGCCAAGCCATCTCCCGCGTCCGAGCCGATCTTCTGGTGCTACTGATCTGAGGCTAATGTCATCGTGACATCAGCCCTTCTTCTTTCTTCAAACACCTACGTGACTTTGCAGTTAAATTGGAGGCCTTCTGGTTGTTCGTTTTGGACGAAATTGGTATCGAAATTCTCAGAAAAATACCAAGAATTCAACTTTGGATTCTAAATAACAGAACTTACAAATTAAAATTCCCAAAAAATGCAGGGGCTTTACATTGTGATCCAATCAAAACAGTAAACATATGGCCAAAATTACAGAATACATCCAATTGCAAAACCAGATTCACAATGCAGAAATCCCACCAAACCAATGCAAATTTTAAAATTCTCAATTAAAATTGAGATGGCTCTGATACCAATTGAAGGGATGAGAGCTCTTCACAACGGAAGATTTTAACAGAGACTGTAAAATTCAATTTAATTTGGGATGATCTTAAAAATACCAAATACATTGGCAAATTACAAAAACAAATTTCTTAAGGCTAAGCATGTTTTAAAAAAATTAAAAGTACAGAGAACAGAAACGTACTTACCCATGTTGAAGTCATTGTATCTACCAATCACCAATGGGCACCATCAATTGAAAACATTTATGTGCTCTGAGAATGAGATTTTTGGCTTGTGGGAACCAAATTTGGAAAGGAATTTTGCACAATAATTTTGAGAGAATTACTTTTAAGAGAGCATACACCGAGTTTTTTCAAAACTCTTCAAGAACTATATTCCTCATTACGCTCATATCTTCCTCCTTTTTAGATGGAAGAAGGGGAAATTGAGAGAAAAATTGGATCCCACTTCCCTATTAATTTAAAAAGATAAATTAATAAAACTACTAAATTAATTAATTAATTAAATAAATTAATAAATAATTAAATCATATTTAATTTGGTTTAAATGAATATCTCTCACATAACCTATAGTTTTAATTTAATTAATTTAATTAAATCAAATTAAACTAAACTATTAATTAATTGTTAAATTAAGTATCTTATATTTAATTTACTTCAAATTTGAATCATATTCAAATTACAATTTCTCTCATAACCTATAATTTTAATACGTATTATATACATATTAAATTTTAACATATAGTTTTAATATGAATCTAATTCACACTAAACTAATATTTGAACTCATTCAAATATTTTATCTCTCATAAATTAATTTGAATAAATCCAAAATTAGTTTTATATGATAAAGTTTAATTAAAATATAAATTTTATATTCTAATGTGTCATCATACATTATATTAATTTGTAAAGTAAATTTGAACATTTCAAATTATAATCAATATAAATAAATTTAGTTACCCTTTACGAGCTAGGAAAGAGACCTAATGGACGTACAAATCAGAAGCTAGCTACAACGATATGAGATTAATTTGCTAAACTCATTTACCACATTAATCATTATTCGTTAACTGTGTGTACACTCCACTAAATACTCACAACTGAACTCTTCTCACTATAGATATATTTTTATATCCACGGATATAGATCAATAACAGTAAGTTAGTCACAAGTGCTCGTAACACCAACTAGGTCAAATTATCGTTATTACCCATGGGTTATTTCTAGTCCTTAAATATTAGTGCTTCTCTAATGAACAACCTGTTTATGGTCCAACCACTAAACAGAAACCCCTCTCGAGCAAAAGAAAAGGTAGAGCCCTTTGTTCAAGTCTCA
The DNA here is from genome assembly GCA_025688845.1 of Cucumis hystrix. Taxonomy (NCBI): domain Eukaryota; kingdom Viridiplantae; phylum Streptophyta; class Magnoliopsida; order Cucurbitales; family Cucurbitaceae; genus Cucumis; species Cucumis hystrix. Next base: position 784,393 of record JACWES010000015.1, read on the forward strand.
GAGACACCATTTAAGGGAACACTCATCTACTTACCCTAAAGTTGGGAAGGATTGAATTCCATCTTGTGTGATTATATTTTCAGCTCTCTACTTGGTTTTATCCCTAAAATAATAAGCATATTGAGTCGACAATCTGGCCACTCTCACCCATACAAATCAAAGGGCAATCCCTCGGGAGCAAGAGTTCATAATACACTCAGGATTAAGACTAAGTTACCTAGGTCATCCTAATGAAATAGAAACTTAATTAGTTAACGGAGTTATATCTAGTGGTTACTATATCTTGGTCCGGTCTTATGCAAACTCATTGCATAAGATACCCTTACTTGCATGTCATCTACAAGAACGCGTTGGATCGTTGCGTTTGTATCAAAGACAAAGTGCGTTGTATCCCATAGTGTTACCAGGATAAGGTACCCAATCTTATCCCTATACTATAGACCCTTTAAGTTGTATCTCGAACATTGATCCTTGTTTGTCTTTACATACTATTCAAGATTCATCAAACAACTTAGGATGTTAGTTTATTGGAATTAGGTTATCAAGACAAAACAAATAATATAATCACAACACTTATTGAAATAAGAAGCAAATATGATTTACTAGTTGTTGAAACATGCTTAGTGGAATATGATATTTCAACCTGAATACTAGATTCAGAAGCCACGAAGTTCCTATTGTATAATGAGTCAAAGTTCTTTCTATAGGCAACAAATTAGACAATTGAGCTTTTTTTCATTAATACATGAAAGTGATTTGGCATACTTCAAGTCCACAAATAAATAGGAGTTGTTTTACTATATTATGTCATATGCTTAAAACAAATGGCAAACTAGGAGGCACGACAAATGTAGAAGTTGAGGAGATGATTGTAATATTTTTACAAATCCTTGCATGTGAAGTTAAAAATAGTTATATGTCGACTTTTGCATGTTTAGGAGAAACAAATAGCAGATGTTTTAATATAGTTATGAAGTCTATGGTATGATTACATGAGTTAGTTAAAATTTCATGTCAAGTGAATTTTAAAGTTATTTTTTAAAACCGCATGGTTAATTAGATTGACCTATTTAGTTCTCATTTGGTGTGTAATTTTCTTTTCTTTCCCTTTTCTCTATTGGCTTGAATAACTAGTCCATTAGAAAATTGAGTGTATGCCAACATTATTAAATTATATGAAATTTGATTGTATACCAACATTTTAGATTCCTTTGGAAATATGGAAATAATCAAGTCTTCTCTAAGTATCATACATCCAATAAAATCAATCTTTTCTTTTTTCAAATCTCTCTTTTTTTTCCCCAAAATTTACAAATGAAGTTGGTTAGTGATCGAACGGTTTTCGTTGCCTAAATTCCTATCAAATAATTTAGACCGAATCACACACCAAGAGCTAGTTTTAATGGCAAGTTCAAGTTAAACATAGGGAGCACAAATAATGATACAAACTAGGGGTGTTCATAAAATATTTGAAAATTGAACTGAACTAAATTGATACCGAACCAAAACCGATTGCATGCGGTTCGGTGCGGTTTTTGTTATGTTAAAACCGCTTCTTATGCGGTTTGGTTTAGTTTAATGTTTTCAATCGATTCTAAAATCGAACTGAACCGTTCTCTTTAAAAAAATACATAAATTTAAAGAAAGGATCATAAAAGTTTGTTCTAAAACTTGATTAAATATGTTAACCCGAGATCCACTGACATCTAAAATAGAAAGGAAAATTTTATAGAACTCGATGCTTTGGTGGTCCGAGATTTTTAAGAATTTAAAACAAAAGGCAAATTGTATCGAATTCGATGCTTTGGTGGCCTAAGATTCTTTGGGATTTAAATTGAACCGAAATCGAACCACATATGTAGTTAGGTTTTGATTCGGTTTAACACAAACGTGTGGTTCAATTCGGTTTCGTATCAGTTTTTTTTATTTTTATTTTGCGGTTTGGTATGGTTTTAGCTTGAAACTGAACCTAATCGAACCGTGAACGCCTCTATTACGAACCAAGAAATCAAAATTGAATCAAATGAACAAGTTGAAGAAATGCAATGCTTAGTAATTGAAAAGTTATTTGGTCAACCCCAAAATCATAAAATTAAATGTTTAGAGAGTTATGTATTTATTTAATGTGTATTTCATTTATTATAGTAGTTGAAATGACATAAAATTAAATGTTGTGACCTTTCATTTAATATTTTAATTAATATAAATATAATTGTAATTTCCACATTTTTAAAGTAAAAATTTAGATGAATGAAATCTGAATAAAATGTAGAATTTTGTTCTTGGGATAGAAAATAAGAATATTTTGAGCATTCAAGTAAGAATTGATTTACCTTGTGTGCTTTGAAGATCAAGAGTTTGATGAGAGTTTTAAAACTTTTCATGCGTCTAAGTTAATTATTCTGATAGATCAATTCAGAATTGATTAAAACAATGAGAACAAAATTGCTAGCAAGTTAATCTAACTCAATGTTTCATGCAATTGTCATGCCACCAACAAGAAAATTACCCAACAATCAAAGTTACCAACCTACAGTTCATAAGCGTCAATTATATGAGTTATATAATCATTCAAAACAAAATTGAAACCCGACAATACAATCATTTAGTTCAAATCCTCACAAATGCGATAAAATCAAATGAAATCCTAGGAATCCAAGCTACAAATTGCACCTTAGCCTCTCATCTACATATGCCGGATGATGAAGGAATGTTCAAGTACCTAAACAGAACGGAAAAAAGGCAAAAGTTAGAGAGAAATCATGTTTTGGTTGGTTCGAATCAAGAAGATAAATTGACCTAGGTGGCAGAAATCAAATATATAAAAGTGTTATAACGCTGACAGAAATTCTTGCACGGACAAACATCAGAGCGTTGTGGCGCTATGTGCATTTAACGAGCAGTAAGGTTACTTCCTTACAGCCTCGTAAGGAGTTGTGATGCTGGAAGGCAGAGACCGCAAATTGGCCTCTTGTTGCTCCTTGGTTCCAGTTAATGCATATTGACTTCGTCTTCATCCAATTGAGCTCCAATTTGACACAAATAGTGAATTCTACCCTTGATTAGCTCACAATCTACAAAGTAGCAAAATAGAAACATAAAATCATAAAACTTTATGTACTAAGCAAGATTAGCTAATACATTTTCTGTGCTATCAGTTAGTAATTTTAGTGATCAAAAGAAATAACTACTATATATTAAAAGAGGTTATGTAGAGAGAATATTTTATACGAATTCCCATATTTCCCTTCATCCAATGATTATTACTTTTTTAGTGTTGCCTTTCACGAGTATTGTGACTTTTTGAGTGTAGGTATATTCATATGAAAGATAGCAAATGTGATATTTAGAGTGATTGATGTCAACAAAACCTACTCTTTGAGATAGAATGCAAAAGATACTATTTGGATGCATCTATTAAGAGTGAGGTTTCATAGGATGCATTGATTATTTCAATGTATGTGAAAGATGCATGGATAACAAAAAAACAAAATAAATAATTGCACTATTCTACTTAAAAGAATAATCTTATGAGATCCAAATTTAGAAAAAATGCAAATGAATGTAGTAATTAATATGATGAAACAATACATTATGAAACTTGGTAATATATATACTTATTGACACATTTTGTAAAATAAAGAGAGTGATTTTTTTTTTTATCCTTTATCTTAAATAGCTTTTTTTTTAATTATTATTGAAAAAAAAAAACCTTAATAAAATATTGCATTACATGAAGAAAAAAAAACCTTAACCTGTATGGATAAATGTTTATGTTCTCGTAATGATTACAAAACAACAAAAACATAAAATAAAGTAAATATAATTACTAAATATAATAATTACCAAATGACAAAAACTTAAAGTAAAGCGGAAAAGATATGTCTGCAGCTGTCCTCGAGTCTATCTTCGTAATTTCTTCTTTCTTGGTGGTGATGTCACCCGGTTTTGTCTGAATGGCCATTATTGCCCTTACCATGCGACTACTGTTGATTCTTTGATAAGAGAATACATCCAGGGACTTACTCTCGGCTACCCCGCCATTCACTGCCCAAGCATTCTCTTCTCTTTGTATCGGTCGGTCGCGGCAAGCATTCCTAACCGGAATCAATCACTGCTCAACAGTACTGGCCCGTGATTGATCATTCCACTTCAGTCACCTACCATCTACATCACCTCCCCTTCAAACGGAGATCACAAAATCGACGATCACCTGTTGCAGATTAGATATACTGGACTTTATTTACATGACACTAAAACTATTTTTTTTTTTATATAAAATTAAAATTAAAACCTAAAATTGAAATAAAACTAATACCTAAAACTACAACTAAAACCTATTGTCCATCCTGGTTGGGAATCCAAATAGGGATCTAATACATCGTAACCTGAATACGGATCGTAGTCAAGTTCGATATCATTGACAGATGAATTTGAAGAGATGTCGTCATCTTCTTCAAGTTTATCTTTATTGTCGTCATCCGAAATGGTGTGGATGACTGTTTCCATGACCGTCTGTAGATCTGCTTCCAATCTGGCACCAGCAAGAGAGGTCATAATTGAATTTTTCGCGAGAAGAAACTAGTCTTCTTCTTCTCGGGAAAGATGAGTGTTGGTCCTGAATCAATTCGCAATTTGATCCTTGCTGAGATGAGAATGGTTGTACTTATCCCACCACTTGACGCGCAAAATCTTCCCTAAGATCTTGAACTTTGCTCTGGTTAAAAGCTGATGTCTCCAGCAGAAAATCCAGGGCACTTGGAAGTAAAGCGAGAATCTATACGTCGGTGAGAGAGCGGACGAATAGATACTATTTGAAAACTGATGGTATGCCTGTTGAACTTGTATCGGGAAAATTTCTAGAGTAAGTCCAAAATAACTCCACCATCGTTGGAACCAATTCGGAAAATTACATTTGTAAGATTTCTTACAGAACGTAATAAACCAAGGGTGGTTATTGGAATCGTACTAGAATACCTTATACCATGCTTCCATATAGTCACGGTATGTGTATGCCGGTGGATTGAACGGCTTGGAAAACTTTCTGGGGACAAGCATCCCTTGTGGCCAGTGAGACGGAGTCAGAACCCTGAAAATTTTCAGTTTGGAATAGACAATTTTTTCCGGGTTGTTTCTGTCCGGAATATGAGTTATCTTAGCAGAAACGGTATCTACTAAGATAAATTCATAAAATTGTCTTGTCTTCTTGATGTCTTCAGGAAAGAAATTGAACCCTTTAGGATAAACTTGGGAACTAATTTCTTGGACGGAAGGTCCATCGAATTCTGGTTCAATAACAACTTCTTCCAGAATTGTTTTGGTGAGGTATCCTGTGATCGGAGGTCTGGGCATGAAGATTGCCGGTTTTACCGTCCGGGCATAGGATTGAGGTTGGGACTTTGTCGACGTGGAAATGGGTCGAAGCAAAGTGTTTTGAAGGAGCTGGGGTTGATCCTATTGAAAGATTCCTTTAAGAGGAACCTGGACGACGCCTAGAGATCGTTTGAAAGCCAATGTCCATGGCGTAGTTATCTGCGCTCATCGGTGACGGAGCAGATGATTGGGACATAGGGCGTTTGCCCTTGGAGGAGCTAGCTCTGGAGGAGCTTGCTGTTTGGGAGAGAGTCGGGTTAGGCTGTTTTGGATTGTTTGGAGGCGGAGGCCTCTCAGGTGGCCGAGGTCGGCCGGAATTGGGGAGCATTGGGATGATTGGCAGGAGTCTTCAAGAGAGAGGATTTAGAGAGATGCTCTCTTGAGAGGTAATTTGCAAGGCAATTCTCGCAGCCTTTTATAGCAAGATAAGATTGTGAAATCAAAGCAAGATAAGATTGCTTGCCACCTTGCAAAAATTTGCTTGGAAACCAGATTCTTTACGTCTTTTTCAAAGATGTATTTGCTGGCCTTTGAATCCGTCCTGACAAGAAAATCCTTATTGATAAGATCTCCTTGGAATTTCTGAACGGATAGGACGATTGCGAGAACCTCCTTCTTGACGGTGGAATAGTTTCTTTAAGCACTATTCCAGACACCAGAATGGAAACGGACAAGAGATTCCTTGCCGTTAATTCCCTGTTTGAGACAACAGCCGTAACCTTTTTCTGAGGCATCGGTTTCGACGATCATTTTGACTTTATCATCCACTAAAGAAAGGCATGGGATTCCTTTTACTAGGGATTTGATTGATTGGACTGCTCGAGTGTGCTCAGCCGTCCACGGGTTTGGCTTCTTCTTCAGTCTGTCATAGAGGGGCAGACAAATTGTCCGTAGATCTTTGATGATGTCGCCGATGTAGTTGACACATCCAAGAAAGCGCTGTAGCTGGGTCTTATCCTGGATTTCATCTGGAAACTTATCCACAAAATCAAGGGATCGTTGGATAGGTTTGACAATTCCTTGGTCAATATCAAATCCTAAAAATCTGATACTAGTTTGGAATAATTTAACCTTTGGTTCAGAAACCACAAGGCCATTTGTTTTGACGATATTGATAAACAAATTAATATGCTTAAAATGTTGATCAATGTTTTCCGAGAATATCAAGACATCATCAATATAGATGATTGTGAAATCTTGATACTTATTGAAAATGTCATTCATGATCTTTTGAAACTCGGAAGGAGCATTCTTAAGACCAAATGGCATTACATTCCATTCGTACTGTCCGAAAGGAACGTTGAAGGCAGTCTTGTACCTGTCCTTTGGGTTGATCTGAATCTGCCAAAAACCAGACTTCATATCAAACTTTGAAAAGACCTTTGCGTTGGCGATCCGCTTGAGCAAGTCTTGCTGATTAGGAATTGGATACCTAATCCACTTGAGAACCTTGTTTAGGGGTTTGTAATTGATGACTAGACGAGGAACACCTCTTTCCTTTTCTACCTGATTATTGACGTAGAATGCCGCACAAGACCATGGGCTCTTTGATGGGCTTATTAAACCTTTCTTCTGGAGATCTGCTATCTCTTTGAAGCAGGTGTTGACTAAGTCCTTACTCATTTGAATGGGTCTGGCCTTTGTAGAAATTTGGGCCTCTTTGAAGTTGTCCACATAAGGTAGGTCCGCCATATGTTTCTTCCTGGCCTAGAAGGCATTGGGCAAACTTGAACAAATCTCGGATCCTATTCTTCGTAGAATGGGCTGGATTTTCAATTGAATAGAAGGCTTCTTGATTTCTTTGCTGATTTTCCTTCCTTTGATGTCATCGTGAAGAAACTCAATTTGCTTTTCCTCCCTTGAAATAAGATTGAGACTTTGAATGATCTCGCTCTCAATTGTCGAAAGATACCTTTGAATTACCGGTTTACAAAACTCAAAGGTGACTTCTTTGTCGAATTTCTGAGAAGTTAATCCCTTGTCAGAAACTGTGAACGGGTAAATTTGGGTAAGGAATGGAGTACCCAAAATTACTTCCTCAGTAAGTCCTTTTACGAGGAGGAATGAGTTTACAAGGCAAACGTCGTCTTTACAAACATGAACCTTGGAAACTTTGTACTTGATCAGCAGGGCATTGTTACTGGCTCCCTTAAGTGATTCCCTGGTAATCTCAAAGTACTTGGATGGAATTATCCCTTCTTGGATAACATTTTGATCGGCTCCTGAGTCGACTAGAGTCGTTGCTTCAAACTTGTAGTCTTTGATCTTTAGAACGACCTTTGTCAGCCACTTCTGATTAAAGACCTTGCTGATGACGTTGATGCCGTTGTTTGAAGTCTCAGCATGATCGACATTATCCCTTGAGCATATCTGTTCTTGAATTGCTCAGACAGCATTCTCAAGATAAGATATCCGTTGCCTATTTTTCTGCACTTCCCTTTTGAGGACTTTGATCTCACATTGGAGGTCAGGAATCTTGACAGGAACCGCTTTATCGCTAGCTAATTGATTCAAAACCGATTGAAAACTGAAATTCATCGGATCCTTGGACTTTTGATCTGGAGTTTCGAGATCTTCTCGCAGCTTCAAAAGTAATCTTTTCCTAATATCATCGTCTTGAACGTCTTCGATGATATCTAGAAGACCTTTCTGGGTGCTGGTGAGGACATTGATGCAGCCCGAACAAGGTATTGGTTCTTCGTTGTCCGACTCGTCGTTAGACACTGAAGATGCATCAGAAGATTCTTCGATGATGGCATTGAGCAAATCTTCTTCTTGATCTGAACTTGAACATTCTTCGTCTGAAGAGAGTTGTTCGGCCTTGATAATACTCAATAGAGATTGCTTTTCACTTTCATCAATCTCCATCTTGTTGATCTTCTTGACGACAGGGCAACGATTTGCATAGTGTCCCTTCTTATTGCACCTGAAACAAGTGGGGTTATCCTTGGAGAACTTCCGTTTGTTTCTTCCCTTGCCATGGTATTTTCGTTTCCTGTTACCATGTTTGCTTGATTCATTCGGGTATTGCTTTCGTAAGAATTTCTTCGAACGACACTTCTTCCTGGATGGAGGAGTACTGTCAATTTCGTACTGCTTGCAGAAAGATCTTAATTCTTTGCGGTAATCAAAATCTTTGGCGATCTTTGTAGCATGCCGTTGCTGTTGGCAGATTTCAAGGCATACCTTTTGAATTGTAGAATTAATATCTCCGTACGAGATACCTTCCCAATCAATTTCTGACCCGCCATTGATGATAACCATTGTCGAGTAGAACTTTTCATGAACATACCTAGGTAATCCTTCGATGTACTTATGCTTCCAGATTACGTCCTTGCATGTCGTGAGATTATAAAGACGTGACATAAACATGTCTTTATACCACTTGAAGTCACTCATCTTAGGACACTTCATTCCTAATAGAGCTTCAGTTGATTGGTCACTGTATAGGGTTGTTCGTCCTACAAAGTGCTTGATAGCCGTATAAATCAGAGTGTTGACTGATTTCGGCTGGATTGTAACAGTGTCGCCATTGGGTCCTTGTTCTGCTTTTTCAATAACAGCTTCCTTGATGGCTTCCCTGTTTTCGTTTGTTAGGTGATTGTGCCACCAACTCCGGAGGTTTCCTTTGGTAGGTGAATGAAGTGGAATGACCAACCACGGGCAAGTGCTGTTGAGCACCGATTGATTCCGGTTAGGAATGCTTGCCGCGACCGACCGATACAGAGAGAAGAGAATACTTGGGCAGTGAATGGCGGGGTAGCCGAGAGTAAGTCCCTGGATGTATTCTCTTATCAAAGAATCAACGGTAGTCAAATGGTAAGCGCAATCATGACCATTCAGACAAACCGGGTGACATCACCACCAAGAAAGAAGAAATTACGAAGATAGACTCGAGGACAGCTGCAGACATATCTTTTCCGCTTTACTTTAAGTTTTTGTCATTTTGTAATTATTATGTTTAGTAATTATATTTACTTTACCTTAATAAAATATTGCATTACATGAAGAAAAATATAATGTGTTCATAACTAGTGAAAATAAAATTGGTAATTTGTTATTTAATTGGTGGAAATAAAAAAAAAATGTAAATCTTAATTGTTATGATTTGGTATCTTTGTTTTTCTTTGATATTTTCCAGAATTTTTCCATCATTGTCAAATGTGAAGATGGTGGATAAACTATGGAAAACATCATATTTTGAACCTCATTTACCTAATCTCAAAACAATTTTGTCATTTTCCAAAAGAAACATCAAATTTACTATTTCACTCGACAATCCTACCATAATATAAAAACATGTAACAAGTGAAAGTGATACACCATTATAATAAAAAAAATAAAAACCTAGAGAATCAATATCTCTTTCTCATTAAAAACTATTTTCCTTTTTTTTTACACTTTTTTTGGACACTTGTAAAGTAAGATGCACAATAATGAACAAGTGGGGTTTGCAAAAGTTGCAAAACTAGCAACTTTGCTTTGTACACAAGTTACTTTAAAAAAGAAAGAAAGAAAGAAAAAAAAAAAAAAAAAACCTGCAGATTTTGCTTCTTATGCTTATCAACATGGTAAAAACCTGAAAATGCAAGCTGATCAACGAAGGAAGTCCTTTTTTGGGTCAGCTTTTAAAGGGCAACCTACTTCTCTGGGTGATACCCTTCATTAAGAGAAGCTTGAATGAACTCCTCGAATTCAGCTTCCATGGTACGGAGTTCTTCATTCGCATCGAGATCGAACGCTTCTGGAAGGAATTCAGCAATGTCATTGCTGAAATCATCGTCACCTTCACCATCGATGTAGAAGTCGCTCTCTTCTTGGTGTTGGCTCAGCCAGTAATCACGGTACCATGTCGAGGTTGTCACCAGTTGCCACCATTGTGGGGAGAAATCCTCCACCTGGTATGCGGCTGGGATGAAAAGCGGGGCGTTCGGGTTTAGCTTTGAACTTCCTTCAACAGATGCTAGAGCCATTGTTTTGGAATGTAGTTATACAACTGATCTACGGACCTTTAGAACAACAAACAACATCAACCATCAACAAAATATAGAACACGGAGAACAAACTTCAACAAATGAGAAAAGTAGGGCAATCTATTTCATTCTGTTCATAAAACTTGCTAAGATTGCACTAGCTTAGACCCAGTTTGATAATCATTTGGTTCTCAAAATCATTCATAAAAGATTGGATTTACGAGATTCTAAAGATTAAATTATTTTAGTTTTCAAAACTTTGTGTTTGTAAGGTAAAACAAAAACTACACGAATAAGTATTGAAGAACAAATCCGATTCCAGTCATACAGATCAATCAAATCAAAACCTAAGTGCATTCTTCTTCTGATCCAAACTAGGATTCAACCATATCGAAATCACCAAAATTTACATGATGAAACCCTAGTATAGAAACGAAACAATAACAATATTTCGGATCTGACAGATCAGAAATCCCGATCAACAAAAGAGAACGCGTAATTGAAACTCCGATCTAGATATAAATTGAATCAAATTTTCAAACATACAAAAAAAAAAAGAAGAAATTCCCCTGTCCGCAAAGATTTCCAAACCCGGCTCCACAAATCAGATCGCAAAGAAAACAACGAAGAACAAGTAGATTTAAACATTCTTCAACGAATCAAAACCACACAGATCGCAGATCAAGAAATCAAAGGAAACCACAACCCGATCCAATTAAAAAAAAAAAAACCCCGCAGATCCACAATCAGAAACATCACCGCCATAGTCTCCGCATCTAAAGCAACACCAAACGCACAGATCTAATCCGAAAATTTACTTTCAATTTCATGAACATCATCATCCTATTCCTCCGGTATTGTCGAGATGGAAACGGAAAACGGAAAACAAGAGACGAAATTCAACAGAATTAGAGAAGAAAAATTTACCAGATCTGAGAGACCCAGTTGGAAAAAACAGTGGGAAATTTGGAAGTCTTATCCTTTTCGTGAGAGAAAAACAATTTCAACAAAGTCCACAAATGGGATAAAGGAATTTGTACGAGAGAAGCCAATTTTATAGGAGTAGAAAAACAGAGTTTCTATCCAAATGAGGCGCGTGGAGTCGGGATAGAAAGCGCGTGGTCGTTGTTGGTTGACTTCGACCAATCCTTATCACAAGGGAAATGGAACATGCCACGTTCCTACCTGAAAATTCATTGGCCCATCTTTCTTTCTAATTTACTATTTTGCCCTTTCTTTTTTTAATTTTGTGGGTGCCAAACAAAAACGTGGTGTTTTCTTGTTGTTTATTTATGGTTTAATTTCTCTTTTCTTTTTACTTCTATTTTTAAACTCTTAAATTTTATTAAATAGTTTTTTTTGTACTTCACTTAAAAGACCAAAAATTCAAAACCACAAATGTCCTCGAAAAATTGTAGGCGTTATGTTTTCATTTTTTTCTAAATTCAATTAATTTAAATAACTGATGAAAAAAAATTATAATTAAATAATTAAATCTACCTTGTTTATCATATTAATTTTATATGACAATTGAATTTAAAGATAAGTTAGTCAAATTTTGGCTTAAAAATTAATAAACTTTTAGTAGAAAAAAATAAACAAATCAAATTATTCACCTACATCTTTTCTAAAAAAAATTATTCACATATATAAATTTAAATTTAAACGTACTCATTATCTTATTAAAAGTAATTTAAATGTAAAGTAACATTATATAATCATAGTAAATAAATAGATAAAGTATAATAAGGTCCAACTAGAAATAGGGTGATGTGGGAATGGATTTCCTACCCCTTTCCCCAATACGCCCTTAGCTTATGAGAATTTTTTTCTTATTCCCTCACTGCCTAATCATGAACCGGGGCAGGTTCTCGTGGGTCCCTTCCCCTTGGAGAAATTGAGGGCCCGTTTGGTAACGTTTCTGTTTCGTGTTTCGTGTTCTTGTTCCCTGTTTCTGCTTTTTTTAGATCAAGAAACAGGAACTTGTTTGATAACACTGTTTCAATTTCTTGTTTCTTGAAAAGAATAAACAGAAACAAAAAAATATGTTTGGTAACGTTGCTTATTTCCTGCTTTTTTTTCTTGTTTACTCCTCTTCAAGTTTTATTTTTATTTTATTCACATGTAATTCAATTAAACATTAAATAAAAATATATGTCATGCATTAAACATAAAAAAGAAAATTATAAAAAGTTTGTGTCATTTAATATAAAAGAAGTTCCAGTACACAAATAAAACGAATAACATGAACATAAAATTGCATCTATCCTTCAAATGTTGTCCAAATTTGATTGGCAATATCATCTCTCACTCTGGTCATTTCTCGTAGATGATGTCGACTCACATCTAATTCAATTATATAGCTCTGCAAATTTCCTGACAAATTATCTGTATATTCAACGATAATTGATTCATTACTAAAGTCATTGAATAGATCATCTTGACGATCATTCAATCTAATATAATTATGAATTGTGCAACATGCTATCGGTCTATATTTTTGTGTCTTGATCGGGTATGGGGGCATTTGCTTAAGAATAGGAAATCGAGCCTTCAGCACACCAAAACAATGTTCAATGACATTTCGCAGTGACGAATGTCGATAGTTAAACACTTCTTCTTTACCTCTAGGGCGATATCTCTTTTCTCTAAAATCTCGTAAATGATATTTTTTACCACGGAATGGTGCTAAAAATCCTGGCATATATCCTGAATCGAAGATAGAATTACCTTGCATATAATAAAATAAATAAATAATCATCATAAAGTCATCCATTTCATTTAAAGTTTTAAAAAGACATAATTATTTACCTCTCTTAGGCATAGAAAATTTATTCTCGGGATTGTTTATACATTCAATAAGTATGCGAGAATCATTGGCCGATCCTTCCCAACCAGACATGACATACGTGAATAACATATCAAATGAACAGTCATACATTATATTCCATGTTGTGTTAGTTTTTCTTCCACGAAACGGTATTTGCTCATTTTGGGGAATACTTGCAGGAACGTGAGTGTCATCAATAGCACCAATACAATCCTAAAACACAATCATAGACACAAATATAATTTGAATTAGTATGAACTCCATGCAAGAGAGGATAATATTTCAAAAAAATTACACATTACCTTAAAGAAAGGGTAATATTTTGAATTTGATACGATCTCCATTGGTATAGTGTCCATATTGGGTGGACTAATAATTTCTAGTCTAATCTTGCAAATCTTTCTCAAAACCCGATTAAAAGCTAGAGAAATAGTATAACCTGAATGTTGAAATCTTTCTGCTGCTATACGATTGCTTTCATTATGTGATATGATCAATAAGAATATAGCTACTTTCTCTTGAACAGTGAGCTACCTATATGTTTTCAAATTTGTCTTGGATTTTAAATCTTCACAAAACCTTACGAATGTAACTCTTTTCATCCTAAAACAATCAAAACATCTACTATCGTTTCCATTTAACAACTCGATCACATAATCATGTCCTCTCAGTGTAGAGGTTCTACATGGTTGTTTAGAAGACTGTATCTTGTGCAAGCTCATGTGTAATAAAGTGAAAATGATGCATATAGCATCATCATCGTCGTCAAAATCAAAATCCTCAAAATGATTGACTTGAATCACATCCATTTCTAGTCACAAGTATATCCCTAAATCAAAGATAAATTACCTACAAATTCATTTCATCGCAAAAACAACGTAGCCATGTTAAAAAAAGTAATCCATGATCATGAGAATATTAAAAAAGTAAATAACACATAAGGTACAAACATACACAATCCATCCCTAAGGTTAAACATCCCTAAGGTCAATCTAGAGACTATTTATGAAATCTCTCCTCCTTGAATCGGGCATTCGCAAAAATATTTGTCTCCAAGCAAAATCACCATGCAAGAGTTTCAATATTTTGGAATAAGCCTCTCCATCAACATCTTCCATTGTATTTAAAACATTCAAACATTCCATCAACTCATCATAGAGATCATCTTTTCTGGTTGATGTGTGGCTTTCATCAACTTGACTAGATGTACAACCAACAGATCTTTTCTCAAGGATGTCATTTTTTCTCTTGGCATTCTCTGCATATATATTTATGAATGTTGAAAAGAAACTGTTGAATTCGTCTTTTCTAGTTCTTCGAACTCGTTTTCTACCTTTTCCTTTATCATTCTCTTCAACATCATTTTCACTTTCATTTTCATTTTCATTTTTAGAATCTGAAATAAATCTTGTTGATGGACAAGCATTTACACCTGTTGCAGTAGTATCTCCAAAAATCCTCATGAGCTTTTCATAATGTGGGCAACCACTTTTTCTAAACTTTTTAGCTCTCTTATTCACCTAAGAAAATGAAAACTATTTAGATCAAATATTCGCCTATAGATGATTCATAATGAAAAAAAAAATCAAGTATTATACCTTAGAAAGCTCGTTCCATTGCTCCTCTTCAAGATTGATGGTGCCTAATAATGGATTTCAACCATTTCTTGTCATATCACTCAATATCTTTTTGAAGTCTTTGTAAATTTGTCTTAGTTTATTGAACTTGTTTTTCAATTGATCATGAGAATAATTATATCCCATACTAGTATTTAGTTGGCTTCTTATATAATTCCAACTAGTCTTTGTAAATGTTGTAGTTGGTCGATTGCCTTTTGCAACCTCTTCATCCATTAAGTCTACAAACATAGTTTCACTCTTGTCTGACCATGGTCCCTCACTTCTTAATCCATCAACCTCAACAACCTCATCGACACAATCACGTTGTGCAGATGATTTTTGTGTCATCAGTGATCAAATGTGTATGAATTAGTTTTGAAATCATTAAATAAAACACAACAAAATAGTACAAGTTTATTTTGTTTTAAAACTATTTTAAGAACTATACTCCAAAACAACAAATATGCAATCACGCATGGAAGACAAAGAAGAAGACTCTTCGCTCAAATTAACTATGATGTTATCACTATATGCTAAGAAATATAACAGTCTAAGGACTCTTCGCTCTCCTTCATCACCTACCATCCATTGCAATGAAACAAACCAAGCTCGAACAAGGATGAAAGCAAAAGCATCATTAAGATTAAGAGAGTCACCCATAATACAGAAACACTCATTTGGGTACAAAACATAAATAAATAACTTGGCACCTCCAATAAAACTAATTATGTTAAGGTTTGTTTTAATAAGATGATCAAATTAATCCAAAAAAAGGAACAAAAAACAGGGCCAATTTGATTAAAGTCAAAATAAAAAGAAAACCAAAAGAAGTAAAAAGGTAAAGGAGTTTTATGTGTCAGGTGCTCCAAATCCATCCCCACAAAAAGCGAAGCCTATCATTTTTTTTCTCAGGAGAAAGTGATTCTTCATTGTTCTATACACAAAAAGCTCACTCCTCCATAGTTATAAAAGAAAATAGCTCCGTGATTGAAGGGTTTAAAAAAGCTCAATAAACAGGAGAAAAAACTATCAAAACAAGAAAAAGAAAAATCAAGATTAGTTCACAGCTTCATTTTACACCCAATAGAATTTTCTTGAACAAGGGGGCCTTAAAACAGCTAAATAACAACCAAGCCAAATTCCCAATATTCCAACAAAGGGGAAGAAGAAACCCAATAGATATTACGAAGACAGAGAATCAAATTCATGTCAGAACTCCCAGAAAGTGGTATCGTATCATAAGACCAAAAAAAAAGTCAAAGAACAATACCCATATCCCAAAACACCATAAATTCAACAAAAACAAAAACACATAATCAATCAACCCATGTAAAAATCATCCACCATAAGAAAGTCCCACGTATCAATCGAAACAAGAAATAGAACCAAAGAGAGTTAAGAAGAATCAATAATCTACCTGGTATCCTCTCGGTAGTGGTTAAGAAGAATCAAAGAGAGGAAGAAGTAAAGAAGCTAAGTGTAATTCCCATACAAACGCTTTGGCTTTGGGGCCAAGTTAAGTGTAATTACCATTTCATTTTGAGAGGTTGATTAACTATGAATAATCCAGTAAAAATCACCCATTTGTATGCTGAAAATAAACTAAATCTATTTCTTTCAAAACTATGAATAATCCAGTAAAAACCACCCATTTGTATGCTGAAAATAGAAATTCAAATCTACATGCCTACTGAATAGGATTTTTTTTATACACTTGCAGGGAAATTCAAATCACCCCATTAAATTTAGCATTGGCCTTGAAACCAATGAATTGTCCACAATTGTTAATGAATAGGAAACTACAGAAAAAAGCCCTAAACAGAAATCAAAGATTTACCCAAAAATTTTCATTGTAATTCACTGAAATTTCATATTTCCACAGAACAACAAGGGAGAGAAAAAAAGAAGATCTAAAATGCATAAGAAGAAGAAGAAGAAGAAGAGAAAAAATGCATCAAATCTAAAAACGCATCAGAAAAGAACTCTAAATTTAAGGGAGGAAGAGAACGGCAGCAAACAGATCAATAAAAAAAATAGAACAAACACATACCTTTAAGAAAAGTGAGGAGAGCCGGAGAAGAAAGGTAGAGCCACCGGAGAGGAATGCTTTGGCCGAAGAAAGCGAAAAGGAACAAAGAGCCGCTAGAGAGGAACACCCTGCCGGAAAACGATGGACAGAAACGAAGAGGAAGGAAGAGGAATGAAGAGGAACTGAGGAGAAAAGTATGAGAAAATCGTGAAGAAGAATGAAGTGAGGAAGAGAGAATTCGAATAAATGAGAATGAAAATAGGAAAGAAAGAAAAATTGGGAGAAACTAGTTTTATTGGTTCCCACTAATTCTTAAGGAAAAAAAGAAAGGTTTCTAATAATTTTGGGAATGAGAAACAGGAAACGTTATCAAACACATCCGTTTCTTACAAAACTAGAGACAGAAAATGGAAACAAGAAACAAGAACGTTACCAAACGGGCCTTGAATGTCCTGATTTTACTTTTTTTCTTTTTGCTGTTATTTCAAATTTGGTTATTTTTACCAAATATTATATCAAAATGCAGTAGGAATAGGGTATTATGGTCAAATAACTTAATTTATCGGATTACTTGTATAAATGACAAAAACAAAAACATGAAATAATAGCGTATATAGCACAAGGATCAAATAATTTCACATTTCTTCTCAATTTTTTTCATGTTGAAAGTTATCACTAATAACTACAATTAGTGAATGTCATGGATAGTTGTTATCGGTTGTTTATCACCTTGTCTCACGTCTCGTTCTGTACGCGTCATGAATCTTGCGATGCGGCATGCGACACGTCTCGAGCAATTCTAGTGTCTCAAGTGAAACTTCATAACGCTTAACTTAAACTTTTGAATTTAAGCTTAATCGCCTAATTTTCAACTCAAAAACTTAAAACAAACTTGATGCTTAATCCTTAGGCGTAAAAAATTTACATAACTTAGGAATAATCAACCAAATCCTATTTTATTAACTTTAACATAAAATATCCAACCATACAAAATTACAAGCTTCCCTATTACACAAAATATAACATAAACTTTAAACGTCCTGCTCAATGTTAACTCACGTAGCTCGCCTTTCTTAGTCTGATTTGGCCTTAACGACTGATGACTTGGGGGAGGGAACGTAAAACATTAGTAAAAACTTAGTGAGTAATATCTTTTGAAAGCCTTTTGGGAATACAATGTAGGAAATCATTTTCATAAACAATGGTTTCATTAGCTTATTACTATTCCTTTCGCCAGGAACATGAACCATTCCAACACATAGACTACTGTGATGGCCTTTTCATCAACATGTACAACATCCCTTGGAGAATTCTTGGTTCATTTTTCGTTGTCCAGGTCCCAAGCACAATATACTTCTTTTACGCATTGACCCACTTCACCATGCAGTCCTTTTCTACATGGCAGCCTTTACTCTTTATGTGCACACAATAATTAGCTCATTGATAAGAATAAGACTAATGATTTATATTTACAAACACAATATACAATTATCAGACATAAACATAACTCAAGCTTTCTTTAGAAATTCTTTCTAACATCAACATATAAAACAACAATACAAATCAATGGAGAATTAGAAGAAAGCTTTAAAATCTTTAAATAATTTTAGAAAATTACTCACTGACTAATCTCTTCTTCAAAACGCCTAGTCTCCCCAAAATCTTCTCCTCGCCTAGCTAATGCTTCTTCTTTTAAGCAGAGTAACTTTAAGAATTTTAGCATAACCTCTTTTCTACTGATTTTCACCCCTATTTATATTATTCCAAAATTAGATTAGTCAGCCTTAATTCCTCTTAAAATTGCTAGCACCTGCTTGAAGTATTACATGTGTAAGTTTATTCACGTTTCAAACCATGCTTAACCTTAATCTTACAAGTAAGCAGTTACCAAATCAAGATTAGACATTTTCTTGTCTGGCTTCATCTCACGTTGAACTTTAGAATGTCCGATTATTTGTATTAAACGTGTATTCCTTCAACACATTACCTCTTTTCAACACCAACTCCAAAACGCATGCTTCTTCTCAAAACGCCTCTTCTTCACACTTAGTCAAAATGACCCTTTTATTCAGATACGGGTCTCACACCTTACCATCATTACAAATATTTTCCCTATTTTTCTTAAATTGAAAGCTATCATTGATAATAATTGATAGTTGCTATACGTTGCTATTACTGATAGGCGTTATCACTAATACTTTTAATTTGAGAAATATGTTATTAGTTGATATAATTGATAACGACTATCAGTGATAGTTTTTATCGATGATAGCCACTGAAGAGAAGAGTAACTTTTAATTTGAGAAATATGGTATCAGTTGTTATAGTTAGTTGTTATCATTGATAACTGCTATCAGTGATAGCTTTCAATTTAAGAAAATGTGATATTAGTTACTATCACTAATATCTCTATAAGAGATGTTGCTATCAATTGATATTCCGAATAGCTATTATAAGTAATTTTTCTATATTGCTATCAACGTAAAATTATATCACTAACATTATCTATCAATGATTGCATTAGAAGGATATCACTAATAGCCACTATAAGCGATATCATTAGAATGCTATTTTTTATATGTGATATCTCCTTGGCAAACATATCAATTTTGAATTGATAAGGTTTATGACTATCAATTGATATTTTTTATAGCTACTATCAATGATATTCTTCTTTTGCTACAACTTATAATATCTATCAGTGATAGCAATAGAAGGATATCACTGATAGCATCTATAAGTAATATCCTTAATAGGCTACTATATATCAATGATATCAATGTAATGTTACTCTAACGTAATATTATGGTTGTTTATTTTTAGCATAAATGAACAAAGAAAAGAGATCGGATTAGCATGCTATCGATAATAACTTTAATCACTAATAACATATTATTTATATGATACGATAAAAGCTCTAGGAAACGGAAGATTTTACAGAATCATTCATATCCCAAAATACCAACACATTGGCAATATTTAGAAACAAAATTCTAAAAGGCTAAGCATGCTTTTATAACTCCAAATTGGGACACCATCCGTCAGAGTTTTTTCTATCTTCAGGGATGAGATTGATTTGTAGGAACCAGTTGGGATGGAAAAAGGTTTAGAGAGAAACTATTTTTGCAGAGAGACAAAAGCATAGGTTGAGGAAAAACTATTTTCTCCTACATATTTATAAATCCCTTTTCTTGAATGAGTGGGAAAGAATCATGAAATTCTATTAATTTAAAAAATATTAAATTAATAAAAATTTCAAATCAACTAATTAATTAAATCATATTTAATTAATATTTCATTTAAATTATATGTAATGAATATCTCTCCAATATATTATAGTTTTAAATTAATTTAATTAAATAAAATTAAACTAAACTATTAATTAATTTCTAAATTAAATATCTTATATTTAATTTAATTCAAATTTGAATCATATTCAAATATAAATTTCTCTCATAACCAATAATTTTAATATGAATCCAATTCACATTAAATTAATATTTGAACTCATTCAAATATTTTCTCTCATAAACTAATTTAGAATCATATCCAAAATTAAATTTATAATAAAGTTTATATTATATTATAATGTATCATCATACATTATACTAATTCCCAAAATAAATTTAAACATTTCAAATTACAACCAATATAAATAAATCTCATTACCCTTTACGAGCTAGGAAGGGGACCAAATGACCCTACAGATCAAAAGCTACAACGATATGTGATTAATTGGCTAAACTCATTAACCACATTAATCAATATTGGTTAACTGTGTGTACACTTCACTAAAGACTCATAGTTGAACTATTCTGGCTGTAGATATATTTTTGTGTCCACGGATATAGACCAATACTAGTAAGTTAGTCTTTCACGAGTGTTCGTAACACCACCTAGGTCAAATTACCGTTATTACCCCTGGGTTATTTCTAGTCCTTAAATATTAGTGCTTCTCTAATGAACAATCTGTTTATGGTCTAACCAATACACAGAAACCCTCTCTTGTGCCATAGAGAGGATAAAGCCATTTGTTCAAGTCTCGGAGACACCATTTAAGGGAACACTCATCTACTTAACCTAAAGTAGGGAATGAGTGAATTTCATCTTGTGTAATTATGTTCACAGCTCCCACCTTGGTCTTATCCCCAAAATGATAAGCATATTGCGTCGACAATCTGGCCTCTCTAACCCATACAAATCAAAGGACAATCCTTCATGAATAGGAGTTCATAATACACTTAAGATTAAAACTAAGTTACCTAGGTCATCATAATGAAATAGAAACCTAACTAGTTAACATAGTTACATCTAGTGGTTACTATTTCATGGTCCGATCTTATATAAACTCATTGCATAGAATACCTTCACTCGTATGTCACCTACACGAACACATTGGATCATTGCATTTGTATCAAATACAAAGTGAGCCATATCCATAGTATTACCAGTATACTATAAACCCTTTAAGTTGATATCGAACATTGATCTGTGTATGTCTCTACATACTGTTCAAGACTCATCAAACAACTTAGGATGTTAGTTTATTGGATTTGGGTTATTAAGACAAAACTAATAATATAATCAGTAACATTTATTGAAATTATAATAATAACACTTTATTAATTAATAACGGTCAATGAATTATATTTACTATCTACAAGTTTTAAGACATAAATCCCAACAATAGCTTCTATCGCTACTAGTATAAATGAAATTGATATAGTTGCAACTGTTGTTGAAATAAGTTATTGATTTTATGTTATGCTATCAACATTTATACCATTTAGAAATTCAAAGTTCAAGTAATTATCGGTGAAAAATTCATGAAAAACATATTGACATATTAGACATGATGTCGTTGATAGAAATCATCACTAATAATATGATATTAGTCATAGAAGTCATCACTGATAGCATAAGAGGAAAGAAATTGAAGGACAAAATTGACATTTTAAAAAAAATTACCATATAACTGGTAAAAAATTTATCATTTTTGCAAATAGTGTTCCCTTATGAAATAGACTATATTTATTTTCTAATGTGTGCTATATGGTACAATTTTCCAAAATTATTAGGATTGGGATTAATTTATTTGGTTTATTAGGATTAAAATTAATTTTTTCATTAATTAGGATTAAGATAATAATTAGTTTTCTTTTGTTCTCTTATTAATTAGGATTAGGATTATTAGTTTAGTTTTCTATAAATAAACTATTCTTCTTATTGCCTTCACAACTTGAAAAACATTAATTAAATTCTTTCATTTGAATTACATCACAAAATTTAAATCAAATTTTAGTAATTTATTAAATCTTTAAATGGATTTGTTAGATGGTTTTATTCTAAATTTATACAAAAATCAAATTTTTAGATAAAGTAAGAAATGGATATAATATTTGATAAAACAACCCAGTTTCAAAAAGTTTTAGAAGAAAAAGTTACATTTTTAGTCCCCAAATTTGGATGAATATGTCGTTTTGGCCTTTGAGTTTTAAAGATGGACACTTTTAGCTCTTACGTTTATAAGAATCGACCCATTTGATTTTCAAATTTTTAAAATGCCTGAGTTTTGAAAAATAGGTTTATAAGTCTTAAAAGTATTTATCTTTGATTTTGGTAAAAAATAATTATATGGTATTTAAAATTAGAAAAAAAAATAGTTTTTAGAGAAGATATGATTTTTAGAAGTTATTATTTTAATTTTAAATGTTATATAATAATTTAAAATAAAAGTTAAAATTATTCGAGGGACCTTTTTAAACTTATTTTTAAAAACTCAAGGACTGAAAAGGAACATTTTAAAAACTTGAGGGTGAAATGAGTTTATTCTTAATAACATGAGGACTAAAAAAGTTTAGTTTTAAAACTCAAGAACCAAACACATATATTTATCCAAACCTAACGACCAAAAAGGTAATTTTCTCATTTTGGAAAGATTTGAAATTTTTATTCTAGAATCTAGGTTAATTTTTACCGAGAGATTTTTTAAAGTTATACTAATTAAGTTATACTTGATATATGTCAATTTTTTTAAAAGTTTCTTGTGAAAATTTGAAAGAATGCCCTGATCATATAACTGAGCTTAGGTTGATATTTAATATTTTCTTAGTACGGTTGATATTTTAATTTGGTATTTATGACTCGTTTTATCCATTTGAAAATTTTAAATATATATTTTTATGTTTTGGGCAATCTTAAAGTTTAACATAGTTATTTAACATAATAAGGACATTTCTGGAATTATGTTCTAAGAAAATTATTTATATACTATAATTAAGTCAAATAGAAAGTAAAAGAAAGTTTCAATATAATAATGGTAAAGAGAAAATCAAATTGAAACTTTTAAAATTGACCCATTGAAAATTATATTCTAACCACTGAGTTGAAGTTTCAAAATCATTTGAATTTAATTAATATATTTTTATTAAGAAAATCGTGCTTAATCCTAGTTTGTATCAATTCACTTTCTATATATTTAAACACGTTTGTAGTAATTTAGATTTTATATTTTCAAATTTTGTAACTTAATCTTTTTTGTGAACTAACTTATCAAAATTAAGTGTTAAATGGCCGTTAGATAAGACCTTATCTTTGTATTTGTATGTGTAGTTGAAAATTTTATTAAATTTTAAATTCGTTTTCTTTTTTTCATCCAAGATTAAGGATGTGTATGGATTGATTTTTGAAGTGTTTAATTTTTATAATAATTTATTTTAAGATAAATTGAGGTGTTTAATATTGGTTTAAAATAATTTTTAAAAAAATGAGATTCATTTTTTAGATAACACATGCAACCAAATTTTAAAATAAATGTCTAGTCGGTGTTTAACGGGAATCCCTCCAAAATATCTATTTTTTCTATTCCTTTTTACTATCTATTTTTCACTCCGTTGTTCTTTTTGTTTGTTTTTTTTAAAATACTTTGAATATGTTTTCAATGTGTGTTCATATACATTTAAATATAAAGATTTGCATATGTTCATTTCTAAACCAAATCTATTTCGCCTTAACATTTGTGAAATAATCATGAGGACGTCAATGGAGAACATGATCCTTTGGTTTGTAAAATGAAGATGAATGAAGAACGTGATTGAATTGTACATCTGTTTGTCTAGTTGATATTATATATTGTCTCGAAAAAATTATTTATCTTATTTATATTTTGTTGTTGGAAATCAATTATTTTTTTATGGTTATGTATTTACCTTTCAGGATATTTGTGCTCCTAAAATTTAATTGTCCAAAAAAAATTAATATAAAAAAATAAAATTAATGTTTAGTAACTAAAAAATTAATAATTTCAAGATAAAGTGCAACTAGTAAAATATATTTATAAAAAAAAAGCTTTAAAATGTGTGATTTTTTTTATAAAGTTAGTTCATAATGTTTAATAGTCTTTTACGATAAATTTGACCTAAGTATAAATATTGTTAGTATATGACAAATCAAACACAATTTTATATATAAACATTTATAAAGATCAAATCAAACACATGTATGTAAGTGTTTAGGTTTTAAACTCATTTTACAAAAAGGTGATTCAAACCAACCCAAAATCTTGTTAGAATGGTTTAATTGTTGCATGATAAAGTATTAGGTCCCTTGCTTGTTATTTAGTTCTTCCTTTTTTCTCATACCATTTTCATCTTTTTATTTATTTATTTAATGATTTGAATTCTGAAGTATGGTCAAACTAAAAAAAAGTTTCTAAAAGCAATGACTTGTTTGGCTAAATCCACATTTGATAATCAGTTTTCTTTTTTTTTTTCTTTACAATTTTTGCCTTTCGAAAAGTAAGGTTTTAAACTACTTTTATTTATAAGTTTCTTTATTTTGAAAATTGAAGCAAATTTTGAAAAAATATTATTTTTATTTTTAGAAAGGATGTTTCTGTTTTTAAAATTTGACTAGAAATTCAAGTATTCTTGTTAAGATTGGCCAAAGCAAGAATAAAAAAATTGGAAGAAACATGCATAGATTTAAAGAAATAAAAAACTAAAACCAAAATTGTAAATCAATTGAATTTTTGTTTGTTTTTTTTAAAAATAGATTTTGATTTTCGTGATTTTAAAAAATTAAGCCTCAAAATAATACTTCTCAATTAAACCAATTATTTACTTATTTCTCAGACTTTTCAATGCTTTGTTATTTATTTTTTACAGATATGTTTTTTCCTCTTTTTAGAAATAATTCAATTCACAAACGTTACTTTCAAACTACAAGTTTATTTATTTAGCATTCACTTTACAAAAATATGTTTACGAAGGTGAGTAAAATAAAAAATAAAATTAATAACTTTCAAAAACTTCCTTTTGTTTTTATAATCTCAATAAGAATTTTTTTTTTTTTTTTAAAAGTAGAATGTTATAGTAAAAATTATTAGGAGAAAATATGCATAAATTTTAAAATTATACATAAATAAATGTATTGTTATTGAATGTAGAGTTAGTTTTTCGTTTGTTTCTATATTTTTTAAAATATAACAATTTTTTAATTGAAAACTAAAATTAGGTTTTATTTACCACACTACTTTTATTATCAAATTTATTCGTTTGTTATCTATTTTTTTTTATTGATGGTTTAAAAAACCAAAACCAAAATTTGAAAACAAAAAGGAAATAGTTTTTCTAAAATTTATTCTTGTTTTTGGTATTTATCCATGAATTTAATATGCAAATTATTATAAAAAATGAAAAAAAAATGTTTAATTTTTTAATGTGGAAGACAACAAATGAAATGGTTGCCAAATATATATGATCAAACATTATAACAACAAATCAGATATAAACTAAAAAAAATTAGAGAAAAAGAACCAATGGTTTTTTAACCTCATATTTTAGGTTTGATATAGGTCGGCAGGAAGAATCGTTGTTGCTGTTCAACAATGTTTTCGCAACTTCCAAGCAACTATGTCTCTTTTTCTCACACATTACACATACCAAAATCGCTTTCACACTTCCATAGTGGACTCTATCTTTGTTTTAATATCTCCTTAAAAACATCTTTTTTCACAATTATTGAATTGCAATATAAACAGAAAAAAAAAAGAACTCACAATATTCACAGCATAAGCAAAAGCTAAGAAATTAAAAGAAGAAGAAAACCATATACAAAAAAAAAAAAAAAAAGAAAAAAAAAAAGTCCCAAAGAGAAAAACCTGATTGAATTGTGTGAGCTCTAACAGATATGTTCAATATCCATGAGAGGTGGGATCGAGGATTCTCCAATTAGACGGAAAATGGGGAAAGAATTCACCATGCTAAAGAGGGACGAAAAAGAATGCATTCCTCGTCCTTGCCTCCAGCCTGCCCTCGTTTCCGTCCTCGTTGCAATTAGCTTCTATTTATTTTTTAGTATAATTATATTAACGTAATCTTGTTCTTATTATTATATACATATTACATTTAAATTTTAAATCTCTGATTGTTTATTTGATCAACTACGTTTAAATTAAATATTTAAAGTTAGATCATATACGTCAATAGTTTAATTTAGAAGCATTTTTAAAAATAGTAAAATAAATTAAAATATTTATATAGCAAAATTTTGGATTCTATTACTGATAGCATATCAATAACTATTAGTAATAGAATTTACTCTAGATTGTAAATATTTTGTAAAATCTATTATTTTTAAAAATTTTCCTTTGATTTATTTTTATTTCTTTCTACTAAAAGAGTTAGATTAATTTCTGTAAAAAATAGTTGATTGTTTTTTAGGATAAATTTTGAGTAATTTATCTTTAAATTCACATTGTCACGTAAGACTAATAATAATAAACAATTTAGGTGTAGAGTTAATTATTTAATTAAAATTTGCTCATACTAGTAATTTAAATTATTGAGAAAAAATCCTCACAAAGAATCTCCGCCTCCATCCCATGGTAATTTTAAAGAATGACATGGGGGCAGGGACAAGAACGAGCAATAATATCCCCAATCTCGCCCGCCTCGTGGACATCTTTAGCCTTAAGTAATTACCCGAACACCTAGAAAAAATATACAAAATAAAACAAAACAAAAAAAAATCCCTCAAACAACACAACCGGGCAATGGTAGCCGTGGACACAAATATTAGATTGACCAAAAGTTGTTAAAGTTTTCAATCAAACCAAATAATTGTTCCTTTCTCACACCAATTTCGTAGTATATATTAGACTAGTAACTAGTCAAACCACATCGAACCAATTGATTTTTCTTTAAGAACCACTTGTTGCAAGGTAACCAATAGGGGGAATTGTTGAATTAGAACAAATTAATTAAGAGTAATCAAAGTAAAACACAAGAACACAAATCTAAAGATGGTGGTAAAGATATTTAGCAATGAAACAAAACACCTAGCCCGAGATTTATTTTGATTCACTTTTAATTAACATTCAATCATTGAATGGTCATTCATATTGTTTCCTTAGCAAACTATAAACAATTTCTTAGCTAACCACATCTAGAGAAGCTAGAGCGGCGTCCTGCGATTTAAATCAATTTTTATGTCTAGATGAAGCATCCTATATAAGCATGCAAATCAATAAGCATTAAGATTTGTGGCAAGAACTAAGTCGATCAAACAATTTGGAATTGCCTAATTGAATGTTCAATATGAATTCAATCCTAAGCTAATTAGACAAACACCATTAGATTGGAATAGCCTAATCAATGAACAATTCTAACTTAACTTTCGTTATCATAGGATCTTTGCCTAACAATTATGGATTAGGATTAGAACTTATAACAATTGATTAAACATAAATTGCAAATTGTCAATATTTCCAAATACATTCAATCTAAAAAATAAATCAAGGGATGAATCCAATTGTTCAAATAATTCCCAAAAGACAAATATTCAAAATCTCAAGAATGTCAATCATAAGATAAATCTAAAATCCTGAGTTAGATATAAATACCTTATACTCCTTCAAAAGCATAAAAAATAATCAAAGAGAGTCTTCAAATCAATGGAACAAAAGAGTGCTAAAAAATCTTTTCAAGAGTGTTTAATAGAAGGAGAGTGTACACAACTTGCTTGTCCGGCCAATTTCTGCACACCCATTGAAGAAGGGTGTACTGGTTTATATATAGAACAAATGATGTTGAATTGCTGATGCTCCATTAATACTCTGAACAGTTGTCACTCTCCTGCGCAGTCTAGTCTACTTGTCCTTTTCCAAAATTTCTGCCACTTCCTTTTGTCTGCTGATGTCGCTTTGGAGCCCAACATCTATTTCTTGTCCCGCTTATTAGGGTGATTACTCTACGTGATAAGATTGCTCTTTGCCGCCTAACATCCTGCGATAAAACATGTTACAACTTTGTCAAATCATGGATAGAGTTCATTTGTGGAAGGTTTTTCTCATGTTAGTTAAATGCACTTTTTCTTTATGCAATCTTCTACTTTTATGCAATGTGTCTTTATTATTTTACTTAAGAGACTGTAATAACTTATATTTCTACACGTTATCACACCCCTAAATTTAAAATAATGCTTGTCCTCGTGCATCATTTCATAATTCTCTATATGATTTTTCTTGTACCTATGCTAATCCTTTCAGAATGCCTTCCCGCGACTCTCATATGTTAGCACCTTTCTATTTTCTTTGTTTATTACGCACTTGAAAATCTTTCCTATTTCTGAATATAACAAGTTTTGGTCTCAAACTACTCTTGTTTGTTTTAAAAGAAATTTTATCTTCTATGCTATTTTTTTTTTACGACAAGTAGAGTGCAACGTACTTACTATTGGAGTTGAGTGGGAAATCATAGAACTCTATGAGTTCGTTCCTCTCCTTAACTAAAACTCTTTTCGCCGCTTAATAACTACTCCCGCAATTTGATGAAGTTTTGCTTCTTATTTACTTGTGTGGGAGGAGTACACATACACACATACACACACACACATACATACACACACACACACATACACACACACACATACATACATACTAATGTCCTCATTGCAAAAATATGGATGATAAGATGACTTTTGAAAAATTAGCAAAAGGAGGTTGAGATAAAACTTGCCTGCCCAGAGATTGTAGGAAACATTTACTTACGCGCTTCGCCAAAGAAGCGATTAAATTCTAACCTTGAGCAAGTGTGTGACATGTGTTGCATCATGAAGGTTATTTGCACGCAGAACAATTATAATAAAGTAATTATAAAATGATGCAAGCGTCATGTTCACTCATATTGCGTCAAAGAAAGATTTAGTTTACATAAAGAACGGTGCAATTCTGCTTAATGGAGCTAGTTACAAATAAAAGTTGAAGTAGGTGATGATTCAAAGTAACAGTACTTCTTTAATTTTGCATTTCAAGATCGGGGGGAAATGTTGTTGCATCGCCAATAGGGGAGTTTGAAACATCGAGAGGAGAAATGGGAGCCACTAAGTCTGGTGCAATGTTCGGCTGTGGGATTCGCTGCACAAATTTTGCATATATACATTCCATCTGCGTGGTGAATTACTTATCATGTCGTTTCGTGATTTGGCAGGACTGGTTAGAATACGCTACTAGTAAGCGGTGCATAATGCACATTACAGATGACAACTGATTTACCTTTATGACCATTTATCCCATTTGATTGTTTAGGTTGGTAATTTGTTCTTTCATTTCCTCGTTTTCCTTCGATATTTCCTGAAGCACGTCTCTCATTCGCAGGATTTCTGTCGTGCTAATCCCCTCATCAGAGTTGGCGGGTTCACAATGTCTTTCTTCACCCTGTACTATTGAGTTTCTACCACCTTCCTCTGTTGTGGGACTTGTGCTTCTATTGTCGTCCGCCACTATGTTTTAAGACATTTGCATTCTGGTGGGAGAGGTAGGTCAGATTCAACTATCGGAACGACTTCACATGCGTACTCACCCGAGTTGTTTGGGGTATTTTCGTATGTCTAAGGATTATGTTGTTCATTAAGGTCAGACACTAAATTGCTGTTGCTTGGTTCATTATTCACTTGATTAGGCGGCAACGAAGTTTGTCGTGAAGAAACGTGTTTAGGGGACTGGGATGTTGTGTGATTAAAGGTTGGTGAAGGATGGAGTAATTGGATCTAAGCACTGATGGTTAAGCGAGGGCTCTTATGGTTGGGGCATACAAGATTAGGTGATGCGAAATGTTCACTTGTCACGCTAGTGGTGGATTGTTTCTCTGGGCTTGGCGGTAGAGACGGTAAGTTTGACTCACTGAGCAGTGGGGGATCATATTCTGTGTTATCCCCTTAGTCCACCGAGTTGGGTTGCTCACTAGCTGACTCAGTGTTGGGTTCTTCCAAAATCATTACGCGATTAACAGGCAACTTTACTCGCTTTCTGCGCCTTGGTTCTGGGTCTGTGCATTCCTCAAAATTCACTTTCGGCGTTTCTTTTTATTTGCATTTAAGCGGGAGAGGTGGTGGAGATTCTCGTGTTTTTAACTCCACTCCCTCCTCTGGTGTCTGTGTTTTCAATTTCCTTGCTACTTCTTTGTTCTGGTGTACATCGATGATGCAGTTCAGACCTGTGAGACCATATTTCCCTGCCACCATATGTGTTTGTGGGAATCTGGATAGAGTTGGTAGATATTTCAAACACAGCTTTTCCACTGTGGATGGGAAGGTTTTGTCTCTTTTGGTTTTCGTCGCCAATCAAGGATTGCCCTATTGATCATTTTGCCTAAATTAAACGTCTGCTTTGTCATAATACAATAAAGTACTAAGACGTATTCCAAAGGTACAGTGCTATCATGGCGGGTGGGTAGAATCTTCTTCTTTACAAAGAATAGCCATACATTTGATGTGGTCATCAATTGATGCATAAATAACTGGAGTCTACCGGTCGACGTTTTTTGTTCATTCAGCTCTTGGCCATGCGATCAATTGGATCACCTTTTTCGCATCGCTTCGCATTGGGTTCTCTATAATCTGCTGGCCAGGATACGCATCTGAGTCATTTAGTAAGTCATATAACTCATTAATGTCCTTGACGGTGAATGAGACTTTTTCCTCTTCTACCACAACATATGATTTTTGGGGATGGAATTTCGCAGCGTAAAACATGTCCATCACATCTAGTCTCACTTTTGTTTCACCCACGAAGAACTTTTCCCATTTGAGCGCTTTAATTAGACCCCAAAGAAAATCTGGTAGCGGCCCATTAAAAGGGAGCAACCCTTTCTTGATCTTGATAATCTTCTCAAGATCTTGTGTTTCCATCTTCCTTTTATTTCTTTAGATGGTCCTGCTTTAGTTCTTCTTTTTGGGGGCCCTTGAGTACTTACTTAGACCTGGATCCTCAACTCGCATGACTGGCTCTGCAGGACTCATCCATTCGATTTCGTGAGAGAGCTCTTCCAATATAATGTCAAGGCGATCAATTTTCTGTTGCTTTGGTGCTTTGTTCGCAGCTGTTACCCGGTTTACTTGCTCGTGTAGATCAGAGATCGTATCAATTTTCTTTGTTGCACAGCTTGTACCTCTGCTAGCTTGCCTTTCACTTTATCCAAAGCCGTGACATTTTTCCTTTTTGATGCGGAGAATTGGCTTAGGAGTTCATCTTCTTTTCTCGCTTTATCTTTTTCCTTCTTTCGACCATCATGTGTGCCTTGTGTGCACGTTCTCTCCGCCTATGCTCTTCATCCTTCCTAACCCTTATTTCTTCATTCTTAGCCAACTCTTCGCACACAACTTTTTCTTCATTCTTCTTGGTGTTAAGTTGCTCTTGTTCTATGGATTTTAAGTCATTTAAAAATTTCCTCACTTGTCTCGATAGGTGCAATGGAACTTCCAAACTCGCTACTGGGCTCATTCTTTATGACCCACTAAAACTTTCCCTGCCCCATGCCTTATGTGTTTGTAGCGCGACAAGTCATGTTCTGCACTCGTCATATCCTCCTCGACCCCTATATCAGATAAATCGTCAAATATGTTCTCTTCACTCCTCACCCATTTATCGGCTTCCAAGGTTGTCTTCAAAGTCGTTCTTTAGGTAATTTCTTTCTCCAGTGGATCGTCGCAACTTTAGGTTGCCGACTGGTTTCGTGGTTTGAGGATGATTCATTTTTTCGGTCTCTAAGGTTAGAGTGTTGAACTGAGGACTCTGACGTCTCCTTGTGCGTCAAGGGTTGTTGATGAATTTGATCAGTCATTTTGGATAAAGAATTGAATGTTGTTAAAGAAGTGGCAGATGGTTATCAAGAACTGACGAATGTGAATCGAGAGAACTAGGGTTCTTCAATGGAAAGAGATAATGAGTGTGGCGTGAATGTGACTTCTGGAGTATTTATAAAGAAAATGTAATCATTACGCATATTTATCTGCCTGACACTAAGTCGGTGCGTCTTTTCAACTCAACTTTTCATAAAATAAATAGCACAAGAGAAAATTATGAAAAGCACATTCATGCCAACAATCTATGATTCAAACTCATAAATAGACGCTAGTATTAAGATTTGCACAAAAAATATTTTATTCGTTATGCAATAGCAGTCTGACTTGCGCACGATATGAACTACCACAATACTATTTAACATAATGCGATAGAAAGTTATCGCAACAAGTTCACAGAGAATTTATTACAAGATTCCTATTCGATGTAGGCCTTGAGGCACTGCCCGTTTACTTTGAACACATTGGTCCCATCAAGCGAAGTAATTTCCACAGCACCATGTGGGAAGATTTGCTGTACCAAGAACGGTCCTGACCATTGTGAGCGGAGTTTTTCTAGAAACAAGCATAAACGCGAATTGAAGAACAACACTTTTTGCCCAATTCGGAATTCTCGTTTATAGATGTTTTTATCATGCCATGCTTTGGTCTTGGCTTTGTAAATCTTAGCATTTTCATATGCTTTCGTTCAGCATTCTTGAAGTTCATGCAGTTGCAAAAGTCTTGCTTCTCTCGTAGCTTTGTGGTCGAAATTCAGTTTTTTACACGTCCATAACGCTTTTTGTTCCAACTCTAATGGTAAGTGGCAAGCCTTTTCAAAAACTAAAGCATAGGGCGGCATCCCGATCAGGGTTTTATACGCTGTGCGATATGCCCAAAGTGCATAGTCCAGGTGATCTGTCCAGTCCTTACGGGAGTGGTTTACCACTTTCTCTAATATCTGCTTAATTTCTCTGTTGGATACTTCTGCTTTACCATTTGTTTGTGGATGGGACACGGTGGCAATTTTATGGTTTATTCTGTACTTCGTAAGCAGTTTGGTGATGATGTGGTTGACGAAGTGGAATCCTTCGTCACCGATTATTGCTCTAGGGGTTCCAAATCACGTAAAGATATTCTTTTTCAAGAATTTGCTAATTGTGGCTGCATCATTCTTAACGCATGAAATCACTTCAACCCACTTTGAGACATAGTCGATGGCCAATAATATGTATACATGATTATTGGATTTTGGAAAAGGTCCTATGAAGTCTATCCCCCATACATCAAATGGTTCAATCTCTAGAAAAGGTTGATGGGGCAATTCATCACGGCGAGATAAGTTCCCTGTGTTGGGATTTATGTCCTAAAACTCGTAGATTGTAAATATAATCCATTGACTGTTATTAATAAAGTGTTATTATTGTAATAATTGTTATCGATTAAATTATTAGTTTTGTCTTAATAACCCAAATCCAATAAACTAACATTCTAAACTGTTTAATGAGTGTTGAACAGTATGTAGAGACATACAGGAATCAATGTTCAAGATCAGCTTAAAGGGTCTATAGTATAGGAATAAGGTTAGGTACCTTATCCTGGTAACACTATTGATACGGTTTACTTTGTATTTGATAAAAACGCGATGATCCAACTCGTTCGTGTAGTTGACATGCGAGTGAGGGTATCCTATGCAATGAGTTTGCATAAGACCAGACCGCAAAATAGTAACCACTAGATGTAACTCCGTTAACTAGTTAGGTTTCTATTTCACTAGGATGACCTAGGTAACTTAGTCTTAATCCTGAGTGTGTTATGAACTCTTGTCCGCGAGGGATTGTCCTTTGATTTGTACAGGTGAGAGTGGTCAGATCGCCGAGTCAATAAGCTTATCATTTTGGGGACAAGACCGAGTGGGGAGCTGGGACGTAATTACACAAGATGGAATTCACACCTTTCCTACTTTAGGGTATAGATGAGTGTTCCATTAAATGGTGTCTCCAGGTTTTGAACAAAGGGTCCTACCATCTCTAGGGCACGAGAGGGGTTTCTGTTTATTGGTAGGACCATAAACAGGTTGTTCATTGGAGGAGCACTAGTATTTAAGGATTAGAGGTAACCCAGGGTAAAACGGTACTTTGACCCAGCTGGTGTTACGAACATTCGTGAAGGACTAACTTACTGTTATTGGTCTATATCCATGGACACAGAAATATATCTACAATGAGAAGAGTTCAACTGTGAGTTTTTAGTGGAGTGTACACATAATTAACGAATATTGATTAATGTGGTTAATGAGTTTAGCCAATTAATCTCAGATCGTTGTAGCTTCTGATCTGTAGGTCCATTAGGTCCCCTTCCTAGCTCGTAAAGGGCAGTGTGATTTATTTATATTGGTTGTAATTTGAAATGTTCAAATTTACTTTGGAAATTAGTTTAATGTATAGTGAAACATTATAATATAAAGTTTGTGAAACTTTATTATATAAATTTAATTTTGGATATGATTCAAAATTAATTTATGAGAGATAAAATATTTGAAGGAGTTTAGATATTAATTTAATGTGAATTGGATTCATATTAAAATTATTGATTATGAGAGAAACTTATATTTGAATATGATTCAAATTTAATTTAAGTTAAATATAAGATATTTAACTTAGTTATTAATTAATTGGAGAATTAATTAATAATTTAGTTTTATTTAATTAAATTAAATTTAATTAAATTTATAAAATAATACTGCAGAGATATTCATTCAAATAAGATTTGAATGAAATATTAATTAAATATGATTTAATTAATTATATTAATATAAATCTATAAGATATTGGAGAGATATTTATTCAAATAAGATTTGAATGGAATATTACTTAAATATGATTTAATTAATTATTAACTAATTGGTTGATTGTTAATTAATTAGTAGATTTGATAATAGAGTCTCATGATTCTCTACTACTCCTTTTTCTATTCCAAGATGGAAAGAGAGTTATAAATATCTAGAAGAAAACAATTTTCTTTAACGAAATTCATTAAAAAAAAAAAAAAAGCTTTTTCTCTCTGCAAAAAGAAAAAGTTCTCTCAAATATCTCTAAACATTTTCCCATCCCAATTGGTTCCCACAAACTAATTTCATCCTAGAGGATAGGAAGGTCTCCGACTGGTGGTGTCCCCAATTCGGTGATTTGTAGATTCAGAGTGTCATTGAAAGTAAGTTCTTTGTATTCTTTAATTTAAAGCATGCTTAGTGTTGATTTAGAATTTTGATTCTAAAATTTTGCCAATGTACTGGTATTTTAAGATTCCCAAATTAATTTGAGTGACGGTTCTTTAAATTCTTCCGCTGCCATAGGGCTTTTATCCTTTCACCCTATTCTCTGACACCTATCGCATTTTGCCGTAAAGTTCCTTGCATCATGAAAGAGCATTGGCCAAAAATAGCCACTCTGTAGGACTTTGGCAACCGTTCTTTAGCCACTGAAATGGCCCCCATAGGGTGCTTCGTGACATTTGGCTAGTATGTCATTCGTTTCATATTTAGGGACACACCACCTTAATACGTGATATGAGCCTAGTTTGTACAGAAACAGCTTATCCCACCTGTAAAAGCGGCATTCATGAAACAAATTCTTGTGCTGATGACTATTGAATTCTTGTGGCCATTCCTTGCAAACAATATAATTCACGATGTCTGCATACCATGGTTCTTTCATCTCAATACTGAATAGTTGCTCATTTCAAAATCTTTCTTCAATTTCTTTGCCCTCGCGTTGGGGTCCATTATTCTTAAGTCTTGATAGGTGATCCGCTACTTGGTTCTCTGTGCCCTTACGATCAATAATCTTAATGTCAAATTCCTGATGCAATAAAACCCATCGAATCAACCTTGGTTTAGCATCCTTCTTCGCCAAAAGATATTTGATCGTAGAGTGATCAGAATGCATTGTGATTTTTGAATCGATGATGTAACTTCTAAATTTTTCTATCATATAGACTACCGCCAACAACTCCTTTTCTATTGTTGTGTAATTTTCTTATGCTTCATTGAGAGTTTTGCTAGCATAGTAAATTGGATGGATCACCTTGTTCTTCTTTTGTCCCAACACAACCCCTATTGCCACAGTACTTGCATCACACATGGTTGGTCCCAATTGGATGTAATCAGGATGGGTGCTAACGTCAGTGCGTCTTTAAGTGCCTGAAACGTTTGACTGCACTTGTCATCGAAGATAAAAGATTGATCAGTACAAAGTAGGTTGCTCAGGGGTTTGACAATCTAATAAAACCCTTGAATAAATCTTCTATAAAATCTTACATGACCTAAAAAGCTTCGAATTGCTCTCACATCGTTGGGTGGTGGTAGCTCAATGATTACCTCAATTTTTATCGGATCTACTTCCAAGCCTGTATTTGATACTTTGTGCCCTAGCACAAATCCTTCTTTTACCATAAAGTGACATTTTTCCTAGTTTAAAACCAACTGTGTCAATTCACACCTTTCAAGTACTTCTTCCAAGCTGCTTAAACATTCTTTAAAGGAATGCAAATGTACCATAGGGACATGTAAATGTCGTCTTATGTTGATCTTCTGGTGCTATTTTAATTTAGTTATAATCAGAATACCCATTAAGAAAACAATAGTATTCTCTCCCCACCTGCCGATCTAGCATTTGGTCTATAAATGGCAAGGGGATGTAATCCTTCTTGGTCACTGGGTTTAGCTTGCGATAATCCATGCATATCCTCCATCCTGGAACTGTTCGCATGGGGATCAGTCTGTTTTGTTCATTTTTCACAACTGTCATCCCTTCCTTTTTTGGAACGCATTGAACCAAACTGACCCATTCACTGTCTGCGATAGGGTAAATGACTCCTGCATCAAGCCATTTAATTATTTCCTTCTTTAGTACTTCCTTCATCGTAGGGTTTAATCTTCTTTGAAACTAGATAGTACCCGTTTGCCCTTCCTCCAACCTGATTTTATGCATACAATAAGATGGACTTATTCTTTGAATGTCAGCAATAGTCCATCCCATTGCTTTCTTGTGGCGCTTCAGCATATTCATGAGTTTCCTTTCTTCAGCGTCACTCAAATAGGCGAAGATAATGATTGGTAATGTTTCTTTCTCACCCAGGAATGCAAACTTCAAGTGGTGCGGCAACTCCTTGAGTTCAAGCTCGAGTGGTTTCTCAATTGACGACTTTGCATCTTTCTCTTGTCTATTTTTCAAATCCAGAGGGTCATCACTCCTTTCATTCGCTATGGCGTTCACTTCTTCAAGCGAGTTTGATTCTTCTTCAAATTTTTCCTCTGTGCTAAACAGATTGTGGTACTCTTCCTCTTCGCAGTAGTCCCAACCAAGGTTTTCTATAGCGCTGCAATTTTCAACATCCGTAGGAAACTTCATTGCATCGATGACATTGAATTTCACTTCTTTTCTATTTACACGTATGGTCATTTCCCCTTGGTGTACATCTATTAGAGCACAACCTGTTTCTAGAAATGGCCTCCCTAGGATGATTGGCACTTTCTGGTCAGCTTCGCAGTCGAGAATGACGAAGTCTGCGGGAAAAATAAATTTATCAACTTTCACCCAAACATCTTCAATCTTACCCTTTGGTTTCGCTATGGATCTGTCCACGAACTGAAGTCTCATTAGCGTAGGTCGAATTTCCCCTATTCTTAATTTCTTAAAAATAGAGTGGCATTAGATTGATACTTGCTCCTAGGTCACAAAGTGCGCGGCCTAAATCCATCCCTCCTATTAAACAGGGAACCGTGAAACTCCCAGGGTCAGTCATCTTTGCTGTGGTTCTTTCTTTACAGATGTTGCTCGTGGTTTTAGTTAATGGTATTGTGTCTAACCCCGTGAATTTTCTTTTCTTGCCTAAAATGTCTTTCAGAAACTTAACATAAGATGACATTTTCTCAAGTGCATCTATGAATGGTATGTTGATGTGCAGCTGTTTTAAAACATTAAAAAATTTATCAAATTGTTGTTCATCGCCTTTCTTAGGCGACCAGGAAATGGAGGGGGCGGTAACGGATTGAAACTCTTCACTTGATCAGATGCATCTTTGTGTGGTTTTTCCCACCTCGAATGCTCCACTTCTCGCTTGGCACGTTCCTAGTCTGCAAGAAAGAATTATCATTAGTTAAGGGTGAATTTACAGAATGGAAATTATTAGTTGAGCTGCCACTCTCAGCGGCATAGGTAGAAGTAGGATTTCTACTTTCAAATTCTGGTTCGCGGATGGATAGATTCCTCCCGCTGCGTAATGTAATTGCTTGACATTTTTCCTTGCCCAAATCTCCCCCTTGATTTAGTAGTTCAGTATTGCTGGGGAGATTTCCTTTTTGTCGCTCTCTGATGTCGTTGGCCAATTGTCCCAATTGCAATTCTAGATTTTTTAATCAACGCGACTTGGCTTTGCAGAAGATTATCATTTCTCTGCATATAGTCTTGAAACATTGCTTCCATTGAAGGGGGTTGGGCTGACGATGAAGGGTGTGATGGGTTTGATCGCAGGGTTGGTTGAGGTGGTGGCCGCTCCTGATATTGTCTCGGACGATATATGGGCATTTCACTCTTTGATTAAACTGATTGCCCTGTCGTTGTGGTGTGCTCTATTCTTGTCCACTCCAGCTAAAGTTGGGATGATTTCTCCATCCTTCGTTGTACGTGTTAGAGTAGGGTTTATGCTTTACAAATTCTACGATTTCCTTGTTCATTGGGCATACCTCTGTATCATGCATTCCACCGCACCCCACACATCCAGATTCAGCTATTTGATGTACGACTTTAATTGAACTTCCTGCGAAACTGACTTGTGACAATGCCATGGATTGCAAGAGCTTGTTCATTTTAGTAACTTGGCTTTGCAGTGCTATCATTGCATTCCCATCTTATCCCTCGTCAGTCCTTCCCTTTTCTCTTCTGTTTCCTCTAGTTTCGTTCCTCGAACCAAATTTGTCATCTCTCCATTCTTGACTATTGCTAGCCATAGCGTCTAACGTTGTCTTAATCTATTTACATGATGATCGAAGCATCCCACCTGTAAATATTGCGTCTACAGATTGTTGCGTATCACGACTCAATCCAAAAATAGAACGGTTCCATCAAAACGCACCCTGGAATACTATGATGAGGACACCCTTTTATCATTCTCTTGAACCTTCTCCATGAGTCAATTAGATTCTCATTATCCCTCTGTTCGAAGGTCATCAGATCTTGTCTTCTTTTCGCATTCTCTGAATTGTTCGTTCAATCTCAGGATCAAGCTGAAATGTAGGGTGTTCGCCTGTACTCATAAACTTGCTTACGCACCTTTCGGCTAAAGTACACAATTATGTTGAGATTGAATTTCTACACAAGTTAAAGCACATGTTAGTGTAGCAAAAAAGCTATAAAGAATTCATATTTCACTGGCAAAGGGGCCAAAAACTTGGTTTGTATAAAATCGAACTTATTGATTTCATGTATGTGTGTGACGCAAGTGCAATACATCACTAAATCAGGTGATCATCGTACCTATTGTATTCACCATATTTCTTTGTATAGCATGCTTTGATTCTAGGCGATGAGTCATAGGTCATGATCATAGCATGCGAAATGCTCATTATGTACCTTTTCATTGCATAATACTTAAGTCCTTGTTGAATACAAGTTTTCCTACAATTCGCCCAAATGCAAGCAAACAGCAGGTTTACCTGGATGATCCAGGGTCGAACACAGGAAAATGTTCTTTAACTCTTTTTGTTTTCATAACTCGCGCAGAATCGTGCAGTAAGTAGTAAATCATAGTTGGTAGCATAGAGAATATTAATTTTCCTAACTATTTACACTACGGTGTTTGACGGTCCAAGGTGTTCAAGGAGTTATGATACGGATAGTAGATTTCTCCTTTTTGGCGAGATAACAAAGAAACTTAAATTAAAGAACAAAAGTGACTGGCTGATGGCTTGATACTTTGATGCGATTTAAGCAGTTTAATCGATTATTAAGGTTGTCACCTCTCAATGCATTCCCATACTTACTCTCCTTTCGGGATGTAAATACATCGGTTAAATGTCCTCTTTCTCACACTCATAATGCACGGAATAATAATAATCTACCATCGATTAAGGTTCATACCTCTCGACATGTTTTACCACACACAATTTCTTCTCAGAGTTGAATGTTAAGGGTGATTTGGCGATATGAATACTTTGCTATATTCATTTCGCCTCTTGTCTAATTCAAAGTGAGTGAAAAGTCTACTTCTATCTTTTCTCTTCTTGCAAAATGTCAAGAGTAAACTAACTACTTAATTGTTTTAACTAATCGTTTACTCATGGAAGTGGTTGAAAAAAATAAAGGAATGACAGAAGTGATGGTAAAAATGCATGATAGTTGAACATAACAATTTGAGTTCATCGACAATAAAGTTTTTATCACCAAACAATACAACAAGTCTACTACTTGAAAACATAAACAAGTCTTTACGCTTCCGAGTTTGATAAACCATTTTTCCTGATCGGAGTATTGCCAAACTAAGAGGGGAAAACAGTGGAGTGATGGAGTTCTTTTTCATCTTATGCTCAAGCTCTCACCTGGAGTATAATAGAAGGAGAGTGTACACAACTTGCTTGTCCGGCCAATTTATGCACACCCATTGAAGAAGGGTGTATTGGTTTATATATAGAACAAATGATGTTGAACTGTTGGCGCTTCATTAATAATCTGAAAAGTTGTCACTCTGGTGCGTAGCCTAGTTTACTTGTCATTTCCTAGAATTCCTGCCACTTCCTTTTGTCTGCTGATGTCGCTTTAGTGCTCAACATCTATTTCTTGTCGCCGCTTATTAGGGTGATTACTTCGCGTGATAAGCTTGCTCTTTGCCGCCTATCATCTCGCGATAAAACATGTTAAAAATTTGTCAAATCATGGATAGAGTTCATTTATAAAAGGCTTTTTGCATGTTAGTTAAATTTGCACTTTTTCTTTCTGTAATCTTTTATTTTTATGCAATGAGTCTTTATTATTTTACTTAAGAGGCTCTAATAACTTATATTTCTACACGTTATCAGTACCCCTTAATCCTAATGGGAAATCCCTCTCTAAGCATCCAAGAAGCACCCGACCCATAGAAGGGCTTCAATAACATCGCGTTGCGACGTTGTACCCTATATATATTTTTTACATTAAATTATAAAAAGCAATAAAACCAAACTATTTTTTTAACTAATTTAATCTACTCCTAAACCAACCTATTAATTAAATTTCTCCTACTGCTAAACTTACCTAGCCTAGAAAATCAATTAAATTTGTTGCTTGACTCCCGGGCAAATTTTTGGAGTCAGTTGCTCGACCGTTCTCAGCTTCCTTTTTAAATGTAGACACGTGAGTTCAACAGGTATGCGGGGTCAAAACACTCAAGAAAATCCCCATGAAATACCTTCAACCTGTGTCCATTCACCTTAAACTCTTTGCCAGTTTCCAGACTGAATTTCCTCTGAACCATTAGGATAAACATTAGGTAACACAAAAAGGACTTATCTGTTTAGAACGAAGCTTACTTGCCAATTTCAATCTAGAGTTATGAAGAAGGACTTTTTGCCCAACTTCAAACTCTTTAGGTGCTATCATCCTATCATGGAACGCCTTTGTCCTTTCCTTGTAAATCAAGGGATTTTTCAAAAGATTCCAATCTAAGCTTCTCAAGTTCCTGCAACTGAAGAAGTCTACCTTCGCTGACCACTTTTAGATCTCAACTACATTGTTTAATAGCCCAATAAGCATGATGCTAAAACATCCACTTAAAAGTGTCTAAAATCCTGTGTATGAATCTGTGTGGAATTGTGCTAGCAGCTAGGACATTTAGTGTATAAAACATAATGGAGTCGTAGTGGCAGGCCATGCTTGTGCACTTGGGTTCCATCAAAAGTTCAGAGTGTCACAACACTGCGCCACATTCACGAAAAGGGACCTTTTAGTCTTTTGGTGTCCCGACACAATAAGGATTGATGCTTTTGGTTTCTTGAGGAAGTGACAACATATCATCCACTTTGAACATCGACAGGTCTTTTGACACTCCCTCTTCCTCTGGTGATCTTAAAGGGATATTTTCTTCCTCCATCGCGTTGATAGCATGACATGTAAAGACTTTTAGGACTTCATCCTGATGATCACAAAGAAAGTTTGATGGAAGGAAGTCTACCAAGGTTACTAGGCATCAAGGTTAAGGGGAATCCTTGTCCTCCTCCTACACGAGCTTAGGCTTCCAAGTCCTCTTCTTCTTTTGGCCCCTATTCCATCTTCTATAATTTTGATATGAGCGAGACTTTTTTTGGGCGAGAGTTGGTTGTCTTTTCTTCCGACGGGCCACAACTATTCACCCTTCATTGTCTTAGTCGATCGGTCTTTCTAGGATCTTTTGGTGCGATGTCCAAATGGAGCTGGACAACTATAGGCTCAAAGGTTTTGGATTGGACCAAGCTTTCCCTTTGCTTGAAAATCGATGTTGATGGAGGATCATCTAACATTATCGTAACGACAGTATATATGGTTTGTTTGAGCTATTTCCTCCAAGTCTAGCTCAATCTTTTTTTCACGAGCCAACCTTAGAATTAGCTCATTCAACATAAAACATTTCTTGAATGGGTGACTAATGACCCGATGATACTTGTAGTAGTTGAGATCCTCTACCTTTTTTACTTGGTCAGGTCATTTACATTCAGACAATTGGATCAATTGTTTCTCCAGTAGTTGCTCTAGCATGTTTGCAATATCTAAATCAGGAAATGGGTAAAAAATTTCCTATATATCCTTCAAAGTTAAGCGACGTCTCTCACCTTCATCGTGTCTTTCTTTTTAGCTTTCACTTCATTTCTTTTGGAGAACTTTAGCGGGATCGTGTTTACGATTATAGATTCCTTTAAGTTACTTTTCACTATCATTTCGGTGTCCTTCATTTCTTTATTATCCTTCTGTACTTTAGGAACAAGAAAATCCTTAGTTCATCTCCTGGAGATGCATAACATCATATCGTGAGCACAAGTCGCCAACTTCTCAAACGTCCGGGGCTTTATTTCCTGTAGAAGGTAGGGAAGTTCCTAGTACATACCTTGGGTGCACATCTCTACAACAAAAAGGTGTAAACGGATTGGGCTGGGGTTAGGTTGATGGGTATTTTAGGACTAATCCAAATTTTCTGGTTGGTTAGGTTGGCAACCTAAATGACCCAAGAAACATTCTCAACCTAACCCTAAAAATATGAGTTAATTGGGTGGGGTTGGGTATTGAGCTGTATAATTTTTTTTTTCATTCCTAACGTTTGTTAAATTTCAAAATCATTATAACACTATATTCATAAATTCACACATCCAAAAACATTCATAAAGTACAACATTAATACAATAATGCTACCAAGGTTTTAAAAGATCTAGAATTACTTACTGAGAGTCAAATATGAGTCAAACTTCTAAAATCCAAAACATTCCAAGCATCATACTATAAAACTTAATATAAATATATATATAATACTATTAATTAGGGTTAGGTTGGATTGGACCAAAATTTTTAAACCCCAACCCGAGACCTAATCCATCTTGAAAAAAAAAATAATAACCCAACTCTACCCAAATATTAAAATAACCCAACAAAAACCTCTTATAATATGGGTTGGGTAGTTTGGGTTATTCTTACGGTGAGTTGATCCTTACAAGCAAGACTCAGAGCTCTCCATCAGTTGATATAGTCAATGACTGGTTCTCCCTTTCATTGTTTTGTGTTTGTAAGCTCTATTATGCTTATGGTTCATTTGGTGCTATAGAAGCAATTTAGGAACTCTCTTTCTAGTTGTTCCCAACTATCAGTCACTTTGAGCTCCAAGTCTGTGTACCACTCGAAAGCATTCTCTTTCAAGCTTCTAATGAATTGCCTAACCAACTGATCTTCTCTTGATTTTGCATTCTCTCATGTTTCGACTAAGTGAGCAACGTGTTGCTTCGAGTTGCCCTTTCCATCAAACTGCTGGAATTTTGAAGGCTAGTACCTAAGCAATATTCTCAAGTTGTCGATCCTTCTGGTGTATGATTTAGTGTACATGAAAGAAGTTTTGGGACGAGCCTTCCTACTG
This sequence comes from Cucumis hystrix, assembly GCA_025688845.1. Taxonomy (NCBI): domain Eukaryota; kingdom Viridiplantae; phylum Streptophyta; class Magnoliopsida; order Cucurbitales; family Cucurbitaceae; genus Cucumis; species Cucumis hystrix. The sequence goes on from JACWES010000015.1 coordinate 828,457, forward strand.
AACTTTGATAGAGTTCGCGATCATATCTTGTAGTTGCTGAATTGAGAGGGAAGCAACAAAAGCTTATTGTTGTTGTGGTTGGTTTTCTTGCACCACATCCTTTCCTTTGTCACCGACTTTGACAACAAGAGTTTGACTCGACTCAACAGTTTCACGAATCTGCATTTGTTATTTTGTGGTCTCATTTCTTAATAACTTTCGTCGGGAGATTAATTTTCCTCTTCATCTCTGCCATGGCAGCCTTGGCCTTTGCATCAGTCATCATGATAGACATCACGTTAATTAGGGTGTGCTTTCCTCTTCAACCTGTTAGAGGCAAAATCAAAGTTATCATACAAGAGATTTTTTTAAATGACAATCCCAACTTTAGGAAACTCCATCAATTGCTTAAGGATGCTATGTGTAATGACAAAACCTTAATCTTGATCCTAGATGATCCACTTTCAACGATTGTGGGTGGCATGTCCCATATAACTGTCGCTTGCAACAGAAGATTTAGATGCAAATTTCTTTGGTGCCATTGATTTGGTTGTAGATTTGGATGATGAGAGAGAGATGAGAGGTAGAGATGTCCCACTGGACATGTCAATTTTTTCGCATGAGGTTTCTGGAGAAACGTGCTTCATGGAGTTGAACTTGTGTTGATGTTGATTATGATACGGTGTGGTTCATTCTCTAGTATTTGATCATCTGATTCTCTCTTAGTTGAATGCCTATGCTTGATTTGAGAAAGTGGAGTACATAATCTTCTTGAAGTTGGAGTCTTGGAAGAAAACTCGTATTTTCAAAGGAATTTCAATAATTGAGATAAGCGGTCGACTTTAGAAGTTAAGGAGTCTTTTGGTTATTGGAAAAATTCTCTCTAGACCTTCTGGAGTAAAAATTTATGTCCGCTTTCAAATGAAAAGAACTCCTCTAGTTATAGAGTCCTCTGGTGGGTTTTATCAACTTTGGCTTTATTGGTCCATGGATCAAACCATGAGCTCAACCACATGATTTTGGGTCATATTTAACATTTGGGCTAAATTAAGTTTATTTTTTGGTTCAATTGAACTTTAGCCCAAAATAATATTTAATTGAACCAAAATAATTAACTTGATCCAATGATCATGATAAAAACACATGGCATTATCAGAATTGGCCGATTTATGTCTTCAATTTCAATTTGGGACACATGTCAACCTTTAATTAGTTCTAAATTCAATTCTTTGTATTTTTCGCCGTTCATTTGGTAAATGGTGTGGCAATATGTGATTGGTCCAAAATTTATAGTTCAACGGGTTTATATAGTAAATTGGATATTATTTTTTTAATTAAAAAAGTTACTTTTATTGACATTTCATATATAACGTTAGTAAATCATAGTTTTTTTTAAATAACGTCAAATTTATAGTTGTGTAAAGTATTGATTCTATCAACACTTAAATATATTGCAAAAGATATTGGTAATGGTCACAAATTAACATTAGCAACAATATTATATGTTGAGGAAACTTAACATTTAGAGACGAATGTACGATGTCTCTGTAAAATTAAATAGTGAGAAACAATATGTTACAAAAGTAGGCATTATTCAGTAACTTGTTTATGTCATTAAAAGTACACATTTAGCAACATGTTCATTATGATACTTTAACTTTTAGCTAAGCAGATATTGCGACAGTTCTAGTGACACAGGGCTCGACATCGATAATACCTATATTGACTTTTTTTTAGTTTTAGCAATGTTTTTATTGCATCACTAAAAACTGAATTTCTTGTAGTTTATATTCTCTACATAATTTGTCAAATGACTTATCTTTTGTGTGCATGTTGCACCCACTTATTCCACTCAGTAATCCATATTGTAATTTTGTCGCTTGTTGGAAACAAAAAGTACTTTCTCTACCTCAAGTACAATTGTTATATGTGAAAAAATGTAAAATAAAAGTTATGGGTCTTGACATATTGATTGAGGATTAAAAATTTGGAAAAAATTACGTGCAAATTGAAAGGTTAAACAAAAAAGAGTTTTTTTTAAAGAAGGAAGACAAAAATATTAAGCAAACAAAATAAATCTAAATTTTTTTTTAAAAAAAACATATTTTTAAGATTAAAATAATCTTGCAAACCCTAACTTGCTCGATTATGTACCTCAAAAACACATCTTTTTAATAGACTAAGTAGCTCTACACTCCAACAAAAACTTTCTAACTTTGGCATACATATCAACTCAACTTTAGAGTTCAAATCAACACACACCAAATGTCGCCTAAAATAATTATTATATAATTTTCAAAGTTGAAGGTACAAATTTGCATGCATACTTAAAATGTTAAAATCAATATTGATCTCTAACTTTTATAAAAGTAACGATTTGGTCTCTGAACTTTCAAAGGTAACGATTTAGTCCCTAGACTTTCTAATTGGCACCCATTTAATGTGTTTGTTAAAATTTTTGTTAACTTACGGATGGAAATGGTGAGATGGTACACATGTCATTCTACTTGGAAAATTAAAAGACCACCTAAATGCGTTCAAGAGAAAAAGAAAAACAAAGATTAGTGAGAGAAAAAAAGAGGTGAACCACAAAGTAGAGAAAAAGAAAAGAGAGATTTAGGCAGAAAAAAAGGGTGAACCATGGTTTCCTCCCCTTTTATCATATAATCTTAAGAAATGGCAATTCCTCTTATTTGCTACTTTATTCTCTTTTTCAAACCCCTAACATTTCTTTCAATTGTTAAGTCTTTTTGTTTTTCCTACTAATTTTTCTTACAACACAAATTTGTTGCAAACCCTAATCACTCTAAATTCTTTTTTAAATTACGAGGGTGACTATTACACTAGCAATGGTTAAAAATTCAATTCAGCAAGCTTGGTGTGGTTGTATGATCTAGGGGAGGAAGAATGGTTCCCTCTTTGTTTAAAGTTCTACCAAATGTATAAAACAATTAACATTGATTTGCGTAAAACAGAGAGATGAAATGGTTTTTTCTTTTTCCAAATTTAACTTAACCAATTATCCAAATAAGTAAATGGGAAAGGGGAGATAAAGCAAAATGGGGTTTTAAAAAAATATAATAAACCTTTAAGATATTTACTTGAACAATTTCCAAAATAGAAAAATCCTATACACCCAAATGAAAAATACAAAAAATGTTCTAATCAACACAAACCTACAGACCTAAATGGAAAATACAAAAAATGTACTAGTCAACATGCAAATTAATTGGCCAGTCGCACAATCGTTTACATTGAGCTACAAGATTTTGTTAGATTTTTTTCAAAATTGTTGCAGTTTAGATTTGACTACCCAAATTTAAACGATTTTTTTTTCGTGTATATTTGACTACACGATCGTTTAAATTTGACAAAATCTAAACGATCATGTACCAATATTCGAATGATTTTTTTTTCAAGATTTTTTATATTTGGTACACGATCTTGAACCAAATAACATTAAATACAAGATTTATGATTGATTGAAAACAAATATGATGATTTCAAAAAAATATAAAAAAAATTACAAAAGAAAAGAAAAAGACGATGGAAAGGAAAAAAAAAATTGCAAAAGAAGATGAGAAGAAAGAAGATAGAAATAAAGGACAAACTTGAAATATTTAAAAAATTGTCGGCTTCATGTACTCTTTCATTTTGTTACACAATACCTAAATATTTGGATGTTTAATTATATTTATGAAAATTAACCAAACAAAATTAAAATGAAAAAAAAAACTCATCCTAAACCCTAAATCCATATTTTCGAAAATATGAAGCGTGGATTTAATTTTAAATCAAACAAAACTTTAGAAGGTTCACTTCCAAAAATTGCAAGAACACAACAAAGTATTGAGAAAAATTCGAATTAACCTTGAAAAGTATTTGGTGTGATTGTAATCATAACTTTTTAGATTTTCCTAGAATATTGCGAGATAAAATCAAAGAAGCCGATTAAGCAAGGAAGAATGTAGAAAGAAGAAATTCTATTTCCTCTCTAACAAATGCTTGCCCTTTTCTTTTTTTCTAAATTATTTTCTTTTGAATAATTGTCAAAAATAACAAATTTAATAAAATGTTTACGAACTATAGCAAAATTTGAGATTCTATCAATTACAAACCTTTGATAGCCATAAGTGGCATTGATAACGGTGATAGAAGGATATCATATCATTGGTAGAATAAATTTTTTTTGCTATACCTTGTAAATATTTAAATTTATTTTGCTATTTTTAAAAATGTAAATTTCTTTTTCTCTAAGCTATATTTCCGTGGCTTCTATTTTCTTTAGGTAAGACGATATGGTGTATAGATAAAATTGATACCAAATGAAAAAGTTTAAAGACTAAATTGTTATATTTAAAAGTTGAAACGATATTGTTAGTCGTATGAAAGTTTAGGACGGGGAAAAAGAAATAAATAAAATTTTAAAAAATTATCTCTTTTTAGGAAGAATTTGAAAAATGTATTTACTACCAATTTGTATAGAGGATAGACATATACAAATTTAAGTTTTTATGCATGATAGACATACACTCAATACACTTTTTATTAGTTTATGTCGGTGGTAGAATTCAAAATTTTACCTAACATATAAATCATTTTATTTATTTATGTCATATTTGAAAATGTACTGACAAGAAAAAGAAGAGAACAAAGGAAAAAGAGGGAAGAAAAAAGAGATTTTTGCCAACGACACTCTGTGGGTTTCTTCATCTCTTCTTTTTTCACAATTCTCCTCGTTGTACTCTCAGACCCATCGGCGTCCCCCCAAATCTGAACGTCTCTTAGCCGTCACCGGCCTCCATTTCTCTCTCTCTCTGGTAGCGTCATCTGGTGGCCTCGCCACGCTCAATAAGCCTTCACTTCTGGCACGGCTTCACAGCAGCTACCAGGCGACGGCCATATCACTATATGCAGGTATTTCTTGATTTCGAATTAGTTTAATCGATTTTATCCAAATCTGAAATCAATTTATCAGGACCAGCCAATGTTTTATTTCTCGAACGAGTTCTTGCAATCATCATTGTGAATTTCGTATGCCTTTGATATGTTCCCTGTGCCTGAAACACCGCGGTTAGAGTTCGATGTTGTATTTTTCGTTATTGTTTGAAGCGTTTATTTATTTCAGGAAGATTTGGATTTTATGAAAATTTTGCCTGCAATATCAAGGGTAGAATATCTTTGAATTTCTGACAGCTTATATGGACATTCACTGGTCTTCAACGAACATTAGTTGTTAGAAAACTCTTAGGATTTAATACTAGTGCTTTAAGGTTACTTCATGCATTAGAAGAATACTTACTTAATTTTTTAGTTTTTGCGGGCATTACTAATTTTTATGCGCAGATTCATGTAGTGTGGGAGTCATGATAGTCCAGAGGATGTAATCACCATGAGATGAAAATGAAAGGGAAGTGTAGACTATGGTGGCCCAAGCAGCATTCACCATGTGAACAATCCTCGTCCTGTCTCTTGTTTGGATGGTTTATACCCTCTTCAGATTCCCTTGACGTTGTTGTGGCATTCACTTCTACGGATGTTTCACTATCTCAACTCCAATGTGATATCAAGGTGCAACATTCTTCTTTTCTCAATGTTACAAGTTTTTTCTGCAGCTCGATATTAATAAAAGTGCTGATCAATTCATCACAATTTGTGGAGAAGTTGAATTGGTGTTATTAAATTTTTTTTATTACGATCATGAGGGAGAGTCGTTAATAATGCTCTCGTGGGGCAGTTGAATGATGGAAAAAAAGTAAAATAATGGACATATAGGAAAAGGGATGGACGGTTGGGGTTATTTGATCTACATTCATCTTTTGGTTTCTTACATATGTACAAGGGCAGAACCCAACATCTTCACAATGAAGGTTGAAGGACAAGATTTTATACTCTACATATCTTGGCCCTCTAAATTGATCGTTTCATTATCTGCAATCAACTTGGATGATAGCTGACCTAAGTTAATCACAAATTTTCTAAATCAATCACCAACATGCTACGTAGCTGGAAGGCTGGAAAGAAAAAATGAACAATAGTAATGGTGGATAACAGGAGGAAGAGAAACACATTGGTCTTATATGATATTTAATTGTATTAGCATGTATGGTCTTGAAATCATATTTCACAAGACTTCCTTGTCTTCCCTTTTTAAGGTATCAACTAGGTCATAGTCATGCAATTCCTGTGGGAGCTGCTTTCTCTTGAGTCCCTGAAAACTTGCCTTCTATAGGGTTCTACATTATTAGGACCACTTATTAATATTTTTCCTCTTTCTTTTCTTAAAAAAGATTTTTTAACCATTATTTATCCTAAAAAAATAATAAAATGATTGTATTATTACCTTCTTCCAGGAAATTATCAATGATACAGACAGCAACATGCCTGCAATTTTGCAGGATAAGTCAGTGTTTTCTCTACTCGGACAATGTGTTCCAAAACTTGGTAGTGATGGAGTTCTTTCAAGCAGCCGAATTAATGTATTGAATGGAGAAAAAACTTCTTGTTATCACTGTGAACACGGGAGGAATAGTGAGGTTAATACTACAGATGGCCTTGGAAGATTTGCCCCTCAATTCCATTATTTAGGGGGGGTGTCAGAGCAATGTAGACAAGTCTATAGTAGAAACAGTAATTGGCTATTCTTGGAATATGATTCTGATAAGAAGTATGAAAACTCAGAAGTATTTTGGATTCCTAATTTGGACTACCTTTGTTGGAATGGGCAGAAAGTGTCTAATTGTGATGTTCACGTATGTAAGTCATGATAAATCAATGTTGATTTTGATTTGCTCCTAATACTTTAACAGTTAATCTTGCTAACTGTCTTGTTGGAATTTTTGTAGGTAATACTTTATGATTCTCCTGTATATAACTGCCATCATTTCTCTTTGCTACCTTCAAGTTCACGCAAGCAGGAAAGTTCATCTTTCAAGAAACCAAACTGGGTTGATGTACTTAAGCAAAAGGAACTAAGCTTTGACTTGGTAATGGAAATTTTAAGGATTCTCATTTTCAGGCTAGCAAAATTGTATTTTCTTACATGCCTATTACCTACAGGATACAGTCATTTTGGCTATCAACTGTGCCGCAGCTTCTAAAAGACCACTTGAAAGACATTTGCATACCAAAAGATCTCCACAGATTTCCATTGTTGACAGGCATTCTTTTATGGCTTTGACTTCGTCGACTGCACTCTTATCAATTTTTTACTTCAAATGTTTAATGTTCAACACTCTTGCCTTGCAGGTGCTATTCATTTATGTGGAGTCTTCTGGCTATGTCTATTGCTTCACTTTCTACTCTCTTCTATATGACTTTTCAGTTTTCTTATAAACTTCATCATATTGGATCACAATTGTGGATGTCTAATGTAGTTTCAAGAATATTCATGACCACATGCATAAATGTTCATATTCGGTGTTGTCAAATTTTGTATTGGCCAATTATACTTCAAGAGCGTGGCATGAGGTAAGAAGTTCTATTTGGATCTTTTTTCTGGCTCTATAAATTATCTGTTTGTATTGTGGGGTTTTCAATTTCACAGATGATGACCTGTTTCTTCTTTTTATATTCTGTTTATCTTGGAAGGTCCCTATCGAATGTTGAATTTGCGGAGAAATTTGCTTTACAGAAGCATTCGATGTGGACAAGCATAGCTGCTGATGTGTTACTGGGAAATGTGTTCGGTGTGGCATTATTATGTTATGCAGATTTTATTTGCTCGTCGATTTCAAACCTCGCTAGGGAGATCACAAATCACATTCTGCGTTCAGGTTGTGTGTGGTTGATGGGAGTGCCTGCAGGTTTCAAATTAAACATAGAATTGGCTGGAGTTCTTGGCATTATATCTCTTAATGCAATCCAAATTTGGTCTACACTTTGGTTCTTCTTTGGTTTTATATTTATTTATGTCATTAAAGCGCTTGCTATATTGGGGATTCTTTTTGGAGCGACCTTGCCTGCTGGATTGACCTCGGATCTGATATCAATAGCAACATGCCATGTGTCGACCCTTCATTGGTTTATCTCCCTTATATATTCATCACAGATACAGGCATTAGCAGCCTTATGGCGCACTTTTAGGTAACTCTTTTTTTTATATCCCTCAAATTGGGCATTAGCCGTTATGTTTACAATGAAGTTGTAACTAGTGACACCAATTTAAACTAACAAAAGTTCATTACATTACCAGCATGATGGGGTGAATAGGCCAGCCAGAATTTCAGTATGCTCTTATTTTGGTTGTCGGCCTACTACAACAATACCAAAAAGCTCTTTTGATGCTTTCTGAATATAGATTCTTTAGTTATTTTACACTCAGGCTGTTGATGGTCTGTCTGATTTTGGAAAGTTATTGTACTGCAATTTAAAATTAAGAATTTGGAGCCAATCAGCCCATTTCCATGCCTTTTCTCAGTTGTTCTAGTGCAGCCTTGAATTTTCATAAATATGCTTTCTTATCTATTTTGGAGATGCTTGATTGAGTTTCAAACTTATCTAATAAGTATCTTTGTATTGGGGGAAGCCAATTGCATTTGATATGGAGAAAGGGAGAAATAGGTTGATAGACCACCAACTATTTTACAATATAGTAGGAGGAAAAAGGAGCAGTTGCATGTGAACAAGAGAAGGGAAATGGAGAAAGAAGTGGAAACCACCTTGGTGGGGACCACAGTTAGTTACATGGGAGAGAGTTAGAAGGGAAAGAAGGAAGGGAAGAGAGGGGTGGTTAGTCAGTTTCTGGAAGTGGAGGGCTGTAATTTCCTAGAGAGCAAGGAATGCAGAAAATGTTCAGTTTCTGTAGTCTGTAGGAAGTTATTTCCATTATCGTGAAGTACTTTACTGTTTTGATGTTTTATGTTGAACTTGGTTTATCTTTGTATTAGTTCTTGTGTTGTACTTTGTTTTCAAGACTGTGTTAGTACTGTTTTCTGTAAAAGTTTGGCTGATTAATAAATTAGTAGAACACACTGCTTGGTGTTCTATCATTTTGGTATCAGAGCATTCGAGTCTGTGAAGTTCTATATCATGGCTCAAAAGTGAATTGAGGAAAAGTTGGAAATTGTAGATCAAGAAATATTCGGCATTCGAGTAGAATTACATGATCTGCCAACAATCAAGGAAAACATGTCATCTTTGGCGAAGAGTATTGAGAGGTTAGGAGTACAGGCTGAGAAGCAACAACAGCAACAAGAAACACTAGAAACACTGTTGAAATGTATTGAAGGAATGATCAAAGGGAAGACAACGATGGAAGAAGTACTAGAAGGATCATCAAGTAAAATTGACAGTATGGTTGATGTCAGTGATTCAACGATGATGGGAGGAAAATCTGAGAAAAAACATACCAAGTTGGAGGGTGAAGATTCTGCGGGCAATCGAAGCAAATTTAAAAAAATTGAAATGTCAGTTTTTGTGGGAAATGATCCTGATTCTTGGTTGTTTAGGGCTGAGAGATACTTTCAGATACACAAACTGAGTGAGTCAGAAAAAATGACTGTGTCCATTATTAGTTTTGATGGAGCAGCTTTGGATTGGTATAGATCTCATGAAGATCGTGAACCGTTTGTTAATTGGGACGATTTAAAGAAGAGACTTATTGTTCGATTTCGATCAGGTCATGAGGGATCAATTCTGGAAAGTTTTTTAAAGATCAAGCAAGAAACTACAGTGGAAGAATATCGGAATTTATTTGATACATTAGTAGCACCATTGCCTTTTCTACAAAAGGCTGTCTTAGAAGAGACATTTATGAATGGCTTGAAACCATGGATCAAGGCAGATATGGAATGTTGGGAACCTATGGGGCTTGCTCAAATGATGAAGTTGGCCCAAAAGATTGAGAACCGAGAAGTGATAAGGGGAGAATCAAGTTTCAAACGTGCAGCGGATGGAAAATTCCAGGTTTCTGCTTCTTTTAAACCTCAAATTCCTGTGATTTCTAATGATAATAAGTCAGGAGGGACTGTTCCAATGCGGACGATTACACTTCGAGGAGTGGCTGGTGAACCTAATCGACGAGAAGGACCACTAAAACGACTTTCTGATGCTGAATTTCAGGCTAGACGTGAGAAAGGTCTCTGTTTTCGTTGTGAGGAAAGATTTTTTGTAGGCCATAAGTGTAAAGTGAAAGATCATAAGGAACTTAGAGTCTTAGTTGTTGGGGCAAATGGGGAAGAACTAGAAGTAGTTGAAGAAGAGGATTCAAAAGTGGAAACCGAGATACAGGAAACTGAAGTTGTTAAACAAGAAGAACCCGTGATCGAATTATCAATAAATTCGGTGGTGGGATTAACAAACCTTGGAACTATGAAAATTAAAGGTATGCTTCGAGAAAGGTCAGTAGTAGTATTGATAGATTGCGGCGCGACCCATGATTTTATATATGAAAAGTTAGTAACTCAATTGTTGTTGCCGTTGGAGGAAACTTCTCATTATGGGGTTAGTTTGGGTTTTGGATCTGCTGTAAAAGGGAAGGGAATTTGTAAACAAGTGGAACTGCTATTGGGTGAATGGAAGGTTGTGGATAATTTTCTGCCATTGGAATTAGGGGGAGTGGATGTCATTCTTGGTATGCAATGTGTAAAGATACTGATAGTATCTTATTTTATTGAATTGAATGTACGAATTACAATATCAAAGAATCAAAGAAAAATTCACACACTCCTAGCTAAACCTCAATCTAATCAGAATCGATTAGAACAAGGTGACAAAAATAAGAAAAGAAATCCCGAGCCGAAAGACGGCAGCCCCTCCTAGTTCCCAATATTTTTCTTCCCCCGTTTTCCTCCTCCTTTTGCCCCTTTTAATCTGTTTTGCTCACCTTATTTTATTGTAAAAGATTTCCTCCGATATTCTCTCCCCCTATAATCTCTCCTATAATCTTGCGTGGTTGATATTTCTGTTACTATTCTTTTTTCTGCTATATTTAAATAATATCGGTGGCCTAGCACAATGGCTACATACATTAGGAGTAACTGAAGTGGATTGGCGAAAACTTACTTTGACATTCATACAAAATGGGAAAAATGTTGTATTAAGGGGAGATCTGAGTCTTACGAAGGCTAGGGCGAGTTTGAAGCACATGATGAAGACATGGACAGAACTTGATCAGGGATTTCTGATTGAGTGTAGATCTTTGGAAGGTGGAATGACGTTTGCAGAGTTGTATGGGATTGATGAAGTGCCTATCATTCATGAGTCTATTCCAGCCGTGTTAGCTAAGTATGAAGATGTTTTTGATTGGCCTGGAGAGTTGCCACCACAACGTACCATTGAACATCATATACATCTTAAGAAGGGGACTAATCCAGTCAATGTCCGGCCTTATAGATATGCATACCAGCAAAAGGAGGAGATGGAAAGATTGGTTGATGAAATGATGGCATCAGGCATAATTAAACCTAGTACTAGTCTATATTCGAGCCTGGTCTTGTTGGTGAAAAAAAAAGATGGTAGTTGGCGGTTTTGTGTAGATTACCGTGCATTGAATAGTGTGACCGTTCCAGACAAGTTTCCTATTCAAGTAATAGAGGAATTGTTTGATGAACTTAATGGGGCTAATATATTTTCGAAGATTGATCTCAAGTTGGGATATCATCAAATTAGAATGTGTAAAGAGGATGTGGAGAAAACAACTTTTAGAACTCACGAGAGGCATTATGAGTTTCTTGTCATGCCTTTTGGGCTCACCAATGCACCATCAATGTTTCAAGCTTTGATGAATAGTATCTTTAAACCTTACCTACGTAGGTTTGTCTTAGTCTTTTTTTATGATATTTTAATTTACAGTAGAAGTTTGGATGAACATCTTCAACATTTAGAATGGGTGTTAGAGGTGCTGCGAGGGAATAAATTATATGCTAATATGCATAAATGTGGGTTTGCCAAAATGAAAGTGGAGTATCTTGGCCATATAATTTCGGGCAAGGGTGTAGAGGTTGATCCCGAGAAAATTAGATCTATCAAAGAATTGCCCGTGCCCACTAATGTCCGTGCCCACTAATGTCCGTGAAGTTCGTGGATTTCTTGGGTTGACAGGATATTATCGAAGATTTGTAATGAATTATGGAAGTGTGGCTGCTCTTTTAACTCAATTATTGAAGAAAGGAGCTTATGAATGGACTGTTGCAGCTGCTGAAGCTTTTGAGAATTTAAAGATGGCTATGATGACTCTCCCAATCTTAGCACTGCCAGATTTTTCCTTGCCATTTGAAATAGAGACTGATGCTTCTGGATATGGGGTAGGTGTTGTCTTAATTCAAAATCATCGGCCGATTGCTTATTTTAGCCAGACATTAGCTATGAGGGATCGTGCTAAACCAGTTTATGAACGGGAATTAATGGCTGTAGTTTTGGTTGTGCAACGTTGGAGACCTTATCTTTTGGGCAAGAGGTTTGTAGTGAAAACTGATCAACGATCATTGAAGTTTTTATTGGAACAAAGGGTTATCCAACCTCAACATCAGAGGTGGATTGCTAAGCTTCTTGGCTACAATTTTGATGTTGCGTATAAACCGGGACTAGAAAACAAAGCAGCAGATGCCTTGTCTCGTGTTCCTCCTACTGCCCAACTTAATCAACTTACTGTTTCATCATTGTTGGATGTTTCCATTCTTAAATCAGAGGTAGATAAAGATGAGAAGTTGAAGGAAATTGTGGATAAGCTTGAGAAGGGAGAAGATGTTACTGGATTTACTATGCCGCATGGTGTGCTGAGGTATAAAGGGCGACTGGTCATTTCCAGAAATTCAGTCTTATTGCCTACAATTCTTCATACTTATCATGATTCAGTGTTTGGTGGGCATTCGGGCTATTTACGGACTTATAAAAGGTTGATAGGTGAGTTGTATTGGGAAGGTATGAAGGCTGATGTGCAGAAATATTGTGATGAGTGTATGACATGTCAACGCAACAAAACACTGGCTTTATCTCCCGTGGGATTACTCATGCCATCGGAAATTCCAGATTCCATTTGGAGTGAGATATCTATGGACTTTATTGATGGTTTACCGAAATCTGAAGGACATGAGGTAATAATGGTTGTTGTTGATAGGCTGAGTAAGTATGGTCATTTTATTGCTTTGAAACATCCTTACACTGGGAAGTCCGTGGCTGAAGCTTTTGTTAAAGAGGTAGTTAAAATACATGGCTATCCTAAATCTATAGTTTCTGATTGTGACAAAGTATTTTTGAGTCATTTCTGGCAACAGATGTTTCGGCTGTCAGGTACAAAATTGAGCAGAAGTACAGCTTATCACCCACAATCTGATGGATAGACAGAGGTGGTCAACAGAGGAGTGGAAACTTATTTGCGGTGTTTTTGTGGAGAGAGACCGAAGGAATGGTTGCGTTGGCTGCATTGGGCAGAATATTGGTATAATACCACGTTCCAGCAGTCGATTGGTATTACTCCTTTTCAAGCAGTGTATGGTCGACTCCCTCCACCACTGATCTATTATGGAGATATGGAGACCCCTAATTCTACGTTGGATCAACAATTGCAAGATAGAGATGTTATTTTGGGAATATTGAGGGAGAATCTTCGATTGGCACTAGATCGAATGAAGAAGTATGCTGATAAGAAGCGACGGCACGTCGAGTTTCAAGAAGGTGATATGGTGTTTCTTAAACTTCGACCTTATAGACAGATTTCAGTGAGGAAGAAACGGAATGAGAAGTTGTCTCCTAAATTTTTTGGCCCCTTCAAGGTGATTGCACGAATAGAACCAGTTGCCTATAAATTAGAATTACCTCCTACAGCTGCTATTCATCCAGTATTCCATGTATCTCAGCTTAAGAAGGTGGTCGGCGATCATAGGGATGTGCATCCATTAGTTCCTTTCTTGACAGAAAATGTGGAGTGGGTGGCTATTCCTGTAGAAATACTTGGTTATCGGAAACATACATCTACAAAGGAGTGGGTGGTGCTTATTCGTGGGCAAGGACGTCCACCACATGAAGCCACATGGGAGAATTGTAATGATTTCGCTCAACAATTTCCTCATTTCCACCTTGAGGACAAGGTGTCTTTGGAAAGGGGGAGTAATGATAGACCACCAATTATTTTACAATATAGTAGGAGGAAAAAGGGAGCAGTTGCACGTGAACAAGAGAAGGGAAATGAAGAAAGAAGTGGAAACCACCTTGGTGGGGACCACAGTTAGTTACATGGGAGAGAGTTAAAAGGGAAAAAAGGAAGGGAAGAGAGGGGTGGTTAGTCAGTTTCGGGAAGTGGAGGGCTGTAATTTCTTGGAGAGCAGGGAATGCAGTAAGTGTTCAGTTTCTGTAGTCTGTAGGAAGTTATTTCCATTATCGTGAAGTACTTTACTGTTTTGATGTTTTATGTTGAACTTGGTTTATCTTTGTATTAGTTCTTGTGTTGTACTTTGTTTTCAAGACTGTGTTAGTACTGTTTTCTGTAAAAGTTTGGCTGATTAATAAATTAGTAGAACACACTACTTGGTGTCCTATCATAGGTGTGTAGTCTGAAAATATGCAATAGTAGTGCTTGAAAAACTTTCCCCTTTAATAGCGTCCTTCCATCTCAATGCCTAGGCATCTGTGCGAGAAAATATATGTATAAATTATAATAGATGTAACTTATAGTGAGGTCCAAGGAAGGCTAATATCTCAATCAACGGGATGGGAATTAAGATGTGGGATGGAATCTCTAAATACAGCTTATTCTTTGTGTTTTGTAGCTGCTGAAATTCAATAGTACATTGTTAACTTCATGAATTTTATTGTTCTTGTAATTATGCTCAAGGTTGCTGAATGCTGAATCTGTTGCAGGGGTCAAAAACTGAATCCTCTTCGGAATAGAATAGACAGTTATGACTACATTGTGAAGCAACATATTGTTGGATCGCTTATTTTTACACCACTATTACTTCTTTTACCCACTACTTCAGTCTTCTACGTTTTCTTTTCCATTCTGAATCAATCCATCAGCTTCATCAAATTGCTAATTGAAGTTATAATTTCTGCTATTCATGCTACACCCTTTACCAAAATTTTTCTTTGGCTGGTGAAGCGAAAAATTTTTCCTTCTGGGATATGGTTCGAAATCATTTCTTGCCACATTAATTCCACGGGTCGTCTGGACAGAAACTCTTCTGAAAACTTGGATTTACCAACCAAGATCTTGGATCCTAGTGGGGAGATGACCATGAGGCAATCTTCAGTTTTGGTTTCATGTCTTCACAGCAATTTAATGGGCATAGGTTAGTTCTCTCACACAAACTGAACTATTTGATATTAAATGAGGTGAAACATAGACAACCTTATTTGTTAATTGCGTGCTTGTGATAATAAAAAGATCATATCAGTATAACTATGTATGGAGGTCTATTTGTACTGATTTTAGAGTAGATTCTGCTAGTTAACACATTTTATGGAGTTTTTTTTAATCTGGCTTAAGTACAGTTTTTGTTCTTTCATTACATATAAATCCTCAGTTTTATACTAGTAATGAAAAGGCTTTCAGTTGAGTCCTTGAATTTTAGAAAGTTTATATTAATGGCATCATAACTAAGAGTTGCCACAGCGTCATTATCACAGAGGGCAACTTGGAAACGATATCAAAGTTGTGAGATGTATAAGACTAACTTCAAAATACCATAGACAGTTCGTGTATAAAAAAAATATATCTCATTCACTTATTTGATCATTGTTTTGTGATACTATAACTTCAGGAGAGCTGGTCCTGCCTCACTACATAAATATTTTCTCTGGATTCTCTCGGTCAATACTTGCTTCTACTTTTCATGGAGTCCTGACTGGAAGAAGGTAACAATCTGATTTTATTCCTTTGAACGTACACATCTTACTGTAAGACCACCGCCCCCAATCTGGATGTTGATCTAACAACTATCCATGTTGCTCCTGCAGAACGACATTGATGACATTGAAGCTTGGCCTTCCTTCACCGATGCCATGGATGTGTGTACCTTACAGAGAGTATTGGCATCTCTGCTACAATTCGATTCTTACATGCAGGCAGCTAAGATCCTGTACTTCTTGATTTGATGTCGCGTTAAATCTTAGTTTCAAGAGTTTCTTTTACTCTGAGCAAGAGTTTAGCATTTTTTGAAGTTGAATCTTGGAGTGAGCTCAGCTTTCTCCATGTATTGCCTTCGAGGTAATCTTTGGGTTCCTGACATGAACAAAAGTTTTGGTCATGTAGGAGTTGTAGATTCCTGTTCAGTTGGAACTACGTGGTAACTATTTGGAAATTTGTTTACCCTAGTTGTTTTAGGGGTGTCCATTCATCTCATGGATTTGAAGAATTTTTTAGGCAGCTAGATTTGTAGATTGTATTCGAATTGAATAGATAAATGAGGTTGAAAGTCTAAATTTGTATGGTTTGAGTATGAGTTACGGAATTTTATGTATTTCTAAAAAGTATTAATCCATTATAGACGAAAACTAGAAGTAGAGCGAAGGGAGGGGGAGCGTTACTTGCTCGTTTTATATTAAAATATTATGATAATAAATTCAAAATTAAGCAATTGCATCCCTCTTAAGAATTTCTAGTAGCTCCCTTTTTAGGGGTTGTAGGCTGTTTTTTGATATAAATGTTACTGACTATTTGTATAGAGTTTGATTGTTTCAGGGACCTCTGGTCGGGTCCAGCCAGGTTCTTCGGGGAATGAGTCTCACTCTCTTTCCGAAAACACGCCTTTTCATATAGAGTTTGATTGTTTCATGAATGAACACGCCTTTTTATATAGAGTTTGATTGTTTCATGAATGAACACGCTTTTTCTAAAATAACCAACGTCTTTTTTAAAATAACCAACTTGAAGAAGAGTTATTACTATTTTTCAAATTGCATTTGAAAACAAATAATGGGTTAGTTTTAAATAATGTATGCTACAAAAAGATTAACACCAATACAACTCTATACGAATAGTCATACGCAAATATGGTTAGATGCTCCTTTTTCTTTTTTCTATTTTCGAGTTAGGAAATTATCTGCAAATGTATGTCTGTTGTCTAAGAAGCATCGACACTTCTAAGATGGTCAAGTGTTGATGGACATGTCTGGTGTCAAAATTGTAGTGTTTCAACCTCGATGAACAAGTAAGTCGATCAAA
Organism: Cucumis hystrix; assembly: GCA_025688845.1. Lineage (NCBI taxonomy): Eukaryota > Viridiplantae > Streptophyta > Magnoliopsida > Cucurbitales > Cucurbitaceae > Cucumis > Cucumis hystrix. The sequence continues at coordinate 845,537 of JACWES010000015.1, forward strand.
ATTCGAAAGTCACGGATAAAGTCGACGTATGATGTAACCTTCCTTTGCCTTCTTGAATTTTTTTTTTATAAAACGCGAGAAAGAAGGAAATACATTTAAATCGACGTTACAATATGCATTAAAGACGAGTTGCAAGGAAATGGTTGCTTGCAAAGATTACAATTAATGTTTGGGCGGGGATTCAACTCGTATGCCTTCCCTATAGTACATTTTGAATATTTTTAGCTTTGGTAGGCTTGCATATGAAAATGCCGAAACGTCACACCCAAGCTTTATAACTTGAAATGGAAAGCAACTACCTAAACTAGACATAAGACCTAAAGATGAGATAAATCGAGGGTATTTGGAGCATACGGTCGTAGGTAAACACACTTTGGACAAGTATGACTGTGACACCTAGCGTGTCAATTATTTTATTATTTGGTTTTACTTTTAGACATGCTTGGGGCATAGAACTTGCAAATTTGGGGAAAATTTACCTAAAGAAAAAATTGTAGGAATGACAAAATCAAAGGTGACCGTTGAAGATTTGGAAAAATACGGGGAGAGCAAGATTTTTGGCATGGCAAAACTGTGACACACACATGTCTGACTTTTTTAATATTTTAATTTTGTCCTTGGTTTTGGGTACATCAACGTCTCTGAATACAATGTATTTTAAACGTATTTTGGGATTTATAACTTGATAAGACAATCGAATCTATCAAACATAATGTATTTTTCTCAGTTATGAAATTATAACATAACCGAATTGAGATTTAAGTGTTGATATTATATAAAATATTGTGTTTTGATTTAGTTAGATTCTGAAAATATCTATCTTTAATAAATCTTTATATATTTATTTAATTAGATTTCGAAAATATATATTTTTAAGAAATTCATAATATATTTTTTAGTTTGACTTAGAAAATATGTATTTTTAATAAATGTTTAATATATTATTAGTATCTTTAATAAATTTTTAATATATTTTTATAAGTTGTATGTTTTATTTAACCAATTTGTACCATTAGCTAGATCAAATAAATAGATATCATATTTGTACTTTTAAAGTTAGATTTTGGAAATATTTCTCTTTATCTTATTCGTTTTTATTATTTCAAAGTTGTATTAAACTAATTTTAAAATAAATCTTACTTGTTTGACATGATTGGTATGTTAATTATTTTCTATATATTGCATCCTTTAGCAATATATTTTTAAAGGTTGTGTATGTTATACAACTAGAAAACAATAATAGAATATTAACCAAATACAATTTTGCTATGGCTTTACAACGTGTAAACACTATTTTTTATGGTAGATAGATCAAAACTTCATTTACACATTCATTTCAATAATTTGTATTTCGTAAATCCTTTATTTTAATGCAGTGTATCTTGGGTTTATAATTAAAAGTACATAGATTAGATACGATTTTTTTAAACACATGGTAGTTTTATCCGTTGGTTCTGAAATTATAACGTAACCGAATTGAGATTTAAGTGAATTGAGATTTAAGTGTTAGATTTCAGTATATATCTTTAAGAAACCCTTCATATATAATGTTTAATATATTTATTAATTGTTTCAGTAAAACGATTATTCAAATCTTGAAGTCAGCATAGCATCCATTTTATAAAGGTATTGTAATAAATGTAGGGGTGGAGAGTTGAACCCGGGACCTCTTGTCCACAGGTACATACAGGTGCCAATTGAGCTAAGCTTATGTTGACAAAATTATTTTCTTTTTAGGAAATCAAATTATTTTCCTTTTAGGAAACCAAATTATAGAGATGAGATTCGAACTAAAGATGTTAGAGTTAAAGAGAGGGCACAACCATTGCACTAGAAACCAAATTTACTCTTAATGAAGCATTATTTAATATATATTGTATTTTCAAACTGCAAAATTAATATTAAAATACAAAAATCGAGAATGTGAGGGAGGCACATGCCTCCCTTAGCCCCTTCATAAATCCGCTCTTGTGCCATAGAGAGGGTAGGACCCTTTGTTCATAATACACTCAGGATTACGACTAAGTTACCTAGGTCATCCTAATGAAATAGAAACCCAACTAGTTAATGGAGTTACACCTAGTGGTTACTATTTCAAGGTCCGGTTCTATGCAAACTCATTGCATAGTACTCTCACTTGACACGAACGCGTTGGATCATTGTGTTTGTATCAAATACAAAGTGAGTCGTATCCATAGTGTTATCAGGATAAGGTACCCAACCTTATCCCTATACTATAGACCCTTCAAGCTGATCTCGAACATTAATCCTTGTATGTCTTTACATACTGTTCAAGACTCATCAAACATCTTAGGATGTTAGGTTTATTGGATTTAGGTTATTAAGATAAAGTTGATAATATAATTAATAACGCTTATTGAAATAATAATAATAACATTTTATTAATTAATAACGTCAATGAATTATATTTAACTATCTACGAGTTTTAGGACATAAATCCCAATATAGAGTTAGTGGAATTTTCCAACAAAATGTTAAATTTTTCCACTAACTTTAGTCAAAGGACAAAATGGTCATGTGGTCAAAAGTCAAAGTTTGAATTTTTCAAACTAAAAGTCAATATTGACATTTTACCATTTTGTTTGCTTTGACTAATTTTGATTTCTGAAGCATGAATCTGCATTCATATCTTTAATATGTGAATCTCATTTAAACATAAAGTTCATCCAAAAGCTTAAGCTTGTGGTTGAAGGAAAATTTAATTATATATCACCAACACGCCCCTCACTTGTGGGCTTGAAATATTTGAAAGGCCCAACAAGTGGAAATCAATCAATTTTACCTCACTGGACCACCTGCTCTGATACCATATTAAACCACCAATTCATCCAAAAGCTTAAGCTTGTGGTTGAAGGAAAATTTAATTATATATCACCAACATACATCACATATATTTATTAGTTTCTCTCTCCTCAACTAAATCGAACAATTCGACTAATTCCATCATACTGTTCTAAATTTATGCCATATGAGCTAGCAGGGAAACCTAATGGACATATAGATCATGGACTCCAATGATTTGACATTAACTGGCTAAACTCTTTTAGACCGAACTAATCAACATTCGTTAACTAACGGGTCATTCCACTAAAGTCTTGTAGTTGCACTCCCCTCATTATAGATATAATTTTGTCCATTTGATATAACCATGATCAGTAAGTTAATACTTCATAGGTTGTTCGTAACCTCGATTGAGTCAAAATACCATTTTACCCCTGAGACTACATCTTGCTCATTAAGTCTCACTGATCCACTACTGAACTATTGGTTTAAGATCCAACCTGCAAACTGACTCCCTCTCCGACCAATAAGAGGGTGGGGCTCTTTGTTCAAGACTTGGATTCAGTCCTTGAGGGAATACCTATCTACTAATCCTAAAGCGAGTAGGAGTGAATTTCGTCTTGCACCATATGTCCACAGCTATCCACCTGATCTTACCTCTAAAATTGGAGGCTTATTGGGCCAACACTCATGAGCTACCCTCACCTAAGTAAATTTAAGGATAATCTCGTGTGAACAGGAGTTCATGGTTGGTTCCGGGTTAAGATTAAGTAACTTAGGTCATCAATAATTGAGATTGTCAATTTTAAATAGTAAACGACGTTATAACGTAGAAGTTACTATTTCATGGTTCAGTCTTATGTAAACACTTTACATACGATGCCCCTACTTTCATGTGTCTACATGAACGATTAAGGATCACCTCGTTTGTATTAACTACAACGCAGGTCACATCCATAGTTTCTTTCAATAAGGCGTCTAACTTTTATTCATATACTATAGACTATTTAGGCTATATTCTTGAACGTGATCCATGTTTATGTGTCTACATAAAGTTCAAGTTTACTAAAAAATAGCCTCAGAACTTAGTTTATTGGATTTAAGATTATAGTATTCAATTTCTAAATAACGACTTTTATTGAATAAAATATGATTACAAACTACGAGTTTTAGGGCATAAATTCCAATAAACTCTCCCTCTATAGCCTTCTCTGAAGGCTACTTCCTTCATTTCCTTCAAATTTTATCTTTACAATGATCAATCTTTTCATTTTAGAAGGATCACCCCACTCCTTGGCACCTCTCTTCTTCAATAAGATTCCATTTCTCGGATCTGGACTTCACACAATTACCCTTTCCCTACATAGTATTATACCTAAACTAATTAATATAGTTTTTTGTATAGTATGTTTCATGTTTGGGTAGGGTCGACCTCGAGCTTGGTTGAGGTTGAACGTATGAAGTCCATATTATTCTCCATGAGAATCCTAGAAGTTTACGTCTATCCAACAGGAGTTTTGGTGGTAACAAAATCACTGAGATGCTCATGGTAAATATCCTAATCAAACTTCCCTTTAATATTCTCGATATGGAAAAAGTAAGGGCAAATATCAATTTATACCCTTGAATTTTGAGAGTTGTATCAATCTAATCCCTAAACTAATTAATAATTGTATCAATTTAAACCCTGAACTTGGAGGGTTGTATCAATTTAAATTCTAAACATGTTGTCTCAATTTGAATCGTAAACTTTCATAAAAATGCACCAATATAATTTAAATATGAACTTTCATACATGTATCAATTTAAACCATTAACTTTCACAAGTGTGTCCAAGTAAAACATAATAGAGGATTTAAATTGATACATTTATATAAGTTTATGGTCAAAAAATTGATACACTAGTAAAAACTTAGGGTCTAAATTGATACCATTATTAGTTTGAGATTTCAATTGATATAATTCACAAAGTTCAGGATTTAAATTGATATAATTATTAGTTTAAGGTTTAAATGGATAGAAATCTCAAATTTTAGGAGTATAAATCAATATTTTAACTATTGTTTATTTTTCTTTACCTTAAACTATATAAATGGTAAAATATTTATTACGTGTAGTATTAAATAGTGTGTGATCATACTTACCGTGATAGGAAATTGTGAAAAGATAGAAAAATAGACGAATATTTATATTTAATAAAAAATCAAGCGTAATAAATTTTATTTTTAATTTATTTTTAAGAGGATGTGACGTGTAGAAATGGGTCTAACCGTAAATAAATTTAGATTGCGTTAAAAGTTGGTTTGTTTTATAACCTTCCGATTTTCTCTCTATAAATTATATTTTGCTGAACTTAGTTTAGATTCTAATTTTACACAATTTCAATTTGCACTACGCAAGTGTTAATAATTTGTCTCCATTTCCACCTCACATACCAAAAAAAAAAAAGAAAGAAAGAGAAAGAAAATTTAGTCTAAGTGAATATTTGGGATTTGTTTGTTAGGATGTCTGCTGCAGCATACATCATATTGCAATTCTACTTGACACTTATCGTGACTATAAACAATTCATCTTGTTGTGAACTTTGTTTAAATTCTTAAAACTTATGTTGCTCTATTTCTATGTTGTTTTAGACTACCGACAAAGTTAGTGTAGACTCAGGAAGGCTCGCCTCCCCAACTTTGTGCTTGTTATTATATATATAAAACTGGCTTTGTATCGACATATATCATTAGTAGGCCTATTTGCAAATTCCACTTTTTACATTTGTTTTAGATTACTCTTACTGAAGTATAAAGTTTTCAGTTGACAAATTTTTTGCATTTCTCACGGATCTAGATTGTAGTATATATTGAAAACTTTGAGTTAGTTGAAATAGGAAAATGAATGATCACAAGTACAAAAGTAAAGTAACGGGAATTTGTATCAAACTAAACAACACCACATCATTGTGAAACTATTGTCCTTTTTATGTAACTTAAAAATTAGCAATAATAATCATCAAGAACCTTCTTTTGAAAACATCTATGTTTTTTTTTTTTTAATAAGAAACAAACATGGACTAGAAAACAAATACATCTTATTACAAAAATAAAAAAACACTAATTAAACAAATTCAAGTGGTCAACGTGATATATATAAAAAGACATAGAATCCAACGGCATGAACCAAAAGTTACAATGCATTTTCTAATGTCGCATGGCGTTCATTGTATCTTTCTTTCAAGAAAGAATCGATACTTTTTAATATGCCAAAATAAGGTATCTATATAATGTCATATTTTATTTTGCACATCTTTTCAATTAAATATATATATACATTTCCTCCTACAAAATATATAGCCAACAATGTTGATTTACAACAATTGACATGATTTTTCATTCTCGAGGTTGAAATTAGAGGGATATTCAATAACAATGTTATACCAAAAAAGGTAACAATTGTCTATAGTCTATTCGATAACTATTTAATTTTTAGTTTTAATTAATTTTTTTTATAAAAAAAATCAAGTCTATAAACACCTCTTTTATTTCTAAATTTTGTATGTTGCCTATTTTTATAAATGTTTTAAAAATTAAGTCAAATTTAGAAAAATAAACAAAAATTATTGCTGTAATTTAGGTGAGGATTCATTTTTCTTACTTAAAAAATATGTAAATCACTAAAAAAAAATGGAGAGAAAAGGGTCTGATTTTAAAAAAGCTCAAATAGGTTATCCAACAGAAATTATGTAACACCCCAAAACTATTAGGTTATTTTTTTGTTATCATTTTATTGTTTAATTTTGGGTGTTATTTGTGAAATTGTTTTAATTTGTGGAGGAGTAAGAATAATTATATTATGGAATAATATAATTATTAAGGAAAAATGTAAAAGAGGTGATGGAATGGGTTATTAATGAAGAGAGAGGGAAAATTAATTGGAATAGGGAGAGAAGGACGAAAAGATAAGTTATTTGGGGAATTTAATAATAATAATAATAATAGTATTATTATATTATTATTAGTGTTGTATATATATTTAATATCACTCGTGATGCGTACCCTTCATCTTCTCCACTTTACCTCTCCTCCTTCACTGTGCATCTCCTACCGTCGCGAATTCTATAACCGATGCAACTCCTCCGCACGACGACGACCGCCGCGAATCCTACAACCGACGCAACTCCTCCGCACGACGACGACCGCCCGAACGAAGTGGTTGCGTCGCGTTTCGACTCTGCCTCACGTCTCTGTTCGTCAGCCGTAGTCGTACCGATCCTCACGTCCGCAAGCTTCAGTCGTCCACGCCGCGTTACCTCTCCACTGGGCCTCGTCCGAATCCCAAGCCGAGCCGTCTCCACTGTTTCGAGTCACACGCGTGAGTCCCTCTCCACCGAGCCGCGTCCGAATCGCAAGTCGAGCCATCTCCACTGTTTCGAGCCGCACGCGTGAGTCCCTCTCCACCGAGCCGCATCCGAATCGCAAGTCGAGTCGTCTCCACTGTTTCGAGCCGCACGCGTGAGTCCCTCTCTACCGAGCCGCGTCCGAATCGCAAGCCGAGCTGTCTCCACTGTTTTGAGCCGCACGCGTGAGTCTTTCTCCACCAAGCCACGTCCGAGCCGAAGACTCTTCTAGTCGAGCCATCTTCAAGTTTAGCTTCTTGCAACCTTTTGAGCCATTTGGTTGAGTTTGTATGGGTTTGGTACACCCAATTAAATATTTTTTTTTTTATTTTAAATGAAATTGTATTTGGAATAAGTTGATCTATGGTTGCTTGAAGGTCCAAGTGAAATTGGTGGAAATAGGACTGTGAATTTTCCATTTAAGGTGGTATTGGTTTCAACCGTAATCTTGGGGTAAGTTGGGTAAGCTTGGTTACTAATTAAACAGTAGGGTGATAGTTAACAGAATTATTGATTTTAAATTTTACTGGTGGTTAGGATTGAGTATTGGAAGAACCTGATTGTCAACCAGTGAATTATTTTAGCAGATCTCCAGGTAAGAGATTTTTTCCATTTTTGATTGAGATGCAGCACCATTGGTGTATGATATGATTATATGTTAATTTTGAGTTATGTGTGTTTGAGCTAAGATGTTGGTATTAGGTTGAGCATGTATAGCCTATAGTGTTCTGTTGGTCTGCCGGTTAGAGTCGTACCACGAGGGGTCCATCAAGGCCCTCCCCTATATATGTCTGTGTAGTTATTGAGACGTGATTCGACGGGATCACTTACAGCCCGACTCTCCTTTAGGGTGATTCCTTCGGGTCCACCGAGAGCCCAGTTCAGTCCCGGTGGGACTACTGGATAGTGTGCGTTCGGGAGCACCATAGCGCGTGGTACTTTATTACAGGACTCTAACAAAGAGACTAACAACACATAGTGAGACTAAATATGGGACTCTTACTGAGTATAAATTTATACTCACTCTTTTTAATGTTAAACTTTCAGGTAAGGGGAGAGGCAAGGGCAAGCTGGCGAATGATAAGAAGTGACCGTGGATCGCCATAGGGAAAAGTTCAGTTTTTCCGCATTTATGTTTTAATAATTATATCTTTGGTTTATTTCAGAACTTCCGTTCAATTATTTTATGTGTTTCTTTTATTTTATGGGCCCGAACTAGTATTTTGATTTATCACTCTAATTACTTATTATTTTTTTTTATTATTTAAAATTTTTCATCATCTTATAAACTTATTTATTTTTGTCAAAAAAAAAAAACTATATTTATTTAAATATTAATGACCTTAACTTATAGGAAAGTTGGGTCGTTATAAACTACTCTTAAGATTACAGTAGATTTGATTATAGATTAGAGTTTATAGTATAGTGTTTAAATTGTATTGGAATATTCACGGTTCTTACCGACTTTAATTTGTTAATTTCATTACATATTCATTAATTATAGCATCATTCTTCTTTTGTACTAAAGGGAAAAAATACCATTATTATTCTCTTCCTTTTCTCTTTTTCTGATTAAACCATTATTCTTTAATTGGTTATACGTTTTCTATGGTAGATTTTAAAATAGAGCAAAAAGAATCCATCCTTTTAAAAGAAAATATAACAAAATTTTAAATTTACGATGGATAGTTAAAAAAAGAATGATATTATAGTTATTCAGTATCTATCCATGACTCTTTCATTATTATTTATTGACAAAATATTTATAAGCTATATCAAAATTTCAGATTCTATCAATTACAAATATTTGATAGCCGGTGATATTTTTCTATTAGTGGCATTTGATGCCACTAATAGAAGAATAATCACCTACTATCATTAATAGAATCTAAAAATTTTCTTATAACTTGGTATTTTAATTTATTTTGTTATTTTTTAAAATGTCATAACTTTATATTTGTTTTTGTTTTCTAAAACCATGTGAAATATATATATTATTGTAGTGAAATATATTGTCGGGAGATCCCATATCTTGTGTTAAACATTCTCTATTCCTTTTGATTTGGGTTTAATTTAGAGTTGGTTAAAAAGGAATTTATATTGATCCAATCTAGTTCAAATTAGTTATTTAAATGTTCACGAAATTTATATATGTGTATGTGGGAGTTAATTTTCATAAGTAGAATAAAGTACCCAAATATTTACGGTTCATAGAACAATTTAAGAAAAACTCATTAAGGCCGATTATTTTTCAGAATTCCATATTTGTCTTTACTGGTGTATAACGATTCCTGCATCATTCTATCGTCTCTCTTCTTTATCATTCTATCTTCTCTCTTCTTTATGATCCAGTATTTTTTTTTTCATCGTCTTTCTTCTCTTGATCTTATGCAATTTTTTTTCTTTTTTTTCTTTTTCAAATTTCTTATTTGGTTCAAAATCGTGTCCTAAATATACAATATTTTTTTAAAAAAATTCAAACTGGTATTTGGTTATTTAGATTGTGACAAATATAAAAAAAATGAAAAATTTGTTTTGATTTAGATTTAATTGTTTAGATTTGGCTCCAAAAAAAAATTTAAAAATTGTTTTGATTTAGATTTGGCTCCAAATACTAAACAATTCCCAAATATATTAAAATATATTACGCACGCCGGATGTCAATTAATTGAGGGCATTTTTTAAATTTTCTATCGTGGACTTGTGCGCTTTTATCGTTTTCAAAATTAATTAATTGAGGACAATTTTGATTGCGTTGAATGGATTAATTGGTGAATTTTTTATATTTTTCTTTTAGAAGAGTTATGATATTTATCTTTATTTAAAGTTTGTATTAAATAACATAGATGTGTGATATTTGAATTTAATTAAATCTTAAGCATTAATTATGTGTTATAGATAACGTTATTTAAAATTGAAAAAAAAAAAAAACTATAACCCAATAACAAACTCAACCTAAACAAATTTTAAGAGTTGAGTTAAAAACTAAATTTAGATCCTTTGGTTGTCAACTCACTCAATCGGGAGATTAAGTTGGTTCAAAAAGCACCATCACCTCAACCTATGTGTATTCCCCTGTAAACCATCAACTTTTGTACTCTACAAAAAGAAAACCATTAACTTTTGTACTTTACAAAAAAAGACAAGTGCACCAATTTACACCAATAGTTAAATTTTATTTTCAAAATATAGTTTGAAACTTATCATTCTATTAATTAAATATCTCAATTTTCATAAATGAATTAATTTATTAGTAAGATTAATTTTTAAAAAATTGTTCATGCATCACTTGTGCATGTAGAGCCTTTAAACGTCAAATAATGAACAAAATAGATTATTTTGCCTTAGTGCAGATTGCAGAGACGATTTTCAACTACCTCTTTCTAATTTTAAACTATCAACGAAATCGTTTTTTCCTATTTGTTTTCCTCTCCCTTTTTGTCTAAAGTTAGAAAATGAAATATTAATTATTCCTTATGTAACAATTTCGTTTCTAATTTGCTGTTCCTAAAATTTATTAATCTACCTCTCAAATTTTCAATTATGGTGTTCATGATTTAATTTCTATACACATTTGAATTTCTAACTAAATTTTAATAAATTAAAAAATAACTTTACTTTTTTTAATTTGCAACTCATTTCGATTTTATAAAACATTGGTACAAGGTGGATAACAATACATGAACTTAACTCTTAAAAATTGAAAAAAAAAAAAACTAAATATAGTAGTTATCAAATGGTGCTTCAATTATATCAATCTAGAAGGAAGACTATAAAAAGGAAAAGAAACTAATAAATATAGCATAATGAACAAAGTATTTACAAAATTTATCTAAATTTTAGATCTTATCAATGATATACGTTTATAAACATTGATAGTTTTAATTTTAAATTTTAGATTCTATAAATGCATGTGTAGACACTATTAGTATCTGTGTAAATATTTTTAGCAAATTTTACTATTTACAATAGTTCTTTTTAAAAAAATATATATAAAGTGTTAAATAATAATTAATAATTGTTCATTATTTTATGACTCATTATTGATCATACAACCATTGGCAATTCCAAAACGGCCTAAAGAAACTATGTACATAAAGTTTTTCAATCCCCTCCAAAATGGCAATCGAAACATCCTCTTTACCATTATATAGAGAATGAAACTTATTCACAAACTCATAATACAAACTTTCCAAAACTATTAAAAAAAGCCACGAAGTACTTCCGTAGAAAAACAAAAGAATCAAAGAAGGAAAAAGAGCAAAAAGCAAACATTTTTTTTTTTCCTTTTGAAGAGTAGAGCTAGCCCATGATAAACCAACTGATCATGGGGTTGAAATGTTTAGAAAGTTGAAGAAGAAGTACTCTTGATTTGATGCTTGAGAATCAATGGTGATCTATCCACCTTTTGAGAGATCATCAAACGACTCTTGGGTTCATCACCATGATCAATATCTTCTTGATCATCTTTATTGCCTCTTAGAGGGGTTTTGAAGGTCACACTTGCCCTGTTAATGGCTTCTGAGGAAGAAGAAGAAGAAGATGGTTTAGGGTAAAGGAGATCAGTGGGAAAGAAGTTGTATTGGAGCCCAGCCATGGGTGACCACAAACCTCAAAAACCCTAACTTTTACCCAAAAGAAGAGAGGGTTTCTTAAAGGTTTTCTTTCTTCTTCTTCTTCTTTTTTTCTTCTTCTTCCTTCTTGTGTGCAATGGAAATGAACATAAAAGTCTTATATTTATAGACAGAAAATTGTGACACTTGGTTGGTTGTGATTTGTGATCCCTAGTTATAAGAAGGTTTTTAAAAATAACATTTCCTATTTGTGTGTGTGTCCTTTGGAGATGTTTAAAAATGGTTTGACTTGAGACTAGTAAGCAATATCACCCATCTCTCTACCAAATTGCATATTTTGTGGTTTAGATTATAGACTTTTTTGAAGAGACTAAGAGAGAGATTTAGTTTGGTTTTTAAGGCCATGTGATGGTGTTGTCGATGAAAAGAAATGTGGAGAGTTTTGTGTATTATATTGATTCAAATTGGTTGGTAGGGACTAATGGAAAAATCATGTGGAAGTTAACCACTTCCCTTTTTTTTCTCTTCTATTGAAGGGGATTCTGTTTTATCTGGGGCCCAACTTATTTTTGGTTATGTCACCTAACCTCTTTTTGCTTCTCAAACTCAAATTTGGTTATAGGATTTTTTTTTTCTTTTTCTTTTACCAATTACTTCATTTAGAGGCCCAAATGAAAAGTTGTCAACATTAAGATATAGGGAAAATGGTCTTCTGTTTACACATGAATTTACTCACAAGTTTCTTCCATAGTTGATGCTATATGCTTTATAAGCACATACTCTATTCTCTAAATTTTAGATGCTTCATTCAAAAGTTCACTCGATGCTTTATATTCTACCCTCTATGTTTTATGTCCTATGTTTGCTATCTGATGCCAGAAAAATTCATATATAAAAAGGAAGAAGAAATGTAGAAAAAAAGAGGGGAAAAAAACGTAAGAAAAAAGGAAAAAAGAACAAAGTGGAAGGAGAAATGCAAAAGGAAAAAAACGAGAAGAAGAGATGCTACAGAATGAAGAATGATGCATTTGGAGTTAAGATGGTAATATCATATTGTGATAGCATAAGCAAAACGAAATTTCTTTTGTTGATTTTGAAACTTGGGGTTAATGTTCCTTCAAAGTGTCACTCCATGCAATTATTCTTTAGGTTACCATTGATTTTTTAGTTTTTTTTTTTAAATCAAACTTTTATTTAAAAAAAAAAAACAATATACTGAAGAAAACATATGTATCCAAAAACACAAGCTTGTAAAAGGGAGGGGTCTGAAGAGAAACAAAACACCTAACAAAGACTCAACATCTCTAAGGTCTTTTTCAACCCCTCATGGACTCCGTAGTTAAAAGGAAAAAAAAATAGAAATAAAACTATTAGTATATATATAATAGTAATATTTAAAAAAATAAATATAACAAATTTGTCAAAGTCTATCACGGATAGACCGTATAGTAAACATTGGTCTATCGAGAATTAATAGTCTATCAACAATAGAAGTTACTATATTAACATTTTTTAAAAAAAGATCTTGTTATATATTTAATTATTATCTTTAAAATTGTTATCTATTAGAATACCAATTTTATACTTTATTAGCCATGGTAGAGCTCCAAGAATTCATAACTCCCATCGCTCAAAGATATTATCATTACTCTCCACCCTACAACCCTTATAGCACAACACAAACTCTCTTTTGTCATAAAGGCTTCACTACTCCCAAAAGAAGTACAGAGATTAAAAGCAAATCAAGGGTAGGTTACCATTAAATTTTTATTATTGACCTATATGCTATGCTAACTACTATCTACTCAATAGTATTACTAATAACTCTATTGCCTCATCTAATAACTAACCATCTTATATAGGGGCACTGGGTTGTGTATCTAATATCTATCATAATTGGTGTACATGGCTTGTCATCCAATCGAATTTTCCTCAACTCTCTTGGCAATTAGCATCTTTTTGTATAGTTTTGGGATGTTTTCAAATTACATAATCTATTGTTTTACCAAAATATGTTACATTTCTTGCTAAACATTGAATGAAGTGATTGATTAGATTAATAAATAAGACAACTTCTACCATTGTTATAGGGTTCTTATGCATGCATCTCTTATTTCAAATAAAATAGATTCTCAAAACTTTGGCAAGGATATTACATCTTTTCCTTTTACAGACATACAATTTAGAGAGGTTCTATCAAGTGTTAAAGGTGGTCCTGTTTTCATTGCTATTCTAAAAAATACTCGAAGTTTCTTAATAAGGATAAAGTTTCAAGGTTAGTACGACTCTCACTTGTTGGTTCTAAAATGAAAGATCGTAAGTGACAAATTTACTAAACAAAGGTAACTAAAAAGTAAAAACTAAGTTATTAACCTCATGAAAGTTTTAGGCACTTATGTATAAAACTAAATGACATGACCAACCACTTGAAAATACCTTCATTCATCGAACTGTAATAGCACCAAGTCAGCCATAGACATGGTAACACCTGTATGATTGTTGGAAATCAAACCAAACTTAACGAGAGATGGGTCGAGCATAAACCTGAACAAGAACACGTCTACAGACCTACCGCTTCAGCATGAAATTTGCAAGACTGGGTAGAAGATCCTCAATCTAATACTCTATCTAGACAAAGCACCCATTACACAAGTGCGGCGGATGCGTTACACTTCAATGACCCAGAATTTCGACTAGAGAGTATTCAGCCCAAATGAAAGACTCGTTATTTCATTTCTGAACCGGACCTCCACCATGAATCTGTATGGTGGTAGGGCAGGAACATTTCAGGCATGCTACAGGAAGGCTTTCTAAAGATGCCATTCCTCTCAATCACATAGTCTAACATAATTTCACATGCTAGACATCTGTGGAACAGCTACACCAATATTAAGGAAACTTCAACACAAAAACAACAAAGTTCGCAATCATACTAATCCCAACTCCAAACCTTCAGATAGGTAGAAATACCCTAAACTTTAAACAAGTATCTCAAAAGAAAACATGAACAATTGTGAATTATGAGAAAAGCAATCTGCATAGAGCCATTTCCCATCATTTCTATCTCCATATAACATTAATTAAAGTCATGTATTCAGAGAGGTTGTACCAAAAAAATGAAAAAAATGGTGCATCTAATGAAAAGAACAAAGATGAATAAGATTTGATTCCCTTAATTTTTCTTTAGAAATCCCTCAATGTCCCGGCTATTCACAGAACATAATGAAGAAATCAACACTATCCTAGTTTTTTAGTCTTTTATGGTATTTACAATGATTATTGTGCATAAAACGATGAGGTCTCAAGCATATACATATGTATAATGTATATATTTGACAGGTGACTTTTGAAGCATTTCTCTTTTCTGAGAAGTCATATGAGGTGTGAACTAGGATTAACATGCTAAAGAGAGAAATGGCTATAAGCTATAGCTAACTCATAATCTTATGAACAACCATCAGCAGAAGTAAATGTGATAATGCACTTGCATTAGTATGATGATTAGCTTACAATAAAGTAACTCTATATTCATCTTAGTCTCTATCCTTTACCAGATTGCCGATCATGTTAACCAAAGATGGAGTTCCCTTTGCCATGATCTCAAGCCTGGAGGCATTAGATGCGTGAGAGAATAAGGAAAGCCCAAAGAGTAACAGCTCGGGAAGAAACAGTCGTGATGACAAGAATCCATGCCAATAACGAGGTTCAAGATCAAAAAATGCATCAAAAAACCTTCTTGTACCCTTTAGATCCAGCTTCAACAAGATATCCATCCCAAAACAGAAAAACTCCCTCTGTCTCCTCCTTTCAATGGGCCATAGATCTTTCCAAACCTCAGAGGATATTGCATCACCCATGAAATGTCCATCTGAACCAAGGCATCGAACTATTGCACTAGCAACAATAGGTGCTGCTGCTAGAGTTCTTGCTACCATATATCCAGTTGAAGGGTGAACCATCCCTGCTGTTCCACCAATTCCAACAACTCTTTGAGGAAGAACTGGCAGTGGTCCACCCATTGGGATGACACAATGCTCATCCTCTTCGATGCTTTTCACTTTTATTCCCAAGTGCTTCAATCTTGCCTCCATTCTTTCCTGGATATCGCTCATTTGTAATCCAGGTCGAGCTACCAGAGAAGTTTCTTCTAGAAATATCCGATTTGATGAAAAGGGCATTGCATAAAGAAATGTAGGAATTTTGCTATTTCGGTCCTTCAAAATCATATTATTATTCAGATGTGAATCCCTCCAGTCCATAAAAACCATCTTGTTAACGTCGAATGGATGTTCCTCCACCTCAGCTAAAATTCCATAAGCTACTTGGTAGCCCGGATTGTAAGGCTTATCATATTGGACAAGGCATCGAGAGAAGCCAGTAGCATCAAGAACAATGGCAGCTTGAATGGTCACTCCATCATTGCAAATTATCAAAGATTTGAACTCCTCATGTATAACTTTAATAACTTTAGCTTCATGAAACTTAACACCATTGGAAATGCATTTCTGCAACATTTTTGACTTGAGCTGCTTCCTATTAACCCTCCCATAAGGTCGAGCAAGATCTTTTGTTGATTGTTCATTGGTGAACACAACAGCACCGGACCAAGTCGTGTCAAGACAATCAAGCAAATCCATTGCCTCAAATTCATCCACCCAAACCCCATAATTGTTCGGCCAAATCAACTTGGGAGATGGGTCAATTGCACAAACTGAAAGACCTGCCTCTGAAACCTGTTGTGCAACAGCAAGCCCTGCAGGGCCACCACCCACAACCGCGAGATCGACAACAAGGCCCTTTGAAGGATCAAACATAGGAAGTTCAAACTCAAGATTCTCCTTCTTGGTTTCAGGAACAAGCTCCAAAAGAGCACTACTTTTCACACCAACACAACCCCCTTTCTTCAATTTCAGACGATTCTTTCTTTGACCAAATCCAAATTCCTGACCATGAAACTTCGTACCCCTCACACCACTCAATTTTTCTGAAACCCCATGTAATGGTTGCAGAAAACCATACTTGTTATTGATTTTAAGCAAAGTATCCATGGATTTACTAAAAGGTCAACACAAAACTCCCAAAACCCAAACTATTGAAACTACAGAGCAACAGAAACAGAATTTTCAGCAAAGCTAAAACGGGAATCCCCACAGAGACCCAATATCCAGAAACCTCAAAAAAAAAAAAAAAAAAAAAAAACGAACCAATAGACGAAGAATCCAAATGGGATGCAGAAAAATTCCAAGAAATCCCCAAAAACTTCAGAAGAACAGGGATAAGTTCAATGGAAATCAATGGATAAAACATGAAGAAGGGTTGTGTTTGGAGGCGAACCTGAGGACGCAAAGGATGTCCATTTGGTTCCAGTGGATTGGAGGGATGTGTAGAGTTATGGCCAGTCCCAAATTTGACGAACTGACTTCGCCGGCCACTGTTCTCGAAGGGATGGAAATTAGAGGAATTTGAGAAGATTAGGATTTTGGCAGTGTCGACAGTTGGAGGATGGCTCCATATTCTCTCGCCAATAAATGGAGGTGATAACTGATAGCGACTTGGGAGTGAATATCGGTCGCTCAATTTGCTTTCTCCACTGCTTAAAAATGGTATGATAATGATAAATAGAATGGTGGGTGTTTTTGTTTAAAGTCAATTGAGGTTTATTCCAGGATTTAATGTGTCATTTGCAAAGTAGTGAACCATTTTTTAATGCTTTGGTAGTTCATATTAGTTTAAATGTAAATCTACATCAACATGATTTTTAAAAGTTGTTATGTGGCCAGAAATAATAAACAAAGGTAGTTAAATTTATATAAGTAGTTTTATTGTTGTTATCGTATATGAATTCCAGGAGGTAAATTAACAATTATAAATGATTAAGACTGATTTAGGAGTTTGCATACCTGGTTTATTATTTTTTCAAAAAAAAAAAAAAATGTTTCGTCCTATATGTATTGTATACGTAGTCTAATATTAATATGCTTCTTTGTAAGGATATACTCAATTCTGAATAATAATACATCATAATTAAAGTACTGAGGTTTTAAGTTTTTCATGAAAGTACAGCACTTCTCCTTCCCTAATCCCTGGTCCAATTTCATGGGGAGATTGGCCTCCCTAGTTTTCGTATACGCGCCCATTTGTCCTTATTAATTTGCTTTCACCATCCACATTAGTCGTTCGTAGAGTTCATCTTTGGGGCTTTTTGGATTATGTTCATGAAAATTTTTGTGTGTTCCTGTACTTCACTCCAAGCTCAACTTAACACAAATCAATGCCAAACGGTTCAATTAGTCTATACACTCAAATTATATGGTTGATTCCATTTTGTCAAACCACTAAGGATCTCAATGGGTTGGGTTAGGAGATTTTCTGGACCAACCCAAATTTTCGGGTTTGTCAAATCCACAACTCAAATTCAACTCAACCCAACTCTCAAAATTTGGGTTGGATTAGGTTATCGGATTCTTTGTTTATTTTCTTTTAAGTATATTATTTATTAACTTAAAATACTTAAAATTTGTTTACAATACATTTTAATAACTAAAATTTCATAAAACTCAAATGAAACTCAAATATTATCAAAATTCAATATATCTAAACTTTAAAAAAATTTCATTATAATATGTATGAATTATAACATTTATAAGTTGTAATATATATTTTAATAATATTAGAAATTCAAGTTGGCTTAGGTCAACTCGGATTTTTAAAAATGTAACCTGAACTCAACCTAACTCGAAAAAATATAAAAAAATTCAACTCAACTCAACCCAAACCCTTACAATTTGAGTTGGATAATTGGGTTGTTCAAGTTGTAGGGTTATTTAAAAACTGCTACAATACAGTCTAATTCAAATAATCTAGTTTAGTTTAGTTGGTACTGTCACACCCTAAACCGCAATACGACCAAAACACCCAAGTAATGAGAATAGAATGTGGTTTAGTTACAACCTTGACATTTTCTTATCGACAAATTCAACCTCAATTCCTTTTAAACTACCAAAAGAAAACATAAAGAAACAGAAGTCGTACCGAACGCCAAACACATTTGCGATCAATTCACCCAAAACTTACACTTTATTAATAACAGGCATTTAAATGAACATAACTTACAACACTTTGATCTAAAGTTACATTAAATAAACTCTTACGCCTAGAGCTTTCTCATCTCGCCGCAAATCCTTCAACCTTCTTCTCTACTTGGCCTAAATGCATGATCCTGGAAGATAGATTCTGAAAACATTAGTCGAAAGACTCGGTGAAGTTTTATGAAAACCTTTCGCAATACCTTTTCGTAATCATTTTGCAAATATAATATCAAATCATTTACACACCAACAAATCATATCTTTTCACATAAACCTTTCTTTATGCTTAACAAATCATTTCGCAAACACTTCATTTTTCCAAGGATCCTGAATCACTCTTTACGCTAGGTCATGTAACTTTGCGTTTATACTCATCAGCATCCGAGAGTATTCTGATTCGTCCTTGTTGCTCAGACCGCTAAGCATTATACGCTCCTTTCAACGCATAAGCGAGCTATATCACCACGTAGTCTCATATACTCATGGTGCCCTTTAACTCTTTATGTGCACATAAAAGTTAGCTTATTCAAAGGAAGTAACTAATGGTTTGCAAACTATATCATAAACATTAAGATTAAATTATGCTTTAAACACCAAAACACTTTTTCATATAAATCACTTTTAGAAATCATTATGAATCGAAATCATTAACTCAAATCAGTAGAGATTTATAAGGAAACATTTGACATAAAATATTAAGGAAAACACTCACAAAACTTTGAAAGAAAAGCACTCACTCTTCATCTTTCCTCTTCTCGCAGAGACCAAGTGGCAGCACTTTAGCATTTCAACAAAACTTCCATCATCCCCTACTTTAGTTACCAAAATCCTCTATTTATACTACTGTTTTAATCTGGATTAGTCATCCTTAGTTCTTTATCCGATCGCTAGCACCTACTTCAACCTTACACTTGAAAAATTTCTATTTATTTTAGCCATGCATAAAACATTAATATTACACGTTAACCCTTGTCAAATCAGATTTGACATCTTCTCGTCAAACCTTTCTTCTCGCCTAATACCATTCCGCAAATAACTTCAACCACTTAATAGCTTCCCAAGGTCTTATTGCATAACTTCTTTTGCGAACTACCAATTTTTCTCACAAAAAATTTTTCTCTTATGAGCGTTTAGACTTAGAGGTCTTACCACAAATCCTTCTCGCGGGCTGCCTTACCTTAAGCTCTTGACACGTACTCAAACAAAAATGCCTTCTTGTTTAAAACGCCAAGTTACATACTTAGTCAAAATTTTGCTTTTTAACTTTTAATTTATGTTTGGGTTTACAAGCACAGTCTAGTTTTTTTATTCAATGGTTTCAAAATTTCCCACCTGCACGAGTTTAAACTACTTGGTCAAAACCTACTAATTTGTCCATAATTTAGTGCATATATATTGTCACAAACATATGAACCACGACATTCTTGTGTTACCTCTAGAACCAATCACACGTTCCAAAGCAAAAAAAAAAAAAAACAGTTAGCATTGAATTCTAACAGGAAGTGAATTCAATTAAGGAGATTCAAGTAACAACAATTGATAAGAAGATTTATAGTTGGAGTTAGTTGACACTACAAAATGGAACCAATTGGACTTTGTAATTTATTTTATTTTTCAAAAATCGTGCCTTATTCTTGGACTTTTACTATTGGACCCATATATGTTTATTTGAGTTTTAGTTCATTTGAGTTAGGGGTTGAATGAACTTTTTATGTCTTATTTAGTGTAGTAGGATGAGTTTAAAATGGGAAAACAAAATACAACACATTAGCTTTTTATAATTGATGTTTTAGGGTTTTTTTTTTTTTCTATCAATAGAAATTCTCTAGTAGATGATATAGTCTTATCACCATCTTTTTTGCAATTCTTGTTTCACGGTTGCATGCCAACATTCAGGTAAGTCTTGATCACCTTGCTTGTGAATGTTTGAACTTGGAGTGGGGAACTAGTTCTCCCTATCTCTTCATTTTCGATCAAAAGATAATCAAAACCTAATCCATTCCTTTGGTTTGTTGTCAAATTGATTTGAGGTTTTAGAATTTGATATCAAGGGTTCACCAATTGGATTCCTAATTTTCAAACCCTGAGGTTTTCATATTATTTGGTATTAGAGCATATACTCTAGATAGGGTATATGTTAATTTTTTTTATTGAGTCTAGTTTCTAATTAGGTTTATGTTTTGTTTTTTAAAAAAATGGCTTTTAATTAATTTGATTGTGCCATCAGAAGGATGGAAGAAAAACAATTGTGAAGTGCTTTTAGATTGAACCATGAAAAAGAAGATTTGAAATACAACAAAAAGAATAAAGTTGAGATTTTTTGTGTAGATCTATTCGTGAAATTTTGATCTTTGTGAAATATGAGGGGGAAAAAAGAGAATTTGATGGCGATGAGAAAGAATTCAGAGAAGTTAAAAAGAAATTGGAAGCATATGTCAAGCAGACCCTCCAATTAAGCAGCTGAATTTTCGTAGGTTTTAAAGTGTTGAAATTTCATAAGAAACTTAAGAGTTTTTAAAGTCTATTTGTTTGATGATTTGAATTGGGTTTTCCATAAAATTAGTGTAGTTAGTTTTTATTCTTCTTTCTTTGTTCCTTTTTGTCATTGTTTTTGTCTTTTTTCATCTTGCATAATTCTTCGAATATTGAATATTAGATTCTTAATTTTAGATATCATAATTTTTGTTGTTTCTTGTTTAGTTTGTTGAATCTCGAACATTAAGTCTTCTTGATTTCTATTTTTCGTTTTTGTTACATTCAACTAGTTTTTTTTGCTTGAGTGTGGCACTTTATAGTCATTCTTGTTTGGTCTGTTATTGACTTGCTCTTTTAAACTTGGTTGCAAAATCTTGACTATCACCCTATATAAAAAATTCACATGTTTGTGAGGAGAGTACAAATTGAGTGTAAACACAAGTGAATATCACCTTCTTCTTCTTCACCTTCTTCTTCTTCACCTTCTTCACCTTCATTGTGACATCCCACCCCAGGCACCTGCTTGCTCGTCCCAAGATGTGGCATGATGTCAGCCGAAGTTGTTCGCCTCCGAAGCAACCTCAACTAACACATGACATGGATACATAAAACATTCAACAATGGAAGTGTTTTAACTTGAAATACTTTAAAACCGTAGGGTGACCCACTTGAAATCTTTTATAAAATATAACATGGATAATGATGTAAATCAAAGTAGAACTAATTTCTCAAATGAATTCTCTGCCTATAGTGGCTAAGAGATGGGATATTTATTGATGATTGTAAGCAGTTACAAGTAGTTTGAAGTAACTGTTTTTATGAAACAGTTGAGTTTTAACTGTTTCAACTAATTACAGTTTAGCTATTTTTTCTAACTAAACTACAGCTGTCTAACTATAGTATCATTCTTATTACATCATTCCACCCCCCCAAGATGGAACTCGACCCGAGTGACTTTAGCTTGCTAGGTTGAACTCGTCTGGAGCATAGTATTGCTTTATGTCTGCTACATTAAAGACTGGGTGAATGTGCATGTCCGGTGGTAGTTCTATCTTGTAGGCATTGTCTCCAACCTTCTTTAGGATATGGAATGGTCCAAGTTGTCTGTCTTTGAGTTTATTGTATGTGCCAGTGGGGAACCGATTTTTTCGCAGATGGATCATTACTAAGTCTCCTTGGGAAAAACTAGCTTGTCTTTTTTTCTTATCAGCTGTTTTCTTATAGGATTGTGTTGTTTGCATTAAGTGATCATATACTTCTTTATGCAGTCTTTCGATGTCAATCATCTTTTCAGCTTCATCATTAATGTCCACGATTGTAGGGAGTGTGGCAAGGTCGATGTCAATCGTGGTTGTTTAGTATATACAACTTCGAATGGGCATCTGTTAGTTGCTCTATTCTTCATATTGTTGAATGCAAACTCAGCCTGTGCAAGTGCCAAATCCCACTGTTTCGGTTTAGTTCCACTAAGGCAACGTATTAGATTGTCTAGTGTTCTATTAGTGACCTCGGTTTGTCCATCTGTCTGTGGGTGTGCTGTAGTACTGAATTTCAGAGTTGTGTCAAGTTTCTTCCATAGGGTCCTCCAAAAGTGGCTTAGAAATTTCACATCCCGGTCAGACACAATTGTTTTTGGCACTCCATGTAGGCGTACTATTTCTCTGAAAAATAGGTTGGCTATATAAATTGCATCATTCGTTCTTTTGCACGCAATGAAGTGAGCCATTTTACTGAATCTGTCTACTACAACCATCACCGAGTCATACTGTCTTTGAGTCTTTGGTAATCCTACCACGAAATTTACTGATAGTCTTCCCAAATAGAAGTTGGGATGGGCAGCGGAGAGTATAACCCAGTGTTGGTACTTGAACCTTTAGCTCTTTGGCATATAGGACATCTCTTAACGAAATTGTTTGAATCTCTTCTGAGTTGTGGCCAATAATACCTCTTGGAAATTGTCTCGAATGTCTTGTCTTGTCCGAAATGTCCAGCCAGGCCACCCGAGTGAGCTTCCTTTAATAGGGCTTCTCGTAATGAGGTGTGAGGTATGCATAGTTGTTCCCCTTTGAATAAGAAACCTTCCATAATATGGAAGTCTTCAGCTTTAATATAGTTAGTGCATTTGTACCAAACTTCTGAAAAATCAGTATCTTCCTCGTATAGGTCGGGGAGATGTTTAAATGCGACAATTTCTGAAGAGAGAAGTGTGAGTAAAGAACTCTTTCTACTGAGGGCATCTGCTACCTTATTTTCTTTGCCACTCTGGTGTTTGATCACGAAGTCAAATCTTTGTAGGAAAGAGATCCATCGAGCGTGCATTCTGCTGATAGTTCTTTGGGACTGGAGGTACTTTAGTGAAAAATGGTCAGTCAACAGTATAAATTCTTTGCATAATAGGTAGTGTTCCCACTGCTTGAGTGCTCGAATGAGAGCATATAGTTCTTGCTCATACGTGCTCCAAGACTGCCTAGATGAGCTTAGCTTTTCACTAAAGTATTCGATGGGATGACTTCGTTGAGAGAGGACGGCTCCAATTCCTATTCCGCATGCATCCACAGCCACTTCAAATGGTGAAGTGAAATCTGGTAGTTGGAGTACGGGGCTGGAAGTCAATCTCCTTTTAATGTCGTCAAAGCTTTCTTGCTGTATTTGGGTCCACTTAAAGTTTCCCCTCTTTAGACAGTCAGTGAGTGATGCTACCAGCGAGCTGAAGTTTCTTATAATCTTCTGTAGAAGGAGGCCAAGCCAAGGAAAGCTTGTATCTCCTTAGTAGAGGTTGGAGTGGGCCAAGTATGGATAGCCTCTATCTTTCTTGGTTCCATACTTATGCTGCCTTGTTTGATTATAAAACCAAGAAAGGCAATTTCCTTTTTAAAGAATATGCACTTACTTGAATTGATGTATAGTTTTGCCTCTGTTAGGACTTGAAATAACTTTCTTAAGTGCAATATGTGTTCATTATAGTTGGTACTATATACAAGTATGTCATCGAAGTAGACAACTATAAACTTGTTAAGGAAGGGGAGAAGTACCTGGTTCATTAATCTCATGAATGTACTAGGTGCATTTGATAGGCCAAAGGGCATGACCATCCATTCGAATAAGCCTTCTTTAGTTTTGAAGGTTGTCTTCCATTCGTCCCCTAGTCTGATCCTTACTTGGTGATAGTCGCTCTTCAAGTCAATCTTTGAAAAGATAGTAGCCTTGCCTAGTTGATCCAATAAGTCTCCTATTCGAGGGATGGGGAACCGATACTTTACGGTAATTCGGTTGATAGCCCTGCTGTCTACACACATTCTCCAGCTTCCATCCTTCTTTGGTGTAAGTAATGCGGGTACCGCACATGGGCTAAGGCTTGGCTTAATGTGGCCCTTTCTCAGTAATTCTTCTATGTGATCGTGCAGGATTTTGTATTCTTCTGGACTCATTCTGTAGTGGGGTAAGTTGGGTAGTGACCAGGGATGAGGTCAATTTGATGTTGAATGTCACGGGTTGGTGGGAGTCCCTGTGGTTCTCTCTTTAGTTGAGGGAACTCTGTGAGTAGTTCCTTCAGTTTTGTATCAGTGTTCTTATCTTCCTCTTCCTTGGGCTTGTCAGTGACTACAAGTCCCAATAGATCTTATTCTCTTTCTCTCAATATTTTCTTCTCACTTACTGTGATGAAGAGCTGCCCTTTTTTCTGCCTTGTGCCTTCTGTGTTTTTCTTTGTTAGTGGGAGAAGGACTACTTTCTTTCCCATCCATTGGAACTCGTAGGTGTTTTCTCTCCCCCTGTGTAGGGTTCTAGTGTCATGTTGCCAAGGTCTGCCAAGTAGTAAGTGGCACACATCCATCTCAATCACGTCGAATACAATCTGATCTTTGTAGCTGCTTCCAATGGAAAGTGGCACTGTACAGATCTCATTTATTGTGGCTTCTCCTCCCTTCTTCACCCATCCAATCTTATAAGGATCGGGATGGGGGTCTGTCTTCAAGCTAAGGACGGCCACGATTTTTCTTGCCACGAAGTTTTCACTGCTTCCACTGTCAATTATGACATTGCATACCTTGCCATTGATAGTGCATCTTGTCTTGAAGAGGCTGTGGCGCTGGGGGGTTGTCTCTTCTTTAGGGGAAATGAGGACCCTTTGGATAACGCAAGAGATCCTGTCCCCATCATCTGCTTCAATTAGTTTTTTTTCTTCTTCTTCTTCGTCTTCTTCGCTCATGTTGCTGCCTTCATCTTCAGCTAGTGCTATTGTTTTTAGTTGAGGGCAGTTGTTGGATAAATGGCCGGGCTCACCACATCGGAAACACTTCCCTAAGGATGGGCGAGTGTAATTGTTTAGGCTCTTCCCCTTGCCTGCTACATCTTTCTTTTTGCTTGTCTCTTGGGTATCCAAATCTTTACCCTTCTCGGTCATTGATGTTGCTGGTTGTTCATCCGTCTTCTTGTTGTAAGGTTGCTTCTTGAAGGAATTCGTTTCCCATGTATTCTTTCTATTGGAGTTCTTTAAGCGTGCTGTGATCATCTCTTCTACTGTCTCCGCAAGAGAAATAGCTTCAGACAAGAATCGAAACGGTTGTAACTTCACTTTTTCCTTGATATCAAATCGTAGCCCGCCAATGAATCTTGCAATCTGGTGCTGCTCATTCTCACTCAGATTGGTTCTTGCGCTTAGCCTGTGGAATTCTTCAATATACTCTGCCACAGTTCGGTTCCCTTGGCGGCAGTTCTGATATTGGTTATACAGTGTTTGTTCGTAGTTCGGAGGCAGAAAGTGTGCCTTCAAGAGCTTCTTCATCTTCTCCCACGATTGGATAGGTGGTTTGCCAAATTTCTGCCAGTTTATCTCTAGTTGGTCCCACTAAGCCGAGGCTCCTCCCCTCAATTTCAAGGCCACCAAGTGTACCTTTTTCCTCTCGGGTGTGTCCATATAGTTGAAGAAGTTCTCTGTGCTTTTAATCCAGTCTAAGAAAGACTCAATATCGCGCTTACCATTGTACGTTGGCAAATCAATTTTCATCTTGTAGTCATGGTGAGTCTCTCGTCGTACCTCATGTCCCCTGAAGCCTTAGGGCATTCGGTATTCCTCGTGGTCATTCCAAATATTCCCTTGCTCTTCTCCACTTGAGGATTCGTGGTCTTGCTCGTTTTGCCAATCATCATAGTCTTCTTGGTCATCGTCGTCGACGTATCGTGGTGGGGCATCCGCTTGTCTCCTTCTTTGGTCGTTTCTTTGGTTGGGCAGGTATCTAAAATCCCTTCGTGCCCGTCGTCCCCCTCGGTTTCCTCTAACTCGATCGTGGTTTTCCACCCTCGCCGGTGCTGGCTGCCCGTATATTCTTCGGGTGAGGGCGTCCAAGTTGTCCATTACTCTATTCATCTTGTCGTGTAAATCCCCCAGGGAGTCTTCGACGGCCAGCAAGCGTACCGTGGTTGTCCTTGGAGAGAGGGTGGCGGTCTCTTCCACCTCTTCTTGCTCGCAGTTATTCCCCGCGGCAGGAATCCTTCCTCTCCGGCCAGCCATCCGCCCAAGGATCGGGGCTGCTCTGATACCACTTGATGTAAATCAAAGTAGCACTAATTTCTCAAATGAATTCTCTGCCTATAGTGGCTAAGAGATGGGATATTTATTGATGATTGTAAGCAGTTACAAGTAGTTTGAAGTAACTGTTTTTATGAAACAGTTGAGTTTTAACTGTTTCAACTAATTACAGTTTAGCTGTTTTTTCTAACTAAACTATAGCTGTCTAACTATAGTATTATTCTTATTACATCAGATAATGAACTAAACATGAATAAATAAGTGTTTGAACATTCACATGACTATTTTGAAACAAACAATGTCTTTTGTATAAAAAAAACTATGTTGGTCTGGCAGTGATATGTTCCGCACGCGGAGATTCACAATACGTACTTGGAAAGTGGGAAAACATTTTTTAAAGGGTTAGTTGAAAGACATAGTGAGCAACAGCTTTATAAAACAGGTTTTCGTGAACGTTTTAGTATAAAATCGGAGTTTGAATACATTTGTAAGTAAATAATCATAACATGAAACTTGAACATTTGCATAGCTTTTCGAAGACAGTCCTCCATAACCAGAGGCAGTATTTACCCCTTCGTCCGAAGGCGGAACAGTTGATGGGTAGCTAACCCTCATCCTTTAAGGCATAATAATATACCCTTCCTGATGGCCCATAGTTAAAAATAGGTTCGTCAATCCATCAGTTCATGAGGACTATCTTTGAAAAGCTATGCAAATGTTCAAGTTTCATGTTGTGATTATTTACTTACAAATGTATTCAATCTCCGGTTTTATACTAAAATGTTTACGAAAACCTATTTTATAAGACTATTGCTCACTAAGTCTTTCGACTTACCCTTTCAAAAATGTTTTCTCACTTTCCAGGTACAGATTGTGGATCTTCGCATGCTGAACGTATCATTGCCAAGCCAACGTAGTTTTTCTTTATACAAATGACATTGTTGGTTTCAAAATAGTCATGTGACTGTTCAAACACCTATACATTCATGATTATTCTTTATCCATGTTATATTTTATAAAAGATTTCAAGTGGATCACACTACGGTTTTAAGTATTTCAAGTTAAAAGACTTCGGTCGTTAACTGTTTCACGATTCCATGTCATGGATCAGTTGAGGTTGTTCAAGAGGCGAATGGCTTCGGCTGACATCACGCTACGTCTCAGGACGAGCAAGCAGATGTTCGGAGTGAGGTGTGACATTCAACATCCAAATTTTTCCTCTTGATATAGCTGCTAGTTATTGGGTTTTGCGTTCCTTAGAAAGAAAATGGTGGAAATGGAAAAGAAATGAAGAAATTACCTAAAAAACTCCTTTTTCCTTTTCTCTTTTATCTTTTCTTTTCTTTCTTTTCTTTTTTTTTTTTAAAAAATATATAACTAATCCACTAACCCCAAATTTCTTTGCTTGGCACATCTAAGTATAGTTTAATTTAGGTAATTAAACATAACTCAAATTTTCTTCCAATTAAATATGCAACTCTTGTTGCTTACTAAATTTTTCTTTGTTATAAAATTCACTTTATTTTAACGTGTCAACCTTAGCTTGAACTTAACTTAAGTAAATCAGACAATATATCAATATTATGAAAGGAAACAAAGCTCAAGTTTACAGAAGTTGTGCAAATGTGGTGAGCTCTAGTTTAATCTCACGACTAGACTTGAATATTGCACCTCATCCATGACCTTACAAATTACAATGGCTTAAATGATTGTAGAGAACTCAAGGCGACTAAGCAGGTGAAAGTTCTATTTTCCATAAGGAGATACAAGAATGATCAAGTATTTTGTGACATGGTACTCATGCATACAGGTGACATACGCCTTGGAAGGCATTGGCAATTTGATAGAAAAGTTATTTATGATGGTTTTCTTAATTGTTACACTTTCATACACAATGGTAAGAAAACTGTACTTGTACCCCTTTACTCTAAATAAGTGCTTATTGATCAAGAAAAGTTAGGAAAAAGAAGAGAAGAATTCAATGTAGTGGAACACACTAGAACAACCAACTTAGCTTAATTGTCTAGCCTTCAAAGCTTAAACTCAAAGCTACTAAGAGATAAACACGACAAAGATATAAACACAACACAGCGAAAATATAGAAAAACACAACTCTGATTTTATTACTTGGTTTGAAACTTTACAAATAAATTTTCTTCCTTACAAGCCACTTAAATAAAACCTAAGTTCTAAGCTTCAAGCCTTCCTTCATCTGTTGGGATGCTACTCTTCACGTCAAGGTGTTTGGAGTATAAGAACCCCTTTCTTATCCTCCTTGTTAGTCTAGTAATCCATCTCAAAGATAAGACTCATCCCACACACAGAAATGGGATGTAGCCCTCTTTGGACATAAAAACTTTAAACCATCCGAAGATGGATAACTTGATCAGCTTTTCCGCGTCACAACTCATCTTACCTTTTATAACTTGGCCTCAACGTCTTATTACCTAGGGAAGGAAAACTTAAACACGTAAGTCAAATACTTAGTAAGTGAGAGTTTTAGAAAACCTTTTTGGGAATAAAAGTCAAGCATAAATCATTTCCTTTTTTAAAATGCGTCTTCCAACGCCTCATTTCAGAAATCTAACATTAGCTTCTCTTATTCCTTTCCACCAAGAACATGAATCCTTTCCCTCATCAAGCCTAGCACGATTCACTCTCGTCAGTATCTTTCGATTTAACTATTGTGATGTTCATTCCATCCATAGCATCTAGGAAGTTTCTCGATTCATTCCTTTCTTTTTGCATCGGTCGTTCACACAATGCCATTCACATTATACGCACACCGTATAAGCATTTCTCACTTGATAGGAATAAGAATAATGGTTTGCACGCATTCATTACAATCAGCACATAGAAAATCGTAGTTTTCTCTTTTAAACCATAACAACAATAATAATAACATACAGAGATACAGAACGCGTTATGCATAACTCAGACTCATAAAGAATCTATTAATAAAAAGTTTACAGAACATTAGCTTGCAAATCACCCACGCATGAGTGTTTAAGAAAGATACCCACATAGGAGTGTTAGTTTAAGAAGGCCACTCACAAAATACTCCTTTTAAATCATGCTATAATTCCTTGCATTGTCTGATCATCTCACATAATCACTCTACATATTTAATTACATCTTTGTACCATTTCCACAGCTTAAGCGTTTACCACACTCTTTTTCTAAGTTGTAGCTAGGCGGAGTAATCTCAACGCACTTAGCGAGTTCCATCGATTCTATTACGTGTAACGTGTCTTCCAATACCAGATTACACAGAAAGCAAAGGGCATCCCATACCAGATCACACAACAAGTATGAGGCATCCTATTCAAGATCACACATCATGAATAGGGCATTCTATTTTAGATCACACACAACAAGAATATAGTATCTTATCTCAAATAACACAACAAGAATAAGGCATCTCATACCAGAACACACATCAAGTATGAGGCATCCTATTCAAGATCACAGAACATGAAGAGGGCATACTGCATAGGGTACAAAGATCATTTCTTTTCAGAATAACCATATTATTTCATGCATTTTTCCAATAAACAATATTAATATCAACAACAGTATAATATATTTAATGCTTTAACATAGGTATATCATAAGACTCAAAAAGAATGTTTACAAACACTTCTTTAATTCTTTTCTTTCTTTTTTAAAAACCACTCACACAAGTTTCTAGTCTTTTTCTTTCCCAAACGCCTTTCTTTCCCTAGAACTCTCTCAACAGCAACTCAACTACTTACACTTTCTCAAAGAAAATTCCAAAATAACAACACTTCTCTTAAGTCTTCACTCATATTTATACTAATCCTTTTGACTGGTTCTTTGCCTGCCAATTCTTAATTATAACTTTACATGTGTCACTTTACCCCCTTGTCGCACTATGCAACCAAACAAAGCTCGACACGTAAGCCAACGGTTAACTTTCAATTTGACATTCCTTCGAGAGGCAATCCTTATCATTTAGGGAAGTCAAACTCTTCCTCGCCTTATCTTCTCAGGAAGCTAAACTCCTTTTTTCCACCTTCTTCTTCTTCGCCACACCATACCACCCACTTCTTTTCTGATTTCTCTTCGCATTATTTCACCCAATCGTCTAACTCTTCTTGTAATAGAACTTCTTCACCGCGCCAACTTGTCCTTCCTTCATCCCCTTCTCTCAACATGATTTCCTTTCCTTCGAATTTTATCTTTAAAATGATCAATCTTTTCATTTTAGAAGGATCATCCCACTCCTCGGTGCCTCTCTTCTTCAACATGACTCCATCTTCTGGATATGGGTGTCACAATATTTATAGTTACAATTAAAGAAGATTGTTTGCTAACTAAGGACCTTGAATCGTCTTTGCTAGTATGTTTGTGTCTCTTTTGCAAGAATTCAAATATGCTTTTCTCAAGGAATTACCTAATCAATTACCACTATGGAGGGCCATCAAGCATAAGATTGACTTTATTCCAAGTGCTCAGATTTCAAATATTTGACCAGTATACAGAATAGATCCACAAGAGGCCAAAGAGATTCAAAAGCAAGTTGAAGAGTGCTTGCTCACAGGTATGATATATCTAATTGGTACAATATTTTTACCGACATAGAGTAATACATATGTAGTCAAATAATGTACATAATATATTGATGAATTTATAAAATGTTTATCATATACAATTGGTATAGTATTGTTACTTAAAGTACAGTACATGTATAATTATATAAAATACATATATACTGATGAATATATAAATGATATACCCAGCCATATATTGCATAAACTTAAATAGTTTGTTGATTTACACACACTTTGTACATATCCTCTATATACACTAATGATAACTTGTAGAAATACAAATTGTTGTTCCTCTTTGTTTAAGATAGTTAAGGAAAATTGATAAATAAATAAAAAAAAAACCCATCAAATAGACTTAGAAATTATGTAAATTTGTGAAAGTATGTGTTCATATGTTTACAAAGCTTGAATCCTCTGAAAAACTACAAGAATTGCCATTTCTATAGTAGGATTTGAAGAAAGGAATGAGAAATCAGCCAAAGAATTGGTATGCATGGTGGAAACAACGCATCAACACTAGGTAAGAAACCATTCGACGAAACTCAAAGAAACAAGGAAGCACATGATACATGGCCGACAAAGCAAGAAAATGTTTGTTAGGTGTTGAGAATAATCTTAACGCATACCATGAAGCACCAACACCTAGTCACGAGACAATGGAGTAATATGGACCCAAATTAATTAATGTTAGTGTGCTTGTAAAATATAAAAACAATATGGAAGGACCTCAGGACCTCAGGACAGTGTGAATATTCCTCCTTAAACCAAGGAAACATGCTTAATGGAGAACAAACAAAATGAAACCATAATTTTGGATGCATATATACATGAACGCATTTGAGGTATACAAAGATATGTCAATTAGATCATAGAAGAGGAATCTTTACCGAAATCCTTCAATCTCCTCCATCATCCATTCACCTGACAATCAATTTGAGAAGTTGTGTAATCTATCACTTGAGCCAAAAAGACAAGTGATTATGATCGACGGCTCGACATTAACTCTATCTTCCACTTTGTATTTATTTTGTGTCGTATTATTGAAAAATCTATTACCTTCTTCAATATGAACACTATCATTCTTATTCTTTTCTTTCAACATAAGTAGCTAAATCTCTTAATAGGTTGAGAAGATGGACTTGCATTCTAGAAAAGCATGCATGAGTAAACTTTAGTTTGTTTAACTTGAAAAAGTTGTCAATATTTAAACCAATCGAAAGATTCGTTGAAGTATAAGTACTTAACTACTCGAACAAATAAGTGGCTAAGACTAAGTTAAACAATAGTACAAGTAATCTTAGAAATTAGATTAAGTTTGTCGCGTACAATAACATCATTTACATATAGAAATAGAGTATTTGTGGCATTGAAGAGTGGAAAGGTAGCTTGTCTTAATTAGTAGTTGGACACATGAATGTTACTTATGCATGGCTTGAAAAGACGGTAAGAAATTTTGCTTAGCCCTATTCATGCAACATTCCTTCAACTTTCATTATTTGTTTTTATACTTGATTGCTCAGCATTTCCACTGCATACACTCACAAGAATCATTTCGTGTCACTAAGGCAATTGATTTAGTATACATATTTGTCTAAAAGGTTTATTTACTAAATGTCGAACATAACTTATTTTTTGTTTCCTCGCAAAAATCTCAATTTAGGTGTCCAATCATAAACATCAAATCTCTGTGTTCAACCCTAGACTTACCAAAAAAAGCGTATTTTAAATTTATACTTGGACTTAGATAGAAAAACTTGCAATCCACCATTGCATTCACCACATTATTGACCCCATCGCATTGAGCTCATTGATTACAGTCCTTCGCATACTACGGGTATACAAACAAAATTATTATAAATAAATGATGCATATTATGTATATATACAATTGAATATATTGCATGACACACTATAGCTAAATCACAAGATATCCCTAAAATAATCGACCTAAATATACTTGGAGGTGAATGATGGTTGATGAAACATATTGAAAGAAAAAAAAAAGAATCCTATAATGAGAGAAAGTTAATATGATTTTTTTAGTACAATTAAAGTTAAGGAATTTTGAACTAAGTACCTCTTAATTCTTAGTAATAGAGATTAAACTCAGACCCAACCCTTTTTTTTTAGTAATTAGTGGTTTCTCCCCATAGTAGGAAAACCTTAGGCTTTGATGGTGATCATTATGAACTCAATTGGTGAACCTCTAATATCAAATTCTAAAAATTCTAATCAAATTGACAGCACCCAAGGGAATGGACTAGATTTGGATTACTCTTTGGTCGAAGACCAAGAGATAAGAAGAACTAGTTTCTCACTCCAAGTTCGAACACTTCACAAGTAAGGTGATCAAACTTACCTAAATGTTCTTGGCATGATACCCTAAGTCAAGAATTGCAAAGAATGGTGATGAGACTCTGTCATCTATTAGAGAATTTCCTTTTATAGTGAATTCTAAATCTTCAATTATAAAAAAAACTAATGTGGTGTATTTTGTTTCCCCACTTTAAACCTATCCTACTACACTAAAAATAACATAAAAAGTCCATTCTACCCATTGGCAGATCCTGAAATTTTATATAGAGAGGGCACTAGGCACTATATAATAAACACACTAAAAAATGTTTGAAAAAATATCTCGACATTTCGTTGATGCTCTAATAACATTCACTACATTTGTAGTAAGCAAGAAAATACCGACAGTTTTCAAATGTTTTTTTGTAATGTAAATGTGAATTTAAATTTTACAATCAGAAAAAAAAAAACTAATATGTTTCTCATGGAATATTGTTGAGAGAGTGGAAGTTTAGAAATCTATTTTGTGAAAATAGTTGCAAAATACAAAATTTTCACTCATAACTTGGAGGTTATGAAGTGAGGGCACAACTACTAGACCAGAACTAAGCATTGTTTAAAATAAATAATTATTTAGTATATATTGTAATCTGACTTTTCAAAATTAATATTAAAATACAAAAATCGATAATATGAGAGAGGGCATGTGCCTCAGCTGGCCCCTTAATAAATATGGCCTTGATTCTACCCCTAACTCAAAGGAACTAAAACCCAAATAAACATATATCGGTCCAATAATAAAAACAAGAAAATACGGTACGTTTTTTCAAAATAAAATAAATTATGTAGTTGAGTTGGTTCCATCATGTAGTGTTTATGTAACACTCCAAAACCATTAAGTTAATTTTTAATTTTTATTTTGGGTGTTATTTGAGAAATTGTTTGAAATTGAGGAAATTAAGTATTTTGGAAGGTTGTGTAATTAATTTTCAAATTTGAAATTCTATTGTTAAAGCTTTGATTGTTGGATTGGTTGGTATTGGTGAATTAAGTTGGTAAAGTTGAAGTATTATGGGTAATTATTTATATGTGTATAAATTAAGTTATGGAGGAACAAGAATAATTATATTATGGGATATTTAATTATTAAGGTAAATGCATTATATTTTTGGAAAAAGAGAAAATTTAAAGGTTATGGAATGGGTTATTAAATGAGGAGAAAGAAGCAGTTATAGTTTTATTTGGAAAAAGAAAATGAAAAAAAAAATAGATAATAATAATAGTATATTATTATTAGTTAACTTGAAAAAGGGGAAGGAAATAATTATATTTATGTTATTGTCTTTATTAAATAAGGTCACCTCCTGAAGCGTGCAATTTCATCCTCAACCCTACATTTTCCTTCACCATTCAACCCTAATCGCCGTCTCATTGTGCGTCAGGTCACCATCTGCCGTCGCATAGTCATCGTTGGAGAACTCAACCACTAGCCAATCGTCGCTCGTTTAGCCGAGATCTAGTCATTGGTTGCGAGCCGAGCGTTTCTTCTTGTCTTCATAATCACTTGAAACTGGTCGCCCCTCCTCCGTTGAAATCGTCATCGGTCGTAGCCTCCTCATCCGTTGAAATCGTCGTCAGCCATAGCCTTCTCCTTCGTCGAAACCGTCACCGGTCGTAGTCTCCATTCGCACAGCATCGCTGGCCATCGTCGCGTTTGATGGTCAAGGACGCAACCCGAGCCGGTCTTTTATTCACGAGCCACGCGTCCAAGCCTTGTTAATTTGAGTCGTGTCCCCTTCACCGAGCCGTGTGAGCCACAATCTCTTGCTCGAACTGTCTCCATTTTCCAAGCCGCATGCGTGCTTCTTCCTCCACGAGTCGCGCGCCCGAGCCGACTGCCCTGTCAAGCCGTCCCCTGTTTTGGAGTCACTTTTGGTGAGTTTTTACTTAGGTTTGATTGGGTTTGGTACCCCCATTAATTACCTATTTTCTCCCAAATGAGTTAAGTTATGGATTTAAGTTGATTTATGTTTGCTTGAAGGTTCAAGTATAATTGGAGGAATTGAAGCTGTGAATTTTTCCATTTAAGGTTGTGTTGGATTCAACCTTAATCTTGGGGTAAGTTTGGACAATCTTGGTAGCTTAGTTAAAGAGTAGGGTAATGATTGACAAAATTATTAATTTTAATTTTGTTCATGTTTAGGACTGAGTTTTAGGAGGAGGTGACTGACAACCAGTGAATTATTATCTTTAACAAATCTCCAGGTAAGAGATTTTCCTATTAGACCCCATTTTGGAAGTTGCATATATGTTCTATATTATTCAATAGTGTAGCTAAGGGAGATAAAATATGACTATTTGACATGACCTTATAAAAGGTTACTTCGGTAACCAGATTATGACTGATTTAAGTACAATTGAGGCATACCATGATTAAATATGCTATGTTTAAGTTATGTTTGACTGAGCTATGATAATGATGTTATGATATATATGTATAGGCTATAGTGTTCTGTTAAGTCTATCTGTTAGAGTCGTATCATATGGGTGTCTCTCAGGATCATCACCTATGTATGCCTGTGTGGCTAGTTTTGATGTGTGATTCGACGGGATCACTTACAACCTGACTCTTCTTTAGGGTGATTCCTTCAGGTTCACCGAAAGTCCAGATGTGTTCCTACGAGACCACTGGATAGTGTGCGTTTGGGAGCACAATAGTATGTTGTACTTTATTACAAGACTCTAACGGAAGGTTAACAAATACATAGCGGGACTAATAGTGGGTTCCTTACTGGGTACAAATTTATACTCTTTCTTTTACATGTTTAATTTTACAGGTAAAGGTAAAGGTAAAGGTAAAGGCAAGCTCGCGAATGACAAGAAGTGACCGTGGTTCGCTATAGAGGATAGTTCAGTTTTCTTCCGCATTTTATTTATGTTTTCAGCATTTGATTTTCAGAAATTTATTTCGGAACTCATGATTATATTTTTGGTATTTTATTTTATGGGGCCCAAACTAGTATTTTAATTAGTTATTTTAATTATTTATTTACTATTAATATTTAAAGCATTTCCTTTAATTTTTATTATTTTCTTGTATTTAAAAAAAACTATATTTATGTAAATGGTAATGACTTCAACTTAGTAGGAAAGTTGGGTCGTTACAGTTTACTAGCTTCAATTATAAATTTTCTAATTAATTGTTACTGCTTTTGAAAGTGAGAATTCAATGTTAGCGGTAGTTTATTGACTCTTGAACGTGTGATTGGTTCCAGATGTAACACAAGGGCATCCTAGTTCATATCACTCACCTCTCCATTTTTAGTCTAACTGTGTTAAGCTTATTAATGTTGTTACTGGTGTGGTGTGGATTTTTCTGAGTTGTTGTAACGCCTGAGATTAGGAGGGAGACATGAATGAACCAGTATCACATCTGAATGAGAGGGATCTTGAAGACATGAAATGAGGACATGAAATAATGTTAAGAAAGACTAGAATTAAAAGTTACTACCTATACCAATAAAGTGCACTTCTTTTTCGGTAGCTCGATCATAGGAACTCCAAAGTTAAGTGTGCTTAGTTTGGAGCAATTCTATGAAGTATGATGCCACCAAGTCGTAGGGGATGCAGGAAAATGTCTGAGATCCGAATTCCAAATCCTGGTCTGAATCCTGGGCTGCCATGTCGCTGGGGATGCGAGGAATGTCAAAGATCCGAATTCAAAATCCTAGTCCGAACCTTGGGCCTGGGGTGTTACAGTTACCTCTTTGGTCTTCGAGATCAAGGCCTTTGCCATGTTTGCCCAAGTTGTCTCTTTAATTTGGTGCTCGATCTCAACGTACTGTCTCATGTGTGCGCCAGTTGTCAAGAGTAGTCATAAGGTCATTTTTTGTAATCTCTCATCTTCTTTGTCCAGAGATGCTTGTTAAGACCCTTTAAATTTCTATTTAGTTTTCCTTTGCCTTTAAGCTATGAGGCACAAACATGAACATAGATACGATTAGATGTGGCAATTTGTTCATTTCTGAAAAACTAAGAAACGCACCATATCGACACAGGTTGTCTCGTTAATTTGATATGGACACTTATAAGGATACGTTGCTCCATAAAGATACTAAATGTAATTCAAAAAACCAAAAGTAAAAAATTAATAGCATAGACTTAATTTAATCCTTGAGTAATTGAGGAGGTTAAGTTTATAGAAAGAATTGATAATTAACCTTGAAGGAGATACACGTAGAAGGACAAGGAAATATGATTTTAAAGTATATTTCTTTTAATGTTTAATTTTTATATATTTATTTTTCATTTGGTTTGCTAGTAATTATAATACTTTTAACAAATTAAGTGAACCGTGGGTTTTAGAGCTAAAATTCATCTCATATACATATACATATTATTATTTATTCATTTTTCATTTGGTTTACTGGTGTATTTCTTTCTTATCTAAAAGGGGATTTGCATATCTGATTTTTTTAGGGAAAAAAAAGGTCAGATATTTCATTTCATTTATCTAGATATATCAATATCAAATACGTATGCAATACTGATTATCTACACACTTTGAAGTATTTGTGCTTCATAGCCTATGAGGAGACTTGTATTTTGTACACTTTGAAGTATGTTCTATATTGGTGTGAGTGGTTGAGACTCTGAATATAGCTATGTCCATATAAGACTTGTTGTAACAAGTTATCCATTGATTGGATGAACCTGAAGATCTTTGTTGAAATTTTACATTTTCAAAGTTTGAGACATTTTATTTTTCGCACTTTTATGTCTAAGCTTTAGAAAAAGATAGATAAGAGTTACAGGTTAAGTAGGGTCAACAGGTATTGTTAGAAGAAGAATGATGTCAATCAACTTCACGCCACATCTCGAGCCTAGTGAGAAGGTGCTCCATAGTGGGATGTGACAAGCTTAGTGAAGCAAGGCAAAAGTGGAGTACTTATGAACAAGAACTCTACTTATTGGTAAGAGCTCTAAAGGTTTGAGAACACTATCGTTTAGGTCAAGAACTTATCTTATATTCAAATCATTTGTCACTTAAATGTTTACAAACCCAAGTGACTATTAGTAGGATGCATGCTAGGTGTTATCTTTCATCCAATGTTTTCAATTCGTAATTAAACATGAGGCGGGTAGTACTAATGTTGTGGTGGATGCTCTTAGTAGAAAAAACAACCCCGATTTTGCTAAGATTTGATCTTTATGTTGCTCATGTTAATTGCAATGATTTCCACTTGACTAACGATTTTCTTTTCATTAAAAATTTTCTTTGTATTCCCAGAACATCACTTCGTAGCAATAGATTAGCAAGACATTTTAACATTGATAAGATGAACTCCTTGGCGAAATGTATTATTGGTTACAATTACATAGAGATGGTACCAAATTTGTCAAATTCAAACTGCTAAGAGACAGTAGCAAAATATGGACCTTTACATCCTATTACCTATCCCCAAAAGCATTTGGAAAAACTTGTCCATGGACTTCATCTTAGGTCTTCCAAGAACTCAACGGGGTGTGATTCTGTATTTGTGGAAGTTGATCGATCGAACAAGATATCTCACTTTTTACCTTGTTGGAAAACTTCAGATGCAATTTATGTAGCTAACCTCTTTTTTGAAGAAATTGTAGTTTGCATGGCATAACTCCTCAGTGTCTAATCGTTATGTTAAATTCCTTAGCTATTTCTGAAAGATTCTTTGGAAAATAACTCAACATGACGCTAAAATTTTGCACTACAAGTCATCTACAAACAAATGGTCAAACCAAAGTTACCAATAGAACTTTAGCTAACCTCATAAATTGCATTGGTGGAGACAAACTAAGCAATGAGAGCTTGTCTTAGCACAAGCTGAATTCGCTTACGGTTACTTGAAGAATAGATCTTCAAGGAAGTCACCATTTGAGATTGTTTACACTAAATTGCCTAAACTAACTGTTAATCTTTCTAATATTTCTTCTAATGTTGATCTTAGTATGGAAGCCGAGAACATGACCGAAAGAATAACTCAAGTACTCAAAGATGTAACTAATCAACTTGAGAGGATGAATGAAGACTACAAGAAACAAGTCGACAAACATAAAAGATTCAGAGAATTCAAAGAAGATTTAGTCATGACATGCTAATGAAAACCAAGGCTTCCAGCTAGAAAATACAACAAATTACAACCAAAGAAAATATGTTCTTATCGAATAGTAAAGAATTTTGACGACAATGCATACAAGATTGAGTTATATGATCACATATACATCAATCCTATCTTCAACATAACAGATATCTTTGAATCTTTTTCATCTAACCAACGGTAAAATTCAACTTAAACTCAAGGACGAGTTCTCCTTGGGAGAAGGAAATTTGAGGTATTTAATTGGTTATTATTGGTCGTTTGTCTTTTTTTTTTTTTTATTCGTATGTTTTAGCTAGTTTTTCTATCTTAATAAACGTTAATGGCAATAAATCACCTTTTATCTATTTGTATCAACTATTTTTTATTAAAAGTAGAAAAATAATATAAATTTTAAATTATTTGTATAAGTAGGCCCCTCATCACACAAGGACCAAAGTGATATTTAAACCAAAATAACCAACAATTAAAAAGTAGTTTATCCACATTAGGAAATTTGTTTTATTCTTTTTTACATGTCTAGTAAATTATCTTGACATACTACAGTATGATTACATGGACAACCTCAGTTCTATGATTACATGGAAAATTTAGGAATGGTGAAAGCTGCTAAACCATTGGGATTCATATCCCCAACCTCTAACTGAACCCTATGTTAGTTGCTCTACATTCTGACACTTTTATGTTATGACCTGAAAAACATTAGTCAATTTGAAGCCTTCATTTCAAAATTTTAAGGCTTCTACACTACAAAAATGACCTCTAAATCATTCGTTGTATACACGATTATAGCCACCGCTTGGTTGATTGGGTCGACGGATGGACAGGTGGAGGGGTCCTCGCATTTCTCATGTCTATTACTTTTTGAACATCTGCAGAACACAACATGAGGCTCAGATCAGTCAAGTTATGACAACAATGAGAAAACTTCCATAAAAGCTAGAGGAGAAGAGGTATGGCAAATGTATAGAATCTATCAATGTTGAATTCAGTTTTACTAACTTGAGTCGCCTGGTTTCCCTCCAATGGATGATCTTCTACATTTTCCTGGCCCTGTCATTCGGATCCCTGTTAACGATTGCCTCCTCTGCATCCTTGAATTAGTTGTAAATGGCGACGTCTCAATATCAATATTACATCTAACTTGAACTGGAGTATGCAATTCTACCAAATTTTGTCGGTTCCTGTAATATTGTCGGAAAGAAATCGAGTTTACGTTAAAGTTTATTTCTATAAAAAAAGTATGCTTCATCCTTGTGGTAACAAGGATGATCTAGCATGTATAGCTCAAATGACATACGAGGGTTTTATTCATCACAAGAACTGTGGTTCAAATCTCCCTACTATTGTACTAAGAATAAATAAATAACAAACGATGAAATAGCATGCATTGCATAGAATTAGAGGGCCAAAGTACTCTATCATACAACATCAAAGAGAAATGATTGAGATAGAACTTACTTCTTCTCAGAGCCATTAATAAGTTTCCCAATGGTCCTCATGGATCTTCTGATTCGAGACCCTTTTCCACTTACTGTACTCGTCATGTTGGGTGTTTGGCCATTCGCGGAAAACATCATATCGTTTTGCATTTGATTTTGGATGTTATTTCTGACACGCTTTGGTGGTTCAGGTGTCTTGGGCAGCTGAAGGCTAAGAATTTGGGTACTTTCAACGTTGATCACTTGCTTCCTATAATCAGTACCTAGAGGACTTCGAGAAGCCTTCAGATGGTTCATCTCAAATGAAACAGCAGCATCGCTGATGCTATGAGAAGCTTTAGAGGCTCTCTCTGAATTCTCAATTTTCCCAGATTTCTGGAATGCCAATGCCTGATTCTTACTTCCATCTTCCACCAATACCTTCATCCTTAAACCATCTTTTTTAATACATGTTGGGCCCTCCAAGCTTGATCTTCTGGTTCGTACAGAGGAAGTCTTTGAGCCCTTACCCATCTCTTGTTTGGAAGGTAGCTCAATTTTAGCAATCTTGCAACTCTCAATGCTCAACCTTCGAGCGCAAGGAGGAGTTTTGTTGACTATATGTGTAGGTGATTTAGGATCCTTTGAGCCCTTTCCCATCTCTTGTTTGAAAGATAGATCAGTTTTATCAATGTTGCAACTCTCAATTCTCAACCTTCGAGTGCGTGGAGTAGTTCTGTCAACTACATGTGTAGGTGATCTAGGATCCTTTGACTTATTACTTAGTATCCTTTGAGCTTCATTATTAACCAAAGCTTTCTTAAGATTCTCAACCTACATAGTGAAATAAGGAGAAATAATCTCATCAAATCGACTTACTTAACACCAATGCCATACATGACAAAAAGAATTAAATTATGCAGAAACCAAATGAAGACAGTACTTTACTTGAATTCAAGCATATAACTAATACTTTTCTTAACTGCATGGTGGTTACCTTACTGGTTATATGAATTTTGGTAATGTAATTTGATTTCGTCTCAACTTCAATTATTATCCACATTAAAAAGCTGTTAAGAATTAAATAAGGCCATAACATTACTTAATGTGAGAAGGGACTTCCACGATTTTGTTCTTGTCAGGTTTCAAAACATCTGCACGCAGAAAAACCCAACAAAGGTACAAGCACAAGGAAAGATGTTCCCCGTTTACGATATATTGAACTTCTAAAGTTCACAAGACAACAACAAACCAATCGCAAGGTTCTGAAACAAACATAAAGGCAAAATAGCAAAGAAGAAAAGAAACCGTCCAGGATATTCAAGAGAGCTGGAAATCCTCTCCTATCTTTCAAGCTCAGCCAAATTC
Organism: Cucumis hystrix; assembly: GCA_025688845.1. NCBI lineage: Eukaryota > Viridiplantae > Streptophyta > Magnoliopsida > Cucurbitales > Cucurbitaceae > Cucumis > Cucumis hystrix. The sequence continues at coordinate 888,177 of JACWES010000015.1, forward strand.
TTCACACCCCAAAATGGATACCACAGCCCCTTCATAAACTCGGTCCCCACCAGCCACACAACATTCCCTTTATTCATTCCTCTAACCATTTGTCCCTCCTGAAATTCCTTACACCTCCTCACGTATGTGTGCACAATTGGGGGCCTCACAGTTCCACACCATTTTAATGGTGATTAAATTTGGCACCAACAACCCTTATATATTCCATTCATATCAATTTTATTTTTATACTTACAGATACTTCAATTTTATCTCTGCACTTCGATCTATTACTCCAAAACTCCTCTATGAATGGGTTAAAGTAGCATAACATCCAAAATAAATAATATCAGCATTACTGTGTTAATTTCTTGCTATAGAACCCAGTTAGTATGACGGTAAATAAATTCCTCGTATAGGAATCAAATTGATATAACGCATGAAAAGAAAAAAAGAACCAATTGTATAAATAATCCAAGCCATGAGAGACTTTAAGTACTAAGGATGCCAAATTTAAACAGAATTAAATGATGCAACAAATCATGAAAAATAGAAACGAAAAAAATTTACAAGTGGAGAATTAGTTGCCTTGAAGGTTTACCTGAGCCTTTAGTTGCATGACTTCATTGCTTTCCTTGTTCAAACGAGCGGCACCAAGTTCAACAGTCGAAACACTTTGAGCAAATTTCAGAGTGCTTAATGTTTCACAGAAAGAATTTTCTTCTGGACTTACATGTGCAAACATTACTGTTTTAGCATGTCCACCTGCAAATTAAATTTCCCAAAGAGTTTTTCTCAATATATGAAGTCAAACGATCATCATCTATCATTGATCATACAGAAGCTTCTTGATTCCACCATGGAAAAGGTTAATTTAGAACTTATTGGGGACCATTGTTAGGTTTTAAGGTATGTTTGAAAGTACTTTCTAATATAGCACTTTAGTGAAAAGATAAAACTAGTAATAAAGAGTTTTAATGTTTGGCTGTATCATGCTTAAATTTGGAAGTATTTTTGAAGTACCTAGGCCAAAAGCAGTACAAAGCACTTGAGAGCAATTTCTCAAAGCACTTTCAAATATATGACTTCAAGTAGCAAATTCAATATTTCTAAAAGCATTCCTACGTTCTCCCAACCGTTAGTTAATCTTCTTCGACATGGAGATGTATGTTAGAATCCCTCCTAACAAGAAATTCATGAACAACAAAGAATATAAAGCACGCTAAAAGATAGAAACATATGTTGCAATATCAAAAGAAGTTACCATCATAACCATTCGAGAGGGCTTCTTAAAACTTTCACCCCACTGAGATCCAGAACACCCTCTGTTAATCCAAGAACCCTAACCAAGTTATTGGACTAATTACTAATATGCCCTTTACTAATAGTAATAACCATAACAATAATCACACTATCTACTTAAATAGGGGTCTTCATATTATTCTATTTCTATGTGCTCTAATGTTGCTTGAAATAATCATAACAAGAAAACAAACACAATCTCCATTACTTAATAATATAAAGGAACAATACCTAAAAGAATTGGCAATTAAAACAAAAGGCCAATACCTAGAGAATCTTGCAAGAGAAGTGTGAGTTTACTGTTTCTGTAAGGGATATGAGAATTCTTATGAGCTAATGCCATGATCACATCTCCTAAACAAGAGAGAGACTTATTAATATATTGTGCCTCTTTAAGCTGGTCTCCCATAACCTCAGATTTGTCGACCCTTTCACTTCCTGCAAGATCAACCAAATGTAGGCAACTACAAATCGTGCTCCCAGAATTGTCCCTTCCATTAACATAAACAGTCAAAATACTGCACGCAAATAAAAAATCATATCAGGAAATTCCATAACTCCAATACTAAAGAGAAAAGGTGGAGCACAATATGGTAATAGTTTACCTGTGCGAGCGGCTACTTCGATTATTCATAGCAGTGGAACTCACGGCACGGTTCAACTCTCCTAGTTTCATTAGATTGAGAACATCATCAGTTGATTTCACAGAATGCCGGGTTGCATCTGGAAGACTGAAGCCACCGACACTAGTACAACTTCGAATCTCTAATTTATTATTAGTTAAAGATGTAAAGTCAAACATAAAGCATGGTCAGAAAAAGTTCAATTTTTCGAAGACTAAGTATCAAAACCTGATTACACAGATCAGAGAAGATTCACAATAAACAGCTGGCAAATGTTAATGGTGGTTTTTTTATTCGTGAGAACAAAGGTATTTATTTCATTGGTGGGTGATTCAAATGTAAAGAAAAGATTGTAGAAACAGAATCTGGGCAGAACAGAATTTTTTTGGCAAAAATACAATGTTAATAAACCATTTTTGTCATACACTATGTCTCATTCTGTTTTAATCTATGTAATTTCAAATGTCCAAACTTAGCCCATATACTTCTAATAAATGTTAAATTTAATCTTTTGACGTTAAAATTCGTCAAAATAGTAGGAAAGTGTAAAGAGACTAAATTTGGCAATAAACTAACATATATTTTCAATAAACTAACCATAAACTAAAATTAGGGACTATTTTCAAGATTTATTCTACTAAAATATAACAAGTCTCAGACTAGAAGAACCAAAAAAGTATTTTAACAAAAAAAATATATAATAAAATAGACGGCAGTCAAGGATATTTGGTATTTGATGAATCTGCAACAAGAAGGTCTCGGACTTGTTCATTGTAAATTTCAACCATTTGGACATTGATTTCATAGTCTATGCCGTCCTTCCTTACATTTTGGATCTGGAATAGGTCATTAAGTGCTAGATAATTAAGTCCGAAGTCTTTGTCTGCTCCTCCAGATGGACCATTCTGTTAACAGACAATATATTTTAGAAGGTCAAGCTTCCAGGTTCGTTATGGAGTATAAGTCGTTTGATGGAGGTGGGAGAATGTTTGAGATAAAATATGTAAATGTGGATATCTTACCATGGTGTGCGTTTTTCCTGATCCAGTTTGACCATAGGCAAATATGCAGACATTGTATCCATCCATGACGGATCTAATTAATGGTTCAATATCCTTAAAAACTTCATCTAAACAACATTAAAAAAAAAAAAAAAAAAAAAAAAAAAAAAAAAGCACTATGGTCAGCTAACAAACAACAGTAACATTATAAACTAGCATTAGTGATAGATATACCTTGCTTTGCAGCTGGGCCAAATACACGATTAAACCGAAAAACCTTCCTTCCATCTCTTTTGGATTTTAATGGATCCAAGATCATTAGTGAACCATCTTCCCCAATATATTCTATCATATTTTTTGATAAACAATTGAACGAGGGCCTTACTCTGCAGTAAACTCGAATATTGCCTGAATAAAATTTAAATCATTATGAATAGCTCAAGGGTTTCCAATCAAATTGGAAATCAAAAGATTGTTACTATGTTTCGATCGTTAAACACACTAACCCTTTAGATCTTGGACAATATTATACAGGCTTCTGTTCTCCTGAACCACATTATGATAACCAAGAGCAGCATTTGATAGCCCCTGCACTAGATTTTCTGAAACCCAAAAGAAACAATTGAAAATTATCAAGAAAATCAGTCTTGAAAGTAAGTATTAATAATTCGACCTCAAAAAGGGACTAATATTGATAATTATGACTAATTATGAAATGTTTGTGAGAAACAACTATAACTTGAGCCATTTCACGTGCAACGCATCAATAGTTCAAATAAAGGAAAGTGTTCTTTTAATCATGAAAATACCCAAGTCTTTCAAGTCCCTTTGTAAATGCAACTGCAAGTCATGAAATTCCCCCTTTGTTTTAGATAAAAGGGCTTTGAGATCCTGTATGATAAAGAAGGTATTATTTTAACAATCCAGTTTTATATACACATAGACATGCTTGCAACAACTTTTTACTCCTATAACACATTACTTGCGGTTTCAAATGAGATCTACTCTAAGAAGAAATGACACTTTAGTTGAGCAGTGTCCATGTCCTACACTTGGACATCCCAGCACTTGTTGGCATATATCAGACACTCGCTAGAGCAGCAAATGTGTTAGACATGCACAAAATGCTTGTTGGATAGCATGCCGTGTCTAACACTTGGACACATATATAACAACAATAATAACTTTTGAGCGTGAAAGACATCCAGTTAAGTATTTTAAGCATATAAATAAATCAATCCATTTACTTTGAATTTTCTTTTGGTATAAAAACGATATAGATTTTTTTTAAAGTGTATATTTTAATGAACGTGTCCTTGTTGTATCATGTCCTAGATTTCTAAAATATGGCATGTTGTCATGTTTGAGTCGTGTCATATTCATGTCTCTTATCCGTCTATGTGCTTCTTAGAATCATATTAATAATAACTCATGTTCAAGTATTTAAAAGCATATAATCCAACTAAACGGAATTGATAAAAGCATATTCATAGCCATACTTTTATATATAAAAAAAAATCATTTCCAATAAAAAATCAAATTCAAGCCAACAGGAGACAGGAGATTACAATGCATACAGCAACAAATATTATATACCATATTAGATGAGAGACAGGAAATTACCAAAACCTCCCTCTCTTGAATACTAAATAGTTTGTGGTGATTGCAGCTTTTCTTTTTGAAGCATGCCCTGTATTTCTTTAAGGAAAATGCATAAGCTGATATTAGCATATTTTATGAAGTTTAAAATAAATTATATTGTGTAAGTCATTTAGGCTTGTTGGATAAGTATTTGCTTTAAAGCTGATTTTTATTAATTTACTAAAATTAAACAAAAGGAACTCCTAATTAAACATATAATTAAAAGCATAGTACAGACGGAGAAAACAAACACTTCTTTCTCGTCCATTAATTCTTCTTCCTAAACTAAGTAAACATCTGAAAAAATCAACAAATAAATAAATTATATTCAAACCCAGCCTCCTAGCACAAAAAACATTTTAAAAAAAAACACGGGTGGAGAGAAAGCTCAAACATTAAAAAGAACATTGATTAAAAAAAAATAAACAATTAAAAAGAAAATTTTGCTACATAAACATAAAAAAAACACAAAATTGTTTTTCATGTCGCATCATCGTATTGATTTAATGTGCAATACCCCAAGCCCCAACTTTAAACTAATGATTTTTTAGACCGTAGAACTTAGAATCAAACTGTACCTTATTTTTCAAAAATTGAAAAAAAAAATCATGAAGATTTTGGTTTAGCAATCATTAACGCACTCATTCCTTTAGATTGGAGGTTCAAATCCTCACACCCTAGTTATACTAAAGATAAAAGAAAACCATTAATGCATAATTTTGTGTAACTATGTTTTTTTATTAATCAACAAGTGGGATAGGGAATTTGAAACTTTGACCTCTTGGTCAAGTTCAGACTTTATGTTGGTTTCAATTGTGCTTGTGATGACTATATAAAACTGTTTCAAACAAGGTTTGAGAAAGATAAAAGAATCACGTGGATAGGAACCTTCATTAATATGAGCGATCATGTACTTAGTGCTCTATTTTCCTCTACTTATACATAAGAAATAGTTTTTTCTTCCTACATTGGTGGCCACTTAATTTCCTCTACTTAAACCCTATTAGTTTTCTTTAGGTAAAATTAAGTTATGGAATTCATCAACAAAGGATATAAATTGATTCACTTATGAAATTCATTATTTGTTTCTCCATTATCTATTTTAACAAATATGCACTAATGCAGTCTGCCCTCATTTTGGAATCTTGTCAAATTGTGGACCGACGTCTCAAAAGACTTGCTTACATGTTAAGAAAAATAAAACAATATAGTTCAAGGAAAGTAAAACAGATAAAATATACATACCTGTAAACTGTTAAGGTCAGAAATGTCATCTAAAACTGAATCAGAATGAGCGAGAGAGCTGCTCCTTTCTTTTAATTCATCTTCTAGAGTTGTATGAAACTCGGTCTTCTTTTTTGTGGGAGGTGGCAAAAAAAAGGGTATAAAATTTTCAATTATAATACAATTTTACTGAAAATACTAGCAATTGGCATGAGAGAAAAGAAAAAAGAGATACAGATGAGAATGAGATCTCATTTTCAAAAGACAAGCAGTTCAGGTTTCCGGTTGGAAAGCAAATAACAAAGTAGTTGTAGTTAAATGAACATACATCTTCTATAGCTGTATAAAATTTAGATTCATACAACAATGCTTGTGCATCATTCCTTATAACAAGGAAACTACATAAACAAAGCATACTGGGTGAATGAATGTCCTTTTGATTCATCATAATTCACAACGAGTCCCCTCAATGCAACTGGGCAACTTTCACTTTTATCAGCACTCTTCAAAATGGGATTTCAGAGAAAAATAGTAAAAGAGCAATGCATTTTCACAGTCTAAGCAGACTGACCTCATAAACGTTTTCTTGGAGTGATTCATTTGAACAAATTGATACAATACTTTGGAATAACTTTACTGCATCCTGTGTATAAGCAACGAATTCATAGAAGGAAAAACAATCCACTAAAAGCTATCAAGAAAAAGTAGTGATAAGTTTTCAATCAACCTTATCTTGATTTCTCAGAGATGCAAGAAGGTTCCCATCAAAATTTTCCTTTTCCTGAACTATGGAATCAACAAGTGACTTGACAATGAACTCTAGAAAAGTTAGAGAAAACCCAATGTTAGAGTACGATATAAATTGTCCAAAGGTGTTAATGATATTCTATAGTTGTAGATCTCATGTGTTAACTAACAAATCTTCACCATGGAATATACATGAAGAGTAAACAATTTTTTGTTATCCAAAAGAGAAAATGATCTCATGAACTAAATATTGCAGCTTATTCTTTGGGAAACATTACCAAATTGCCATAACCATCAGTTATGGTAGGAGTAACTATTTGACGTTATCAAATTATCTCCTATTTATCATCTCGTTAAATTGTCATAAATGACAGTTCAAACATAAATTGTAGCAAAGGATGGTCAAACCTTCAGGTCCTATATTTGGACTCCCAATAGGAGGTTGCTTCTCACATGTGGCAGCCATATCCAATCGTCTACAAGAGTCCAATGAGACTGTGGACAAGGGTCTTGGATGCATCCTATTGGAGTGCAAAAGCAGAGGAGATTTCACGTGTTTATGAAATCCATTTCCATTACTTATCTGCTTTGACTCATGAAGAGATTTTAGAGCCAACACACAATCCACTACATTTGCCTCAAATGTATCCTGATTATTCCAGTCATGGTTCTATGTTTTAGTTACTCGTATAATTAAAAAAGAAAAAATAGCATACATTCAAAATGGAAAAGCACCCTTTCTAGATCTGAAGCTTCAAAAGCAGGCAGATTCAGCTCTTTTGCTGCCACCAAAAAATTCCGGACATTCTCAAAGTATTGATAGGCAGGCAATGGCTGGCAGTCCCACGAAATTGATTGTAAAGGACATGGGTTATCCACCACCTTCAATTTAATCACAAAAATAGAATTAATGGTTAAGAAGACATTGAAGAGGTAATGGGTCCAAAAACAATAGTGGTCACGCAAGTTCTAAAAAGAAAACCAGCAATAACTAAAAAACCTTAGGTACTGCTCCTGGTTGAATTTTGTTAATTGCGTTGCACAAGATCAGACCATTTCTCAAGCAAGACAAAAACTCCACCTCTGATGGCTGATTTGATATGCCAAGTGGTCCAACAAAGCTGTCAAGCCACCTGATAGCTTCATACCGCCTCCAAGCTGTAAAATTAATCGACTTCACTTGAATTACCTTATAGATCACATTCTCAAATATAAACAACCTTGTCTATTCAGAATCTAGAAAAACACTGGAAACAAGAACAAGCTACAAGAACCACCAGTTGACTAAGTGAAGTAAAATTCACACAAATGAACAATGAATAGATCCTTCAATACAACTATATTACCTGCATGAATAAAAGTGAAATGAGAGGGACAGAAGAAAAAGAAACCAACCAGCTTCTTCAGCCTTTCTTGACGCAAGAGCCAAACTAAAACCATGTAGCTCATTTCTGGAAGAATTATCCATTGAGATGCGACCTTCTTGCTCCTATTCTATCAAAGAGAATATGAATAAGCAACAGTAAATACTTCAGACCTTGCTCGTTTACCATGGTTGTCGAAAGTACACAAAAGAAAAACTTATATTTTCAAATGTCCCATTTCTTTTATCCGTATACTTTTATGTTAGCTTGTCTCTACTGCTTCTTTATCGTTGAATTTTTCAAAAACTTTTGGTTATTTATTAGCATGTTTACTCTAAAATTTGAAAATATATTCACACATTATATTTTCTTGCATGAGAACTACTATTATTATTTAGCCAATTGTGATCAAAGATAATAATAATAATAACTTTGAGGGATTCATTTTAAGATTTATTAATAGAATAAGAATAAAAATTGAACATTTGAAAGTACATCAACTCAAATTGAACATTTGAAAGTACATCAACTCAAATTGAACAAACCTCAAAGTAAAAAGACCAAAATGGTATTTTAATCAATATTATGAACATTTCATATGAATTCTAATTCAGAATTTGGATAGAAATGAGAAAAAGAAAAGTACAATTTCGGTTCTTAAGGTTTGAGTTATGTTGCATCTGAGTCCCTGAATTTTCAAACTTAACAATTTTAAAGTCTACATTCTTCGTCAGTTTTCCGATTAATTACTAATGGGTGACATGTCATTTATTGCTTATTAAAACATTATTTTTTTTAATTTTTAAATATTATTAAAAATTAAAACTATTCTTTCTATTGTTCTTATCACTCCTTACTTCATGTTCCCTTTTCTTTCCCCATCTCCCTCTCCCATTTTCTTCTTTCACAACCAATGGCATATGCCATTGCCACTACTTGTCTCTGTTTTTGCCACTAAGACTAATTATTTTCCTTCTTTCTTCTTCTATTTCCCCTCCTCTCATTTCTTCTTTTTTGAAAAAAAATAAATAGAAATGTGAACCCTACAATTATCTCTCATATTTTCCCTAGAGAAAACAACAATTGAATGCCCTAACTTCTTCTCACTCTCTTTTCTGGTGACGCCGTTTCCATAAAGATAGTCTTTGAGATAACAACCTTCAAGCTCCATAAATTTATATTGAGAATATCCATACTCAAGTTGGTCCACACATTACCCATGCAAGAGAATACAAACTATATGTGACACCCCAAGTCCAAAATTCGAAATCCAAATTTGACACCTCACATCCTGGCATTATAATCAACTTCTTATTAGTTGATAGTTGATACATAACATGGACCCATCTTTCTTCCTGAAGAACCAAGGAAAAAAATTAAGAAGTATGGAAACTTTGTTAAATAATTCATGTATATTTGACTGTCTACTTCAACTCTGCTATAGCAACTTCTTGCTATCAACTGAAGCTCTACATGTCCATTTCTTGTACCAGTAGTGATCTTGGAAGATTAACTTACTTTACGTCACTATCACGACTTCTTGTTTCCTTCAAACAACAGTACTTTTCCCTTTTTCAATCAACATGACGGTACCACCAGTTTCTTGTTATAGCATATGTCTAAAGTTAAAATCTCTTAAGCTTTGTTAATACTGCCAACAATTTACTCCAATTAAGTCACAAACTTTACTAGTTCATGAACAACTATTGTTACCTAACTTCTCCACCTTAAATAGCTTACCCTTCAACTCCTCTGTAACCTGAACGAAGCTTATCAGGCACTCTTCCAAAGCTTGTTTGTCCCTACTTAATTTTTTGTTCTTGAAAAGAGGATTCTTACGCTAATGCTAAGTTCCATGACCAACAACCTAAGAAAGCTATTCAACCAAAACATACTAAGGTCTAAAGTTCCAAGTAGTAAAAAAATTGCTTATACCAATTCCAAAGGCTGGTAAACATCCAAGTCCTATCAAATAAACCAAACCATAAAGTACTTGAGAGTCCCAACACGTTAATATATTTTACCTTTGCAAAATAATAAAACCTTTCCAAAACACTTTTCGTTACCTAACGAAGCCAACAAAATTTGATGTGTTCTATTTCACTTTTCAACTGCGTCATATACTCATTATACAAAGTATGGCTCTACTTAACCACTCCATAAGTCTTTCCTTTCAAGCTCAAAATTTCCATAAAATGTTTTTGGTTATAACTAATGTAAAAGGATTTCAAAGCCTTAACACTTGCCAAAAACAACGTTCCAAAATGCTCTTGATTTTGATAAAGAGCGACTTCTTCTTGAAACACAAATCTAACATTCAAATACCAAAGGTAAACCAATGCTAAGGCCAAATATTAATGTGCATTCAAGAACTAATCAAGAACATAAAAGAAAACTCATCAAAACTTGAAAAATAAAATCTTACAAACAATACCAAACGCAAACGGCGAAGAAAGGCGGCGGGTTACGGCAATGGAGAGGCCGACGACGCGTGGTGGTGGCGGCTGAAGGAGAGCAAATAGAGGGAGATAAAGAAACAACACACTGGTTGGAGAGAGAAGTAGAAAGAGCGGTGAGCTCCTTTACCGGGGGACGGCGGCGACGACGAGCGGCTGTAGTCGGTGGTAGACGTCGGCTGGCGAGGCTGAGCGGCGTTTGAGAGAGAGGAAATGGGTTTTGGTTCCACTTCTTGGGCGCGGGCGCATGGTAAGGAAAAAGGGTATAAAAAGAAACTGCCAACTTATTTATTTATTTTTAAACTCTGTAACGTATATATGATGTATTTCAAATTTAAACATAAACACTTTTCCCTCTCGCATTTCAAATGTTCCAAACTTCCAAATTCTTCTTTTTAGTTTGAATCAACGTAACTACAAACCAATTGTGAGACATTATCAAAAATGGTTTAGGAGTGAACACATTTATTCAATTTGGTGAAACAACTTAGCTCAACTGCAACGGAACCTAATGCTTTACATTCATGTTTGGTATATATAACCTCCAGACATCGTACATTATTGGCATGAAAAAAATCCATAACCATTAATTTCTTTTGGACAATTTTTTGTTCCATTCTTAATTGTATCAAGTCAATTTCTCATTCTGCCCATTTAATATTTTTTTTGTTTTTTTTATTACTTAAGGTAGTTTGAAATGAGGATTGGGTAAATTATAACAACCACTTCTAGCTACCTTAAATCACTAATTTACTTTGGTAAATATTATTTCAAAACTAATAATTTACTCTTTTATTCCAAACACTCTCTTATTATTTATTAAAGAAAATTGGAAATGTGCTAGCATATCTGTAGTTGCAGAAATTTACTTGACAATAAATTTGAAAGTTGTGAATTATATTATTTTAAAAAAATAAAACTTTATTTCATATTTCACATATATTTTTTTAGTACAAAAAAATCATTTATTTGTGGGTCTTCTACTCACACAAATGTCAATTGGACTAAGATCTTTTTAACTAAATTTGACATCGTATTAGTGATGTGATATATTAGAATGTATTGTTTTATTAATATATTTGTTCAAATATGTCATATTGCTTTTTTTAGTTTGTTAATACAATATAGTTGGCATGGGAAGAGCCCTAATTTCAGTCATAAAGAAAACCCGGTAATTAAACTTGTTGTTCAAGTACTATTTAATTTTATAAATAAATAAATATATTATATTTTCATTGATTCTGAATTCAATCCCATCTATTCAATACCTAATAATTAAGATCATTTTAATTTAATAAATAAACAAGTGTTTAAATTATTTTACAATTTCGTTACCAAACAAATTGAGTTGAAACTAAATAAATATACGTTATTTTATAATTTTATTTGTAGAATTGATATGACAATCCTAAAAGATAAATAAGATTGATCAAACTAATTCAACTTCTTATGGCTCCAATTAAATAAATTGTTAAACTTTTTGCACAACAATTTAAACAAATTTTTTTATTCAAAAAATCACCTTATAACTATACAATAAAACAAAACTAACACTTCTAACTTTTAAGCACCCCTGTTTGATTCTAATAACAACATCGGTAATGGATCCTAGTCGTAGAAAATATATTCTACCAATAAAATTAAAAATTAAAAATTAAATATAAACTGTTAGTTTCATAAAGCAATTAATTTCATACATTAAAATATAACACCAACAAATTAGTTGCAAAATTAAGGTAGTATATAGAATAGAGAGATTGACACCAAAAAAATTTGATGATGGTTTGACAGAGTTAACCTACTCAACTCCCCAACACATAAGTATTTTAATTAAAATTTAACATAACTCTTTCCAGATCCCAAACACTACACATTGCTATTTTTTTAAATTCAAGTTAACCTACTCGATTTCATTTACCTCCTCTTTTTTAGGACTAAAAGTGATTCTTTCATATAATGGAATGGAAATTTTAAAAAATTAAAATCCGGACACTCACGCATAAATCCAAGTTTAAAACTTTATAGAAAATACAAAATTAAAGTTCTCGAATAACTATAAATATAGATATATAAATGTATAAATTGGAAGCTAAAGAAATACTCAAATGACGGAAGAAGCTCTCAAAATGGAGCAAAAATTTTCCTGAAATTATTTCCAATTTTTGGTATGTAATTTTCGGACTTCAAATAAAAGGAAGGAGAGAAATATGACCGTTACCTGCCACGTGTCATATACTTTTCCTTTGCTGCACAACAAACTGATAATATGTATACGTAAAGCACATGCAATGCAGGTCAAAGAGAATGATGGTGGGCCATTTGTTGAAATGTAAGTGGTTGTAGTAAAGGTAGAATAAAATCTTCAAAATAAGATAACTAAAATGACCGTTGGAATTCTATTATTTTAAACTTTGTTGTCTTTTCAAAGCAAAACAAAAATATATATATAAATAAATAACTGAGTCTCAACATAATTCTTCATGTTCTAGTATTAAGTTGTCTATATCTTTTTCATTTAAGCTCAATCGGTAATTCAAGTTAGGTTAAAATTGTTATTTTAAGCTATATGTTTGAGGGAGTTTTTCATTAAGCTGAGGTTTTTCTCTTTAATTCAAAGCTTGGTTAGCTGGCAGCTAGGGTTTGCAAATCCCAAGAAAAAGGAGAGCACGTCATATGAGATTCAACGATGTTGTGAGAAATTATATCTTATTGAAAAAGAAAGCTTATCAATATTGCTCATCGAAGAATCTATGTTTTGGTTGGATATTGCTCACTTACTCCTCTCTAACCAAGTGGGCTAACATTAATGCTTTCTGCTCTGTTTTGAAAATGACTTGACGAGTGCATAAGAATATTCGAATTGATGGTGTTGGGCATAATCTCTTTGTTATTTAGTTCAAATTTGTGAAGAACAAGTTAAGTGTTATCAATAATGGTCCATGGACTTTTGATGACGGTTTGATTGTGATGAAATATTTAATGCAAGATGATCACAACATTGACTGTCCATGGTTTATGCATGAGGTTTTAATTTATGGATTCAAGTACTTGGCATACCTTTTCGTTGTTTGTCTAAAAAAGTGGCAATGAGAGTGAATGAATGGGTTCCTGTATGAGAATGGAAGTGCAGATTGATGTAGCTAAACTACTGTAAGGGATACTAATGGTTCAACTCAGTTACAACAAAAAGGTATGGTGTCGTTTAAAATAAGAAAAACTTCCAAAATTTTGTTACAATTGGGACATTCTTGGTCACACAAATCGAGAATGTGAAGCCTTTAATGATGTCATTAGAGAGAAGTGAGAGATGTAGTATTGGGAGTGGATGAAGGTTGATCTCTAGAAGGGGAAGGGATATAGTCTAGGAGTAGAGTTAATTGAGGGGATTGTGGGAGACGTGGAAGAGGCTCTTTTGGTGATATCTAGTGAGAGATGAGTCTAAGGAAGTATTTTGCATTTCCAAAGGTCCTTTTAACTTGAACTTTGATTAGAGGAGGTCTTTAGTGGATGATATGATCTCAAGGGATGGTAATCAAGATATCGTCAACGTAGACTAAGAGAGCAAAATAGGAGGATTCGGTTCCTTTTGTAAATAAGGAATAATTGGCATTGGATTGTTGGAAACCGTTCTCTATCAACACGAAAGTGAACTTGAAGAACCATTGCCTTGAGACTTGTTTGAGGCCATATATTTATTTGTAGAGTTTGCAGACGAGGGGAACTAAGTGGGCTTCCTTTTTGTCAACATAGTATCCCAAAGGGTAGGCTCATGGTGAGATGGTAATGGTTATTCAAATGCATTGTTGACATCCATTTGGGATAATGGCCATCCAAATGATGCAACAAAGGAAAGAAGGATCTTGACTGATGCAATTTTGGCCATTGGTGAGAAGGTATCAACAAAATATATCCTTTCCTGTTGATTATAGCCTTTGGCAACTAACGAGCTTTGTAATACTCCACAGTTCTATCAGCTTTATATTCTTTGCTTTGTAGATCCACTTGCATCTCACTATTGGGTTTTATGTCCTAAAACTCGTAGATAGTAAATTTAATCAATTGATCGTTATTAATAAAGTGTTATTATTATAATTTCAATAAGTGTTATTCATTATATTATTAGTTTTTTCTTAATAACTTAAATCCAAAAAATTAACATCCTAAGTTGTTTGATGAGTCTTGAACAGTATGTAGAGACATATAGGGATCAATGTTCGAGATACAACTTAAAGGGTCTATAGTATAGAGATAAGGTTGGGTACCTTATCCTAGTAACAATATGGATACGACTCACTTTGTATTTGATACAAACACATTGCTCCAACACATTCGTGTAGGTGACATGCATAGGACCAAACCACAAAATATTAACCACTAGATGTAACTCCATTAACTAGTTAGGTTTCTATTTCATTAGGATGACCTAGGTAACTTAGTCTTAATCCTGAGTGTATTATAAACTCCAATTCACAGGAGATTGTCCCTTGATTTGTACAGATGAGAGTGGCCAAATTTCTGACTCAATATGGTGATCATTTTGGAGACAAGACCGAGTGGGGAGCTGGAAACATAATCACACAAGATGGAATTCACTCCTTCCGACTTTAGGGTAAATAGATGAGTGTTTCCTTAAATGGTATCTCTGGGACTTGAACACATGGTCCTACCCTCAAAATGGCACAAGAGGGGTTTCTGTTTAGTGGTTAGACCATAAATAGGTTGTTCAGTAAATGAGCACTAGTATTTAAGGACTAGAAGTAACCTAGGGGACGGTAATTTCACCCAGGTGGTGTTATGAACACTCGTGAAATACTAACTTATTGTTATTGGTTTATATCCGTGGACACAAAAATATATCTACAATGAGAAGAGTTCAGCTGCGAGTCTTTAGTGGAGTGTACACACAGTTAACGAATATTGATTAATGTAGTTAATTAGTTTAGCCAATTAATCTCATATCGTTGTAGCTTCTGATATATAGGTACATTAGGTCCCCTTCCTAGCTCGTAAAGGGTAATGAAATTTATTTGTATTGGTTGTATTTTAAAATGTTCAAATTTACTTTGTGAATTAATATAATGTATGGTGATACATTATAATATAAAGTTTATATTTTAATCAAACTTTATTATATAAATTTAATTTCGGATATGATTTAAATTAATTTATGAAAGAATAAAATATTTGAATGAGTTTAAATATTAATTTAATGTGAATTAAATTCATATTAAAACTATAGTTTAAAATTTAATAGGTATATGATATGATAGAATTAGACATGCACGGCGAAAACTGGATCAAAACTCTACCTTAATTGCACTAAATTAACGAGTAAACCCTAAAACAAAAATAAATAAAATTAGGATAGAGCCGGAATGTGGGACCCGTTGGATGAAGAAAACCGAGAGAAAGAAAGAAGATGGAAAAGAAATTAAGGAATAGAGTTGGACTTGAAATTTGATTTGTCTTTTTTTAAAAAATTAAAAAACAAAGGAAAAACAAGAAGCCCAAAATTGATACTAAAAATACCAACCCTTTCCAAAATAACCTAGAGCCCATTTTATAGAGAAATCACATGCAAAGTTCCATATGCATGCAAGTTCATGGACCAACAACACATAACCCACTAACCATTAGTGGACTTAATGTCTTCGTAGTGTGCTAACACCTAGTCTA
Source organism: Cucumis hystrix (assembly GCA_025688845.1). Classification (NCBI taxonomy): domain Eukaryota; kingdom Viridiplantae; phylum Streptophyta; class Magnoliopsida; order Cucurbitales; family Cucurbitaceae; genus Cucumis; species Cucumis hystrix. The sequence continues at coordinate 904,190 of JACWES010000015.1, forward strand.
CTATAGTCTACTAAGATAGTCCTTTCCTTTCCTTTCCTTTCCTTCCCCCAAACGGCCCCTTAGTGTAAATGTATTTAACTACCTCGTGTCTTAGGGACTATTCTGGTTGCCCAAACATTCTCCTTAATGAATCCATAATCTCTTTAGTCGTGGCTAAGGATTCATGTTTCTTTGCCAAAACATCAGACATGCTGGCAAGAATGTAGACACTGACTTTTTCATTACCTTTTATCCATTGATCATATGCTTTTTGACTAGTTCGGTTAGCATTAGAGGCAGGATTTTGAGGACATTCCTCAGTTAAGACAAATCTTAAATCGTCAACCACTAGTATCGTGTTAAGATTTGATTTCCATGTCGCATAATTATCGCCATTAAATTTTTCGGAAGCTAAAAGTTGACCTATTGAGCTATTCATGCTAAAAAAGACAAACATATTCACTTAGAAAAACTATAATCACAAAGAAGCCAATCTAATTTAGCAATTACTAATAATGTAACCTTCATTATTTGTATTTTGCAACAATATTTTAAAGGTTTAGAATAACTTCCACCGAAGGGTAGTCAATTATTCCTCCTTTGAACCAAAACAATCTTGACTAGATGCTAACTCTAGAATAACTGCTTATTTTTATCGCACTTAGTAATTCTTGTAAGTGTAACTCGCCATTTTCGGATCTCATAGATCAAAATCAATATGCTTCCGAAAGTGGAAAGTCAATATGAAACCCGATCTAAGAAAACCTATCCATATTTGGAGTTCGCAGTGTTCCGAATTCTATAATACAAACCCTCCAAAGAAAAGGTTGCTCTAGGACAGACAAGCAGGTGCATTATGGAATCTCACGGTGCGACCTAATGGAAGAGATCGTGGGATGTGTTGTACATATCCCTCACCCAATTACTATGAACTACTTCCTCTATTCACCTTGATATTAATCCATGCAAACACTCTCCGAAAGGAGTTCGCTCCTATGCACGACCCAAAGCCATGCATGGACCTCACGTTGTGAACTCTTAGGGATGCTAGAGCTAAAAGTACACTACTTCTCTCTAGCTGAAGTGTTCTATAAAGGTTTTTTATTACTTTAGGATTATATTTAGGCTAACTTAAACAAATCCTAAGTTTAGGTGAAACATCAGAGTATAACCATTATACTAGATTTTAACCTATGATGTCTAGGTGATAAACCATTTTTATTATCTCACATCTCTCATGCATGCTCATAAAACTAGGTTAACTAGGCTCAATAACTGATTACGATCTCCAGGTAAGAGGTGTTCCATAAACCGTCAACTTAAGAACCTCAAACCTTAGTCATCTTATCTGACTTGTTAACAAGATCAAATCAGGTGAGCCTCTTGTAACCAGTTTTACAAGATATAGACCTATTTCTATGAAAAGTTTAGGAATATATGTTTAACCTAGGTGAGCATGCAATTTATCTGTGTTATAAATTTTAAGAGTCTATTTGATTTTATAACACTTAGAAAAACAAAAAGACTAACCTATAACATACATCTAATAACCATTATATAACAATTATATAAAACCAATTAATTAATATAGAATTTAATTTATTTATCCTTTAAATAAATCATATTTAATTAAGTTAAATAAATAAATAAAAATTAATAAATCAATTAATTTCATTAAATCACATTTAATCAAAATTAATTAATTAATCATATTAAATAATCTCCATATTAATTAATTAACATGCATACTATTAATTATAACCATTATAACATACTTTCAATGCATGAACATGTTAACATATGGTGGGATTTTAAATCTATATGACATACAATATGCACATATACATTTAAAATAATTAGAACATACATCACATGTATAAATTAAATATAACACCCTAAACTGTACTGGTTTTTTGCCCCTAAATTAAGATAAAACTAAATTATTACAATAATAATCTGATGTAGTACATAAGCTGCTCCCAAACAACCCAAACCGGCTGGAAAAACACCAACTATGCACTGAAACGACCCAAAATCATTTTGAACCGGCGCAAGACCCAACAATTGTGCTTGAACCGGCTCAATCCACTAAGGCAAGCCACCAGACGAGCGCGGGTCGGACTAAACGCACATGTGGGTTGCGCGCGAGGTGTGGACTGGCTCAGAAACGCCTGTGAGCTGGGCGACGGGTGAACGGGCTGAATTGGGCACGTGCAAGTGGGTGGGTTGCAAACTGGGTTTGCGGGTCTGGACCGGGTCTGAAGTGCTTTTGTGGGATCGTCTTTGAAATTTCTTTAAAAAAATAACTTCTCTCCCAGTCAAACAATTACAGCCTAAGAATAAACTCTAAGGACTCTTAAAAAATTACAGACCCTTAAGCATACTAATTAGGTCATAAAATCCGGGCCAATTACAATAATTAATATATAAAAACACTTAATTTAGGGTCAAAATAAAAAAATATCAATTTTGGTTCAACCAAAATTTATCTAATAAATTCAAACCCACCACATGCAATTGGGAAAAATTTAAGCATGCTCTGATACCACATGATAGAATTAGACGTTCACCGCCGAAACTGGATCGAAATTCTACCATAATTGCACTTAATTAACGAGTAAACCCTAAACCGAAAATAAATTAAAATTAGGGTTTTGAAAATACTTACATTCGAAGCTCTGATATTTTTTGAACCACCACTAAGGTTAACCTACTATCCTCTGGACTCAGAACCAAGTTGTGGGACTCGTTGGATGAAGAAAACCGAGATAGAGAAAGAAGATGGAAAAGAAATTAAGGAATAGGGTTGGACTTGAAATTTGGTTTGTCTTTTTTTTTTTTTTTAAATTAAAAAACAAAGGAAAAACAAGAAGCCCAAAATTGATACTAAA